>JAUPFV010000001.1:190174645-190610566 GCA_036936605.1 Limnanthes douglasii subsp. nivea
CAAAACCCGGGTCGGGCCGGGTCGGGCCGGATAACACCCAAATTGCCATCCCTACCCCCTATCCCTATAAATTTTTGTTATTTTTATACAAGCTCTTTTGAGCATCCTTCAGGAAAAAAGCCATGACCTATCCTTCAGATTTCATTGGAAATATCATTCGCTCATACTCATCAATCGTTGCTATGCAGGTAACCTTATGATATTCTACCGCACTAATGCATCATCAATCAAACTTATCCAAGATGGCCTGAATGAATTCACCCTTCTTTTGGGCCTCCAACTCAACCCAAAAAAAGTCAAGTTTTCCTCTTTGGGACTTCGAAAAGCACCAGGATCACCATCTTGAACCAACTGGGGTTTTATCGAATACACCTTACCACTCAGGATACTTTGGGGTTCCGCTCATCACTTCCAAGGTCTCCTCCTCCGACTGTAGACCTCTTTGTCTCAAGGTCACCAACTATATTAACTCTTGGACATCAAAGAACCTCTCTTACACTGGTAGACTACAATTGATCAAATCAGTTCTCTTCGCCAGCCAGGTTTACTGGTCCTCTATCTTTATCCTCCGGGTGAGAGTTCTAAATGAGCTCTCTCAGATTTTATGCCGATTTCTTGGGAGAAGCTCTCATTGCCTACAGATGAGGGCGGCCTTGGGATCCCAACCCTACAAATTTGGAATCATACGGCGGCTCTAAAGCATTTTTGGTCCATTTTTTTACCAAAAACCAAAACTCACTCTGACTAAATGGACCTTTGCTGAGAAAATCAAGAACAAATGCCTTTGGACCCTTCCCCCTCCCTTTTTAGCCAGCTGGGGTTAGAGGAAAATCCTTAAGCTTCGTAATCAGGCTGCAAGCCTCTACAGGGTTCTTGTCAGAAATGGAAGAGCAACCTCGGTCTGGCATGACCTCTGGTTATTTCCTACTTCCATCATTAACCTCTACGGTCCCAACATTATTAATCTGGCTCGTCTGCGCAATATCACACGAGTCGCGGACCTCCAATTCCACGGAAGATAGGTTTGACCCTCCAACTTCAGGGCCCGTCGTAGACATCTGCAACCTCACTTCACTGAAACGAGGAATGTCTTAAACGCTCTCCATCCAATATCTGAGTGTGATGATATTTTTCTTTGGATCCCTAATAATTCCTTCCGACATTTTACTATCAGCAACACCTATGCCGCCCTCCCACATCTTTAGTCTGGAATAAATTATCCGCTCCGAGGCACTCCTTCGTTACCTGGATGACCATCCACAACAAGCTTACTACTCGGGGAAAACTAATTTTTTAGGGTCTCGACACTCTTCCGGAATGCGTCATTTGCTCAAGCTGCCCATAATCTTTAAAGCATATCCTCATTAACTGTCATTTTTATTCCTCTATATGGGAAACCATTTCTCAAAAGCTTCATTTCGCCTTTAGCCCCACCGTTTGGGGTGCTTGGCTTGCTGAGGCAAGTGCTTGGACGCCTATTGTTAATGACATCAACCACCTATGCCGCGTTGCATTTTGCTCTATATAGTCTACTACATCTGGATCAAAAGAAATACTAGAATCTTCAGAAATAAACAATCTGTTATAGAGTTCACGATAGTAAAATCGCGTGATCTATATAAAATTTTATTCATGTTATATGTTTTCGCATGTTATATGTTTTCGCATGCCGATAAAGTTTTTTCCAATGTAATCCAACCAGTATAGCCAACCTGATAGTCAGGAAATCAATATATATATATATATATATATATATACCGTTTTTTATATAAAAAAAACTATATCATAATTTTCGTACGATAAGTAAATAAATTATTTGAAAATAAATTATTTAAATATAATACACTGATAGATATTACACTACGGTATTTATAAATAAAAGAAGTTGACTAATTGTTTTAGTAAAACACGAGGTAAAGAAAGTATTAGAAAATTTAAATATGTATACGAAATTAGAATAAAGTTTGAGGAGTTAGGTGTGATTACTCACCTGGTAGTTGTCAGAGTCCTTCATAAATTGATAAATTGGACCCATATGCAACCAGTAAACCAACAGAAAAAGGAAAACAAAGGAAGAATAAGATAAAGAGAAGGCGAGAGAAGATGAGCCTAGTTAAAGCCGCCATAGGTGATGCAATCTTAACTTCCTTATGGGTATTCACTTTACCCCTCGTAGGGATCCTCACATCAGTTCTACATAAGTTCTTAAACTTTCAATTTCTCCCTTTTCAACCCTTACTTCTTTCAATCATTATCATCACAGCCGTACTTTTTATCTTCAGTTTGCTAAGCAATTCACTAGGTGGTGCCAGTTTCAACCCTTCCACCACCCTCTGCCTCTACGCCGCCGGCCTAAAAAGACCTGGCTCCTCATTAATCTCCCTCGCCGTCCGGATCCCAGCTCAGGCAGCGGGTGCGGTGGTCGGAGCCAAGGGAATTATTCAATCGGTGCCAAAATCATATCAACACAGACTTAAAGGGCCAATTTTGAAAACCAATTATATAGAGGGGGCTATTGCGGAAGGAGCTTTAACTTTTGTGCTTTGCTTTGTCTTGATGGTGATTATGGTGAAGGGTCCTAAAAAGTTGGTGGTTAAGGTTTGGTTGGTTGGGATGGTCACGTTGGGGTTGATTAGGGTTGGGTCTGGGTTGACTGGTCCGTCACTTAATCCTGCAAATGCTTTTGGTTGGGCTTATGTGAATGATGTGTATGGTTCTTGGGGGTTTTATTGCGTGTATTGGGTTGGTTCACTTGTTGGTGGGGTGTTAGCTGGTTTGGCTTTTGGGTTTCTATTTACTACTCCTGCTCCAAAGCAAAAGCTAAAGAAAAAGAAAGCCTAGATCGTTGATGCAGCAATTTATATATTTGAATTTAGTGTCTATTTATCTTTGTACTGTCCGCAATATCTAAAATGTTTCATTTTCTATATTTTCTATTGCTCTTTATATTTTGCTAGTCTTTATTCAATTAGTTCATATAGTTCTGTTTTTGTGCATCTCAAATTTTCGGTATCGTAAATAGTTTTATACTTTTGTTTTCGGAAAATACATAAAATATATAAAAAGTGAGTTTGTTGACATAAAGGGATATGTGATGATGAGCCGCATAATTTTAGGTGTAAGGCAAGATTAAATAGAAGGTTTATCTAAGATTAGGTTTTAAAACAAAAACAAGCAAAAATCAAAATCAAAATTCGTAAGGAAGGAGTGAAAAAAACCAAGTTTGTCGGCATTTTTTTGGACAACATTTACACCCAGGCTTGACGGATGGGTGGATACAACCAACACAGACAATAAACGTAAGTTAGAATAAGGCAAAAGTTACGCAAACCAGACAATTTTGATGTCAAAGAACCTGAATTTAAGATCAATGAACACACGATGCGATACCAAAGAGGCAAATGCTGGAAGAAATAAGCTAACAAATTCTAGGATTTCGCTCCCGCTAGGTGTGGTAAATAACCGCACAAAAACAAGAACGTCAAAGGTAGTAACTACGAGGGAAATGTGAGATTTAACACCTCGCTAATCCAAGAAGGCTGATTAACTAAAGTTTTTAAGAACCCTAACTTAAAACTGACAGTTCTCCAAATGCTCTGGATATAGCTGCAATCAAATAGGATATGATTGATACTTTTAGGGTCAGAGTTGCATAAGACACAATCCGGGAGATAATTAGTCTCCCAACTCTTAAGATTATCACAGGTGGGCCACTTATCGTGGATACCAAGTCAATGAATGATTGATGTATGGATAATATTAAATTTATACCAAACTAACTATGTCCACCCAAGACAATAATAACATTGTAGGTGTCCTTAATAGTGAATTGGGTGATTCCTCTCTTAGCAATCCAATAATGGACGTCGTTGTGGAGGGTATTGGGGGCGGTGAGGTTGTTGATATACCCGTAGGTGTTGCGATTCCTAGCACTGACGTATCTAATATGAGTTGGCCAGTTCCAAAGCCCATTGCGGATAATGTCTGGAACTTTGAGGTTTTCTCCGAGTCTATAGTCATAGATGATGTTAATCTCATAATGGGTAACTAGAGAGGTATGGATGACCTAATAATCGTACCAAAATGAGTTGTTGTCCCAATTAACGATTGCCATTATGTACAAATTACTAGCTAAATGTCTAAGACGTAAAATTTTCCTCCAAGTCCATGAGGGAGAATAATCAATCTTTAAAGACCATGAATCATTGCCTTTAATATTTGCAGAGATAATCCAGTCAAACCAGATAGAGTTGTCAGTTTTACTAACATTGAGAACAAGTATTTGAGAATGGTCGCTTAATTCTAGTTTTTCAGGTCTAAAATCCCAAAGTCTCTCTCAGACAAGGGCAATGTAATAGTAGACCAAGCCACTTTTGCACCCGTAGCCTTCATTTCGTGACTAGACCAGAGAAAACGATAAAGAGATTAGGAAAGTTCTTTAAGAACTCTGGCATAGATAATGAAGATCTAAGATCAATAAACATACCCCGAAAAAAGTGAAAATTTGATAAGCTGAAGCTTACTCGCATAAAAGAGATGTTTGTAAGTCTATGAGGAAATACAAGTAGTAATTGTTTCAAGAAGGGGCTAAAATTCATTATGGGAGAGTCGACATGTGAGAAGAAAGACTTCAAGATATTTAACCGGGAATGAGCCAACGTTGAAACTAATGATATTGATTAAATGTAATCTTATTGAGGGGTTAATCCCAGCGAGAAATATGTGGCTATTTTGACTTTAAGAGCATAGAGATAAAAACATTCATTAATACCATTCTTGATGAGGTTAAGGGAGTGGATGTCACCTTGGTAAAAAATCATGAAATCAGCTGCAAATCAGAGAATAAAAATCTTAGGTTTATGAGACTTCCAACAGAAGTGAAAGTAGAAATCATAACTTTTCTCTTTAAGAATACTGGAGAGAGCTTACATGACCAAAATAAATAAGAAAGGGGACAAAAGATCACCCTGTCTTAGACTCTTTCTACCGCGAATATTCCAATGAGGGTCACCGTTGATATCAAATGTGTAGGAAGGGGTGTCGACACATTGAATGATTAAGTTAAACATATGTTCTGGAAAGTTCCTGACCACTAAAATATCGAGGATAAGATGCCACCAAACATTATCAAAAGCTTTCATCATATCAATTTTAAAAGCGACCATAGGGCCCTTACAATTAATATGATAACATTAGAAGATCTTGAGAGTGGATGCTATTTTTTGTAATATTACGGCAAACAACGAAAGCCGATTGGGATTTGTCAATCAAATTTAAAAATGAGTCTTTAATCATGTTAGCAGGGATCTTGGAAATAATATTATAAACCATATTCCAACATGCAATTGGCCTAAAATCCTTGACTAGTGGAAGGGGAATCCATCTTCGAGATAAAAGAAATGGATGTAGCATTCCACGATGGCTTAAAACGATTAATACTAAAGAACATTAAGATCTCATCACAAATATCTTTACTGATGATGTTCCAAGAGTGCTTGTAGAAACCAGCGTTGAAGCCATTTGAACCTAGGGATTTATTGTTGTCAAAATTTAAAGAGAGAGCTTTTAATTTCAGTGCACGTCATAGGATGAACCATAGATGACTGGTCATGTGAATTGACTTTTTCCTAGATAAGTGAAGAGATTCTAGCTAGTTTGTTGTTGGAAAAATAGTTGACTAATATGCTCACCACCCCGTTTGATGAAGTGGAAAAGTCTATCTTACTATTATAGATTGAGACTATTTTATTTCTCAAGCTACAATTTTTAATACTATTATGAAAGAATTTAGTATTACAATCTTTGAGCTTGAGTCAAGTCTCTCTAGGCTTTTATTTATAGAAAGTTTTTTTTGTCACGGTTGAAGGAAATATAGGTGGAAGATGCAACAATCTCACCACGATGGAAAGAATTACCTAATCACTGTTAACTAGTAGTTGATCAATCCTAGAAGAAATGTGGTTTAAGAGATTTTTATTGAGCCAAATGAGTTGGGAACCAAACTAACGAAGATCACGCAACGCACATTGATAACAACAGTGATTGAATTCGCTAATCTCACCCTGATTGAACAAGCTCGTACGTTTATAGGGATTATGAATAACGTTGAAATCCTCGAAAGCAACCCAATGAAAGTCGTGATAAAAACCCGCGAGGACTTCCGGGTCATCCCAAAGAGTATGACGCTCGACCATCATTGTAAGCATAGATAGCCGTGATGGAGAAAATGATAGGATAATTTAGACTACAAGCTTTGTAGTGAATAAATTGAGAAAAGAAAAGTAAAATATAAATAGAAAAAACACTTGGGTTCCTGATAACTCGGATCCTACCCAAACGATCGAAGAAACGATTGGTGGCGAAATTAAAAAAAAAGAACTATTGTCTTAATGATGGAATGAAGATTACACAATCGAAATTTAATCTCCACCCAAAACCATAATTGTGATACTTGTTCCAGAAATAAAATTGGTGATATTATTTTCCTAACTAGATCATTGAACTTACAAAAAATTGATAAACATTAAAAAAAGAATTATAATAAATTCGGTTTAAATTGAACAACAACAAAAAAATTTCTAAATGAAACCTCACTTGTCGTACAATCACCCGACGATAAAACCTTTATTCATTATGGTTACATCCATAAGCGATCTTCTTAATAAATCCATTAAAGTTTTTTTTTCTCAAAGGATACGGCTACTCAAAAAATCGAACCAACTCAGTTAAATCATTTGTCCCTAAATCCTGGCTAGCCCACCACGAAAATACAAGTAAAATGCATCAACTAAATAAACTAACGGTGAGGTTTTTCAAATATGAAAACCTTGGGATGGAAAGATGAAAGCTCCAAGATCCTCTGTTTTCTGACCTGATCGGCGGTCTGTTTTCTTTCCGATCTCCGGCTTTTGTTTCTTCTTTCTCTCGATTCTCTATTCTTCTGAGATCTAGGCATCTCTTCTTTGAAGCGTTCCGGTGTGGTTTGCTTTTCCTCTATTTTTTCCTCAAAAACAGAGTTTCATTTTTTCGCCGGAATCTTTCACTGCTTATGTCGTTAGATGTTCGTAACGTCGAAGAGTTCCCCGCTCTTCATCAAGAATCAAATAAAGATTATGGAATAGCCACAAAATCTTACGCTGAAGCGCTAAATCCTGTTTTGGCTCATCCTGTTCGGTCTGTGGCGAAACCAGAGTCTGTTAAATTTTCAAATGATCATAACTCGATTCAATTCGGTTTAGACACATATAATACACTTCAAAAGCAATCAAAATCAACTGTGATTGCCAAGTTTAGTCAGGGAATTCCGAAGAGGGCCTCTTTCCAATCATTCTTGAACTCGTTTAACTTCAAAGGAGCTTTTTCGTATATTACGACTGATTCTCGTCAGATACTGGTTGAGTTTTACCTTCTTGAGGATGTTACTAAATTCTGGTCTAAGCCTATATGGAAGGTTTATGGGAAGGTATTACGGATTCTTAAATGGAGCCCTGATGTACAAAAGAACAGGGAGAGCCCTATCGTTCTGTTGTGGGTTCGATTTGATCACATGCCTGAGTTCTTGTATAATGAGTCAGTTGTTGGTGATATGGCTTCTTCATTGGGAAAGGTTCATCGCACGTTTGTGCCACAATTTTAACAGAGCTAGCGCCAATGCCTCTTATGCCCAAGTGGAGGTTGATGTCTCGACTGTTCTTAAACGTAAACTGTGGATTGGATTTGGTGACAATTTAGGTTGTTGGGTAGGAGTAATTTACATGAATGTCCCAGAGTATTGTTTTCAATGTTTTCATTTGGGGAACAAGGATGTTGATTGTAAAAAACTTGAGACAAGACAAGTGGAAAGATCTGTGAAAGATGTTCAAGATATCGCTATTGCTTCAAAAAGTCTTACTGAATCTGTTAATAAGATGGATGATACTCATTCTGTTCCTTTACAAGATGAAAAGTCTAAAGTTTCTAATGATCAATTCATTAAGGTTTACAAAAGAAGACTCAAGTCTATAGTTACAGCTAAAGACAAGGACTCTGACTCTACAAACCCAGGTGACTCTTCAAAATGCAGTGTTGATCCTCATAATAATCCTGAAGTTATTGGTGCCCTTCAGGATCTGGAAGTTATTTCTCAAAACTTGAAATCCAGCAAGGAATCACCAAAAGGTGATAATGCTGGTAGCTGCAATGTTTCACCAATTTCTAGCTCTTCAGACCAGGATTTCAATGCTATTATCTGTAAGAAGATCAGATCTGCAAATAAAAACAGTAATGTTAGAAAATTGACCATTAACCCTCTGCGTAAAAGAGGGAAATCATTCTACAACTCTTTGTCTGAATGATTAAGATCATGTGCTGGAATGCTCGTGGAGTCAACAACAACTCTACTTTGTCTAGGCTTAACTACATTATTAATAAAGACAAAGTTAAAGTTGTTGCTCTCCAAGAGCCTATGGCCAGGGTGGATAAAATTAGCATTGTGGCTAGAAGGCTAGGTTTTTCTAATTATACTAATAACATTTCTAATAAAGTTTGGATTCTTTGGGCTGATGATGTTGATGTTTCTGTCATTGAAAATCACGATCAGTTTCTTCACTTGAAAATAAGCTACTCTACTTTAACTTGTCTGTTTACCTGTGTTTATGCTAAGAACCAGAAAGTTCAGAGAAGATTGCTTTGGAGCAAGCTCTGCTTGCTTGCTGGAGAGGATCTACCTTGGACTGTAGCTGGTGATTTTAATGCAGTCTCTTGCCCTGAAGACCAGCTCTGTTGTGCTTCCTATGATGTTGGCAGTGCTGATGAGTTTAATGACTGTATTAGGCTCTGTGATCTGGTGGATCCTGGATTCAGTGGCTCAAGATTTACCTGGAGTAACAACAAAGTGTGGAAGAGGTTAGATAGGGTTTTGGTTAACCGTAAAATGTTATCCCTTTGGCATTTACAGGTTAGCCAGATGGTCAGAACATGTTCTGATCATGCTCCCATTCTCATTACTATTTCTGATACTCAAAATAGGTCTGCTACTAATAAAAAAGGTTGCTTTAGGTTTATTAATGCCTGGGTCAATCACCTGATTTTCTCAACTGTGTCAAAAATAGTTGGGATAACCACTGTAATGGTGGCCCTAATGAAATTTTTTGGTTTAAGCTTAAGAGGTTGAAAAACTGTCTTAGAGTATGGAATCACACTACTTTTGGTAATATATTTTCTAAAGTTTCTGATGCAGTGAAGGACGTTGAGTCTTGTGAAGCTAATCATCTGATTAATAAAGACAGTGCTTCTAAGGCTTGTCTCTCTAAAGCTAATAGTTTGTATATTGTGGCTTTAAATAACGAAGAATGTTACTGGCGTAAAAAATGCTATAATACGTGGCTAAATAACAGTGATGGTAATACTAGTCTTTACCACAGCTATGTGAATAAGAAAAGGTTGAAAAATTCTATTTATGGTATTAAGGATGAGGGTTGTTGGCTCTTTGATCCTAAAGATATTTCTAAGTCTACAGTTTCTTATTTTAGCCAGGTTTTATCTACTAACTCTTGTGGTGACAATTCTTTGAGTCCTTAGGATTCTATCATAAGCAACATTCATAAGCTCATTTCTGACAGTGATAATGATGCTATCTTAAAGCCTACCAGCAAAGATGAAGTGTGGACTGTTATCCAGGGCATGAGAAAAGACAGTGCTCCTGGCATAGATGGGTTCAACTGTTTTTTCCTTAAGTCTTGTTGGGATATCATATGTGGTGATGTTTGTTGTGTTTTGAACTCCTATCTGCAGGGTCATAGTATTCCCAGTGGTATTTTTGCCACTGGGATATATTTAATTCCTAAGGGTCCTAACCCTATCAATTGGTCTAACTATAGGCCAATCAGTTTGTGTACCATCTTTAATAGGCTCATTTCTGGTCTTATTAACCTGAGAATCTCTTATCTTCTCCCTAATATTATTTCTAAGGGCCAAAGTGCCTTTGTTAAAGGCAGGATAATCCATGACAATGTGCTTATTATTAAAGAAATGCTCAATGACATCAAAAGAATGCCTTCTAAAGGCAATATCATTATTCAGCTTGATATGACAAAGGCATTTGACAGAATGTCTCATGCCTTTGTCATTAAAACTCTTCAAGGGTTTGGGTTTTCTAATAAAATTCTTTCTCTTATCAATAATCTGATTTCTAAGGTTATGGTGTCTGTTCTGGTCAATGGTGGCAGTGAGGGCTATTTCCCTCAGAAGAATGGTTTAAGGCAGGGGGACCCTTTGTCCCCTAGCCTCTTCATTCTTGCTGAGGAGGCTTTGCTTAGGGGTCTTGACAATCTCTACCAAACTAATAAAAACTTAAGATATTATTTAAAATCGGGTTTTATTTTACCTTGTTTGGCATTCGCTGACGACATTATTATCTTTTCAAACAGCTCTCCGTCCTCTATTGATTGTGTGAGCAGCCTGTTGAGTAAATATCAGGATGAATCAGGGCAACTGATAAATAAGTTAAAGACCAAGGTCATTACCTCTTCTGCTTGCTCCTATGTCAATGCTGCTAGGATCAAGACCTCAACTGGTTTCAACACTGAGTGTGCTCCATTCACATATCTGGGAATAACTATCTCTGCAAACAATAAAGGGAAGAATTATCTTCCTCTTCTTTCTAAAATCTATAATAAAATCTATGAATGGGACTTGAAAAGTTTATCCTTTGGTGGCAGGCTTTCTCTCATTAAAAATGTTCTCCACCCTATTGTTTATTTTTGGATGTAAAACAGTCAGCTCCCTACTGTTATTATTAATAAGATTGAGTCTTGTTTTAACCGTTTTCTTTGGAGATCTAACTTCTCTGAAAATGCCATTCATTGGTCATCCTGGCAAGGTCTGTGTAAGCCTTTTGATGAGGGTGGGTTAAATGTCAAGCTATTGTCTGACATTCAACTCACCTTCTCTATTAAGCTCTGGTTTCTCTTTAGGAAAAAAAGTTCTTTATGGGCTGATCTTATGTATTCTACCTACTGTAAGTTTACTCACCCTATTAATACTGAGTGTAAGGCTTCTGACTCTACTACTTGGAAGATGCTTAGTTTTATTAAGGTCAAGGCTGATCAGTGGATTTACTGGAGTTTAGGAAAGGGTGATATTGATTTTTGGTGGGATTCTTGGCTTGATAGGGCCCCTATTGCTAATGATTATGGTTCTAGCAGGTTTTTTCTTCCTGTGAAGGTCTTTTCCTTTTGGAAAGAGGCTCAGTGGGATATTTCTTCTCTCTCTTCTTTTCTTTCGCAAGATATTATTTCCAGTATTTCTAAGCTCACTATTAATAGTGCTATTGAGGATACTATTAATTGGAAACTTTCGAATAATAAAGACTTTAATACTAAGAAAACCTGGGACAGTATCAGATCTATTCATCCTAAACAAGATATTTTTAAAAAGATTTGGCACTCTTTTATTCCTGCTAAATTCTCTTTTCTTAGTTGGAAGCTTCTTAAAAACTTTGCTCCTATTGATGGTATCCGCATTAAAAGGCATTTTGTTCTGGTCTCTAAATGTCAATTTTGCTGCAACTGTGAAGATAAGAATCACCTCTTCATCAGTTGCAGCTTTGCCTGGGCTTTATGGAATTATTGTGGTAACATGTTCAGGGTTCCTGTGAGAAGGTTTATGTCCTTCAGTCACATTATGTATTGCTGGTTTAGGTCTACTACTGGAAAGTTTCACATTTCTCATTTGGTTCCTCAAATTATCATTTGGGTGATCTGGGCTAACAGAAATAAGGCTAAGTTTTCTAATGCTAAGGACAGTTTCCTTTCTGCAGTGAATCGTATTAATAGAGTCATTCTTGGTATTGACTCTAGTAACAAACTTAAGTCTAAACATTGGTTTGGTGTTACTGATGTAGGAGCTGCTATGGGCTGCCTATCTATTGGAGTTAGAAAAGTGAAGTACCTCAAATGGAGTCCCCCGGTTGCTGGTAGACTCAAAGTAAACATTGATGGTGCTTGCAATTTTGCGGGTGAGGCTTCTGGTGGCCTGATTGTGCGTTGCTCTCAAGGGTATATTATTGCTGGGGCCGGTTTTGTCTTTGGCAAGTTGAGCCCTCTGCTGGCTGAGTCCAGGATTCTGCTTGAAGCTCTTCTCATTTGTAGAAGTCGTGGATGGCTTGATGTGGATATTGAATCCGATTGCCTCACTCTTGTTCAGAGTATAGCTTCTGGCATTGCTTTCAATAACCCTCTGCTTTCTGTTTATCGAAACCTTCTTCATCCATCAATGAAGCTTTGTCATGTGTCTCGCACCCAAAATTCTGCCGCTGACTCGATTGCGAAGTTGATTTTGACTGAGAAATCAAACCGTCTTTTCACAAACTCTGAAGCTCCTCCTCCTCTGTTGGCTATCGCCACTCTTGAAAGCTTGGGAGTGGGTTATATAGACCCTGGCTGATTGCTGATGCTAGGGTTTGTAAGCTGTCTTTCTGTTCGTAGTTTTGGAATTTTCTGAAGATTTTCTGGTGATGAGCTGGTGCTGGCTTTGTTTTGGGTGGATGAAAATGGCGTCTGGTTCTGATAATGGTGGTATCTTTGAAGTTTGGGATCGATGGGTGGTTGAAGCTGTAGATGTCGACTTAGGGTTTTCTGTCGTAGGGTTGAAGAAGGATTTGGCTTTGTTATAGGGTTTTCTCTCGATTTAGGGATTTGGCAGGCTCTGACACTTCGTTGGTGCTCTCACCCAGTTCAAACCCTCAACTTCATCGAAGTTAAGGGGTCCTGAAAGCGGCGTCAACCGTGAAGCATCAGTGGTGCCTGGCTGGTTGGTGGCTCTGAAAATTGGGGATGAATGGGTTCTAGGGTTCTGTTTACATCAGAGGAGTTGATAGAGGTCGAAGAGGATCCTATTTCGATCTAGGGTTTTGTTTTGATTTGGGTTACTTGACCCGTTTTTTTTAGCCCTTTGTATTATTGGGCCTTTTTCTTTTCTTTTGGCCTTTGTATTTTTGGGCCATTTTTTGTACGTCGATTATTTGTCGAGTATTAATAAAATGGATGTTTTGTTAAAAAAAAAAAAAAAACTAACTAGCGGCTTTAAACAAATAATGGAAACATATAGATGGGCCAACAAACTAAAACTCAAATCTCCTGACTCGGTCCAAAATACTGGTGGGTTTACGAAAATAAATATAAAACATTTTGGACTCAGTAAAAATTTGAATATCTGGGTCTAAAATATCGATTTAAAGAAGAAAAATACTTGGGCCCAACCAAAATATGAGGCCCACTCTACAGTCCAGAAGATGGTGAGAAGAGTATATGTGGAGGGGTTATCAAGAGGATTAAAGAATAGCAAGGAGGAGCAGACATTTATCATAAAAGCTAAAATAGAGTTATCATGCGAAGTAGAGTGTCTGAGCACTAACGTATAGATACAGACACCGGTGACTTCCTCGGAATCGGAGATGGAGACCACATCCTCAATACTATCGCTTATCTGCGAAGAAAAGAACAAAGAAAAAAACATAGGAGGTTACAGAGATTGGGACAGAGACAAAATGAACACCACGGGAGTTCATCACCACCCTCATTAATCGGTGGTGGTGAGTGGTGACCGTTATGGACGTTACACAAGTCACATAACATCAACAACGGTGAGAAGATGGTGCATTCTGGCAGATGACCCTAGAGAGATTACTTTTTATACAGATAGACTTGTGATAATATTGAATACCAAAAACTTTTATGGATTGTTATGTCTCTTATACAGTAATATTGTTTTAATCCTGCACAACAACAGCAAAGCTACGATATTTTATGACAAACATAAGCTTAAAAACCTAGATCATTACCAACCTTTTACCCTTATACACTAGTTTATTATATTGCGATATACACTTAGTTATATAACTAGTGGTGATATTTTGTTTGTCATGTTTAAAGAGTATATTTATATTATTATTTTTTACATAATAATATAGTCCTAACATTAATTTATTTTTTGGATGTGCTGTTAATTTTTCGTTGCATCTACATTTAAATAGAAGAAAGTCGGTTTGGCAAGACATGATACCCAATATGGAAGAAGAATTTGTAATGTATTTTCATCACATCCCACACACTTATGTTATTGGATATATATTAAATTTTTGTCTTAAACTGAATGTATTTTCATCACATTCCACGCACTTATGTTATTGGATATATCTTAAATTCTTGTCTTAAACTGAATTTGTTTCAGACATATGTTTAACATTTTTACGATAGTATCATACATTATAATGTTTATGATTACGAGAAATATTGTCAAAATATTCAAACGTATTGTTTGAAATATACAGTTCGCCTGCAAAGAAACACAAAAATAATAATTGTTGTTGATTCCAAGTTTATCTGATATTAGTAGGAGGAAAAGCAAAATTAAGTCTCGTCATAACTACTTAAGAGATATACAAAATATGAAACTAACATTATATTTAATCCTTCCGATTTGAGTATGTATAATGATGATAACCTGATTGGTGACTTAATGTTGTAGAAGTTCAATGAACCACTTTTTCTTATTCTTTTTTAGTTAGCCGATGAGGTTTCTTGTATACATGTATCTATAGTGACAAGTGAATCAACATTTAGTATGAGCAAACTACAATACACAATTAGACGATCAAGATTGACTAACCAAACAATTGAAGTATGTGTTATAATCAACGATTGAACTACGGTGGATCATATGACGCAAGACAAAGAATATGATATTGAAAAACATCAAAATTATATATTCGATGAAGTAAGTGATATTGAAGAAGATCTTACATATGAAACTCGTGAGGATGAAGAATGACTTGAATCGGAAGATGAAATTCCGTAAGAGGATAATTTGTAATAGAAATTTATCGGTGAATTTGTCATAGGATAGTTCAAATTTGGAACATTTGTACAACTCATGACCCATAATAGTATAAATTGTGAATGATTTAAATCAATAAATTTTAATTTGTATCATTCAACGTTATAATTTAATAGCACTTACTTAAAAGTTATACTATAATTAAACTATATTACCAATTAACACTTATCATAAATTTTATCACTTATAATAATCAAATAGTAGCGACCACTATACTACTTATCAAGCTACACTAAACTTATACTATTTATAATAATCAAACTATAACATCTTATACTATAATCAAATTATAACAAATATTTATAAACACTTCTACTAATTATAAGCAAACCATAACTAAGAGACTATAATAACTTTATACTATTTATAATATAATATAAAACTATATAATCAAACTATAACAATTTTATTATCAAACAATAACAACATTTGTACGCTATGCGTTACAAAAATAAAAATAAATATTTTTTATTTAAATATTACTAATTCGGCTTTTAAAAATCTACTATATTATAAAAAATATCAAACGAAAATTATTTGTTTTTTTGGTTAATAAAAAAATATCATAATATTCACCAGATGATCAATTTTTTTTCCGAAAACCTGCCGCATTTGCGCTACATCAACTTAATTTCTAATCTAAAATTAAAAAACTCTCACTGCATGTATCATATATACATCTAAAAATATAATGGTCTAGATTTTTATTTTTTAAACCGTTTAAAAATTAATTTTTTAAAAAATTTGTTTACTAACAATTTGTCGCACACTTAACATGCCGCCCAATGGTCGAACGAAAAATAATTAGACCATGTACTTCAGGGGCTCAAATTCCCCCCCCCCCCTTAAAAAAGTTTCACATCTGCACCACATCTATGCCACATCCGCATAATCCCGAATGAAAAATTGAAAAATTCCCAAAACACTTAGTTGATGATTTGTTTTACATCGAGGAAGGAGAAGAAGTTGAACCTTCTCCAAAAAGGAAGAAAACAACCGCCCTGATAAAAAAGAAGAGCATAGCTAAAATGACTCCTCAAATGAGAGCAAAAAAAAGAAAGTTGTGCAAATCGTTGAAGAGGTGTCGTCCGATGCTGATGAAATTCTAGTTGTGGAAGGTCATGAAAAAGAAAATGAAGCAGATGTTGAAGAGGAGGCACTCAACAAGGAGAAACTTCTTCAGACAATGAGCAAGGTGATGACTACTTTGATCTCGATAACTTTATCAACTTTGATCAATCTTAAGAGCTTCCTAGAGATGAAAATCCATTTGTACAAGAACTTCTGGACCAACTACAAATTATTGGTAAAAGGTATACTCCTGTTATTATGAGACAACTTCACCAGAAGTCTCTTTGCCTCTATCCTCATCTGGTCTTATACCAATGCCTAGCCTAATGATCATCTTTGCTGACGAGCCATCCAAAGAGGTTGCACTTGATATGCAACCATTTTCCAATCTTGGCATTGCAGCATAACAATTAACTCAAGAACTTGAAACTGCTTGAAGTCGGCTAGAGCATTTGGCAATGAAGATGGTGCGCCACAAGAAGATTGCTGTTGTTGAAAAAAGAATGAGAAAAATCATTGGTGACCTGGTGGAGAAGCAATTTCATGGATTTCAAATGACCAGATAAGAATTCATCAAAGGGCTCATCTATCTCAAGAATCATCTCAGGGGTGTGCAGCGAAAAGAGAAGGAAAAGCTCAACATTTCTCACCATAATGAAATAGATAAACTCAAATCTAAACATTCGATGGTTTTCAAATTTTACTTAACAAGAGTGAGGCAGAGAAGAAATTTTTTATAAAAGATGTGACTAATCTCAAAGCTCAATTCACTGAAGAGAAAAAGCTTGTTGTTATTGCTGTTAAGAATGAATGTGGAAAAGAAATGCTAGTAGTAATAAAAAATACTGAAGAGCAAAGATTTGTTAATCTTCTTCACGAAATTCATGCTACATTTCCCAAGGGCAACCTCTCCAGATTTTGGGAGAAATTCCATCGAAAGTCGCCCTAGCAAAGCTTTTGATCCTATTCCCAGTTCTTCATCAGAAGAAGAGAATTAGGGGAAAGTGCTTCTAAACAAGGGGAAACTTCTGAAGAAAGCTTTGAAGACAATCAACTTTGATATCTTCCTTTTTTGTGTCTGTCATTCAATTATTGTAAAATCTTGTTTTTGATAAATGCCTTTTTACTTGGCATTTAAAAACTTATCCTCTAATCATTGAATTGAATTGAATGCATAAAAGAATTTGTTTCTCCTATATTCTTATTATTAAAATTATTTTTAAAAAACTTACAAGTTATGTTCACCTTGAAATATAACTTATATCATGACTAAACATATTATAATTTTCAAAGAGAAAATCCTTGAATTTTATTGGTGTGTTTAAATAATGTTAACACCTTAAATACAAATAAGGCACTTGTGAAATTTGATACGTCGAAATATCGTGCGTTTAGAAAACGTAGCACTTCGAATATGGTAATGTGTTTAGAAAACATAGCATTTCGAATATTATAGTGCGTTTAGAAAACGTAATGGTGCATTTAGAGAACGTAGCATTTCGAATATAGTTATCCCTTCGAAAATGTTTTCAACGCTTCGGAATAATTACTTTTGGTAAACTTTCAAAGATGATCAGTGTTTGACTAGTTACTAAAATTATTTGAATAGACATAAAAAACTATTGGCCAAAAAATAATTTTATTGATAGCTTCGAATATTTTCATAGCACCTCATTAAAACCTTTTTGGGCCAACACGGTAAGAAAGAGTGTGCCAATTATTCATTTTTTTTAAAAGATAGTTACTCCCAATATAAATTTAGATGATGAATATTTCAAGGATGTTGAAGCATCCTCCCCTGCTCGTGACAAAGGCGATAAGAACCTGGCTTTATTTTCTTTACCACCATATAAGGACCCTCTTAATTCAGGGCTATCTTACCGAGGCTATTTTCCTTAGTATGGAGGAATACATTCCTTAGAACTTTATCACCGACCTTGAAGTCCCTTATTCTTACCTTCAAATTATATACTCCTCATAAGAGTTTTAGGTGAGCTCTAAATCTTTTCTCCTCTATCAAATCCAAATATGCTCTTTTTGCTTCGTCATTTATTTCCTCAGAGTATTGGGCTATTCTGAAAGAAAAAAATGTAGATTCTGCTGGACTAACAACACCCATCCCATATGCTAAGGAAAAATGAGTTTCTTTAGTAGCCTCTCTAAGGGTTGTTCGATAAGCCCATAACTACTCTTGCAAATAGTTAGGCCATTTCCTTGCAGCACCTGTCAAATTCTTCTTTAAACCTTCCAGGATAGATATATTTGGGGATAGAAATGTGTGGAAAAGCATTGTGTTATTCCCTTCGAAGCACAAAAAGAAGCCATTTCTTTATTATTAAATTGAGGACCGTTGTCCGTGGTAATTGTTTGAGGTACTCCAAAGCGGCAACAAATGTTGTTTACAATGAACTTAATCACGTCCTTGGCTTTTTCGAGGTACTCCAATACCACAGTAATCATTCGCGTCCCCAGAAGCCATCGGTAATGATCTCACTAAGTCTATTCCCCATTTATCAAAATGGACGGCTTTGGTAATGGACATGAGTGGAACTGCAGGTTTATGAATAGAGTTGGCAAAGCGCTGACAAGTATCACAACTTCGAACAAGATTCTCAGCGGCGTTCACAATCGAAGGCCAATAATACCCTGCTAGCAAAACTTGACGAGTCAATGCCTTGAACCCAAAATATGTTGAACCCTCTCCATCATGTAATTCTGATAGAATTTCATGTGATTCCTGTTTTTCTCAAGCATCGCAATAATGGTCTACTCGATGTTGTTTTGTACAAAACCCCATATAACACCATATAACCAAATGCTCTGCCTCTCAGCTTCTTAGCTAATTTCATATTATCAGGAAGCATTCCTCTTAATAAGAAATTCAGAGCTTTCCAATCACCCCGAATTGTATCTGGAGTGACTAATACCTCCTCAATATGTTCACATTGCTTTGAACGGGTTAAAATTAAAGGGATCTCCTATACTAAAATCCAAGGATATTCGTCTATGTAAGCCAGTGTTGCCAAAGAATCAGCAACTGTATTGTTTCCTTGGCTAATATGCTCTACAGTAACATGATCAAACAAAAGATTCAAATTCCGAAGCTCTCGAAGATACAAAATTAAATTCTCACTTTTTGCTTCGGAAATTCCAGCTACTTGATTTGCTACTAACTGGGAATGTCTCTAAACGAACTGAAGTTTCCCCATAAATATTTTCCAGCTTTTGACCAGCTAATGCATCTTCATACTCAGCTTCATTATTAGATGCATGAAACCCAAACTTAATGTATTGAAATATTTATTTCCTCATATGGAGCAATCAGTTGAACTTCAACGTTGCATCCTAAAATGCTAGAACCCCTATCAGTTCAAACTATCCACATCGAACTGTTTAGCAAAACTTCATTGTTAATCTCCTCATCTGATATGCTTGAATGGAATTCAACAAGAAAATATTCCAAGGCTTGGGCATTGATAGCCGTTCGAGGTGAAAAGGTAATGTCAAAATCTCCCAACTCATCTGACCACTTAGTCATCCTCTCAGAAATATCTGGGCGCTATAAAACATTTTTCAATGGGAATGAAGTTCGAACCTCAATGGTGTGAGCTTGAAAATAAGAGCGTATATTTCTAGTAGTCACTACTAAAGCCAACGCCTATTTTTCGAGCTTCAAGTACCGTTTTGTTGTTTCCACCAGAGTCTTGCTGACATAATACACCGACTTTGAAATTCCCGAATCTTCACTTATCAACACTGCACTTACTGCAAAATCCGATACTGCAATATACAAAGACAGTTGTTCTTCACTTCGAGGTTTGGATAATGTTTCTGGTGATGACAATAAATCTTTAATGCTTGAAAAAACTGCTTCACATTCCGAGGTCCATTTAAATTCTTTTGGTCTTTATAAGACTTGACAGGATAGAAAAGATTTATCAGAAAATCTAGAAATCAATCTGTTAAGAGCAGCTAACCCGTCGGTTAAAGTTTTCACTTATTTGATATTTTGAGGAGATTTCATTGATACCACAACTTTTAGTTTTTCTAGGTTAGCTTATATTCCGTTTTCACTAATAAAATAACCTAAAAACTTCCCTGATCGAACTCCAAAGGTACACTTCTCACGATTTAACTTTAGCCTAATTGTCTTTAAATTCAAAAACGTCTCCTCTAAATCTTCCAAGTGTGTATCATCTGCTAAGCTCTTAACCACCATGTCATCAATATACACTTCCATATTTCTTCCGATATGAGAAACAAAGGCTTATTCATTAATCTTTGATATGTGGCTCCAACATTTTTTAACCCAAATGGCATAACCCTATAACAATGCAAGCCTCAATCCGTGATGAAAGTAGTAATCTCTTGATCCTTTGGATCAATCTAAATTCTATTATCCCCTGCAAATGCATCCATAAAAGTCAAAGTTTTATTTTCCAAAGTGGAATCAATCAGTTGGTATAATCGAGGAACGGGAATGGGTCTTTTAGACAAGATCGATTCAAATCTGTAAAATTGACGCACATTGATAAGCGGTCCACCTCTGAAATAATTGTTTTTGCTTTTCAAAAGAAAATGCATGCCTTTTTTGTATAACAGGTTTGACCTTTGAATTAATTTCTAGGCTATGACAAATCACCTCGACTGGAACTCCTATTATATCTTCTGTTTTCCAAGAAAATACATCCAAATTATGAGACAAAAACTACAATAGTGTCAAAGAACCGGGGGTTTCTCTCGGATCGCCAACCCCCTCATCGAGATCTGAGGTCAACCCCTCTGGTTTCTATTCGTCCATTTTATCACCACTGCCTAACCCTCGAATTCGAAGAGCTGTGGCATAATAATCTCTGAAAACCTTTTGATCACTTCAGACGACCCCTACTCGATCTCCAATGACATACTTAAAGCATTGGTTGACTGTTGACACAACTCCATACATCCTTAATAGCCAAGATCTTCTAAAAATGGCATTGTAGCTTGTTGGACAATCGATCATCATGAACAACACTTGAACCTTCTTTCTGTAAGGTCCCTTTCTTAAACTCACCTCTCCCTCAAATTCCTCAATTACTTATGTCGTCACTCTAGTAAAACCAATAATAGTATGCTCTTATTGGGAAATTTGAAGAGGATTACGCATTCTATCTTAAGTTTTCTTGAAAAGAACGTTCACAGAGCTCCCTGTATCTACCAGCACGTGTTGGATTTTGACACCAGCTACCTCTGCTCCAATAACCACTGCATCTTAATGTGGTTCTACAGTTACTCTTAAATCATCTTCATCAAAAAGAAAAGAAGGAATATCTCTTACCATATAAATGAGTAGACATTTTTCCCTCTATCTTAGTAGCTAAGCTCACTATATGTTTTTTTCTAGAGCTGTCAGTGTAGCCAGCCATAGTATCGCCTCCGAAAATTGTCAAGGACTCAAAGTACTCACACAGACTCTGAACATGGCCTTACTTCAATGGTTCCTCAATTGCCATTAAAATCAACCTATCTAGATCTGTATCTAAATATTTCGATGCAGCGTCAAAATCATTAATCTTTGTATCCATAATCATTAATTGTTTTGCATGTGTATTAGGATTTGCTGCCTGTGAAGTCGATGCAACATGAGCCTTTGTCGGGTTGCTCTGTCCTTTTATATAGGCCAATAACTTTCCATTTTCAATCAATGTCTATACCTCATTTTTTAACGCAATACAGTCTGCAGTATCATGTCTGATGTCATTATGATACTTACAAAACCTGTTATTTCGCTCCTCCCTTGTCCTATTTATCGAGGCAGTCTTCTTGAAACTAATGTCATTATGATACTTACAAAACTTTTAATAAATTGTACTAACATTCTCAATTAGATCGATATAATACTCAGGCCTTATCCACTAATTTAGCCTCGGTCTATGAAATTGGTACCCTGATGCTTGATTTGAATATCCCCCAGTTTAAGGAGGTAAATTGTTGTTGCTCATCGAACGTTCTGGTTGGGCTGAATTCGAAGGTTTCCATTGATTGTTTGGCATATGTTTTGATCTCTTTTCACTAGTTCCAACTACTCCTCAAACTTTAGTCGACTCCTGTACTTTAATTTGGTCATCCACCTGAGCCATCAGTGGTCCAAAAGTCAAAGCTCTTTGCTTTATCGTCTCATTTGCTAGATCTCCTGGTAACAATCCTTTTCGAAAGGCTGCTATTGCTACCAGCTCCTCACAGTTATCTAAACCAACATTAGTTAAGAAAAACCGCCTTATGTATAGTCCTTCAATTTTTATCCTACTTCTTGTTTGCATTGAATTATCGTGTCTCCATTCGATCGTATTTCTTTGCTCCTCACAAACTATCTTCGAAAAACAGTATAAAAATCTGTAAAATTTGAAATTGACCCCCTCAGAATTTTGTTGTACCAGTTTAAAGTTGTTCCTTTGATCGTTTGAGAGAAATCTCAACACACCAGCATGTCATTGTCCTCGAATTTGACCATCCCATCAAAAAAATTCAACCTTTTTCAAAATTCGACCATCCCACTTGCATCCTATCAAATTTTTTAACCTTTGAAATGTCAAACCGCTTTGGAAGGGAGATATATCTTATCCTAGTTGTTAGGGGAGAGTTTATCTTGTCAACATCCTGGACATATTGATTGTCATTCTGAGCTCCCATCAGAGCGTATAAATTTCGATCATCCACCATGTTATATTGATTCGATGTGTTCCCTTTACACCAATCAGCTTCCCTCAAGCATTGTGGTATATTTTCCTTTCTAGATTTGTATTGCTTTTGCTATTTTCGAGGTTGATCTTTTTCTTTTTTGAAGATGCTGGATACCTCTTAAAATTAGATCATGAACTTTCGATCTCTTTGTCACTGGACGTGATATACCTCTGTTTGTCTTTTTTTTTATCTTTTCGTGAAGTGTGACGCTCATTAGAACATTCAAAACACGTTTTTTGTTCACTTATAACCCGATGAGTTGTGCAAGATCGATTAGACTGATCGCCAACGTCATTTTTGTCATCCAATTGTCTTACCTCTGATTTCAGCCTAATTGATTGAATTTATTGTTCTCTCTGGTCGTACTTCTCATTCAGAGCTGTAATTTTTTCCAATAGATGATTCATTACATTTCAATGTCCGATGGAGTTTTTCAAATCAGAACAGATTCATCTTGCATATCATCAGCTCCTTGCAAATCTTGTTTTAAGTTTCGATAGCTGCTCAAACTAGTGGATCATTTTTGTTTCTTGGATTCATCGTCAATTGAAACAATTTTGAAAGATTTGAACAAGAACAAAAGAGAGAAATCAAACAGAAATAATCTAGGCACCAATCAGTGATCAAGTCCCCAACGGAGTGGCCAATTTGATAAGTATTTATCTAGTTTCACAAAGTAAAATAGAGAGAAGTATAAAGATGTAGAGATAAGTAGATTGTAGAGAGAGAAAGTCAAGAAATAAGGGTAGTTAATCTCAAAAATCATAGAGCTTTCTTAGTTCAGCCTTGGCCTTTATATAGAGGCGTAAAGACTTAAGCTTTAACTGAAACAGTTACAAAAATGGGTCTAACTGTTTATTAGTCCCTCATCAAAATGTAAAGCTTTAAATCCCTCCTATGATTATACAATCTGTCATAAAAATTTTTATTCCTTTAAATGTTGGTCCTCAAAGTTCTATTTCCTTATCAAGTATAACATATGGTGAAAATTAAATAAAATATAATTGTTTGATGTTATCTTATTGTTAGTTGTATTGAGCGGCGTAGATGATAACATTTACCAAGTCTTATAAATGTTAGTGTTTGTACAGTTTTTGTTTTGCAGGTTTTGTTTGAGTCTTACCATACCATATACGATCATTTCCCATTGGAGGATATAGCATGGTATCATGATGTCGTTGTTGGTGTTAATCACTCGCAGACATACGATCCAGAGCGGGAATTGAGGCAATTTGGACGTGTGCAAGAGGTTATTCCGTTTTCGTTGCTCAGGATGCAGACCAAGACAAAAAGGAAACCGAAGATGATGGCCTACGCGTTCGATGAGGACATTTATATTTTTTGTTTTATTAAGATATGTTCATGTCTAATAGTGTTTTTTTGGTCTATCTTCTTTATATGTTGTAAACTATTTTAGTGTACAAAAAAGTTAAACTATTGAAAGGTATTAATATACTCGTTTAATTTAAATTTTGAAATGTACATAATAAATGCATTACAAGAAGCATAAAAACACGAAAATAATTTAAAACTTGCATATCGAGTTAATTAAAAAACCTCAAAATAAGATGAGATGAGATTGATAATAAAAATACATAATATGATAACACCTATTAGTCGAAATCATATCCGAGGTTATCCTCAACCGGTGAGAAAATAACCATCGCATCTTCTTTTTCAACAATGCTCTCCTTCAAATAAACAATCATATATTTTATTATCCAATCAATAATTTTCAACTACCACACGAATGCTTATTACCGTAAAACATACGACAAGTTAAAAACACCAGAGGTATGGATTGAGATTTCAGTTCGTTGTACATGCCTGAGACTTCTTCATGACTGCAAGTATGAGGGTTTATAAATCGTAGACGTTCTTAGTCAAAGTACATCATGCACAATAGTTCATCGACATTGTTCTGGTAACGTATTTGATCGCTTGAAGCAAGTGTTGGCCATTATTAATGCTCTACTTCATACTTAAGCTACTTGATACTTTTTATAATTTTGAAGATTTGAGTAACATCTTGATACTATATATATCGAGAGTTATATAAAAGAGTTGATTTTGGCGGGAATATTTTTTAGGGGTGAAAATATTAACAAAATATATTTTGGACGGTTCAAATAAAAACGGGATATTATTTGACGACAAAACGAGTGGTTGGATAATTTTTAGAGATTATTATTATTATTATTAAATTAATAATGATATACTAATATGATTTTACTATAATATTTTTCACTGTATTTCCGAGAATATTATTAGTATTATTATTATTATTATTATTATCATCAATATTAATAATAATATTATTACTATTATTATTATTTATGTATTAATAATAATAGTAATATTATTATTATTATTATTTATGTTAATAATAATAAGTTTTCCATGAGCACACGATGGTTGAGGCATCATTTCCGCCATACGCGGATGACAATAGGTCATAACTTGGCTCGGCCCATACGATGGCGTAATGACCCCGTTATGTCAGACATCGGTGTATTGCTATTTGCATACGCAAACGATTGGCGTGATAATGATTCTTTACGCCATACACATGGCGGCCTTGGTAAAAAAAAGAAAATTAATGATTATTAAGATAAAGTTTAATAATACATAGTTAAATGCAACCACAAGTTAAATGCTTCGTTAATAGATAAATTAAATAGTTTAAACAATAAAGATTACAAAACAACAAGTACTTCTAATTTGATTCAAAAATTACAATACAAACACCTTTAGAAGTCTTTGTTAAGTCTACAAGAACTTTCTCACATTCTACGGATTGTGTCTTGCGTGAGATGTTGTACTCGTGAAAAAACACGGACTCTATCAATCAAGGGGATCGACCAAGAACTAACTCGGGGAACAATGTGTTGTCTCCTTCAGTGCTCGTTTATAATTCGAGTACGTACATACCCGTCCGCTCTTTGGATTTTTTCTAGTTCGTGGGTACATGGCAAACCTTGGGTCATACGATCGATACAAACGCATAAAGATTTGTCACCTCTGGTTTTATCATATAATTTTCATAAACTATCGTCAATGCAATAAGTGATACGTACCCCCGTAAAATTTGAAAGGTTTCAAATCTTGAAATTTTTGAATTAGACGCCACTTGCTAAGCTCCATCGGTCTTTTATGGTCAAATGTTGCATCACTAACAAACCATTTAGTTTCTCCCAAAACCATCAAAATTCAATCAGCTTAACCCGATATATTTTTTCAACGTAGCATGCGAGCTTTCTTCCCTATTGGAGGTGTGACTGTTGAAATGCATGATTTTATTAGTATAGGGGTGAATGAACCTCTTTTTATATAACGTAATCTACGATATAATTGACCGACATATCATGCTCTTTGTACATCGTCGACATCTTAACCATTCTGTTGTTTATCACGTCAATTGTGGTGGATGAAACGACACCATTCCAAGTCGCAAAAAATGTGTTAAACACCTTGTCGTCTTATTTTTTTTGGTTTTCCCACTAACATTCTTGTTAATATACCATTCGCATAACATGTGACTTGCGGTAGGAAATATTTTGTTTATGTTATTAACAAAGGAAGTTCATAGTCCGTTATTATAAAAAAATGCAATTTATAATTATTTTCCTCCATTACTGTTTTTAAACATCCCAATGACCATTCATAGTTATCTTATTTTTCTTTCACCATGAATGTAAAACAAATGCAAAGCATTTTGTTGCTTTATGTTACCCCGAGTACTTCGAATAAAGACATCCCGTAACTAATAAATTTGTATGTGATATCCATGATTATCAACCGTGGAAAGTTTATTAGTAAATCAATACCGTGTAAAAAAACAAATCGATTATCACATTTGGGCCATCATTGGTCGTCCATTCCCAAAACTTGTACTTTTGCATATCTAATTTTACTAACAGTTTTTGCATTTGGGAACGACCACCATTTCAACCATTTTTTTCTTTGATGGTGATTGTATACATGACAAATATTTGACGCATTATCAGCATCAGCCTTCTTTAAAGCATCAAATATTTTCCTTGGAGTTCTTCTGTTCACCATCAAAACATCGACAAGCTCTTTTTTGCTTTGGTTTTAACTTCGACCATTGCAAATGTCCTTGTGCATACATAATTGGTTCATGGTTGTGCTTTCCGGAAAGGACCCTTAAAGACCACTTATAATGACATTTTACCGAGTTGCCTACCAAATGAAAAGCGCAATTAATATTTTTCTATCGGTAGCCTTATGCTTACGGTCGCACTCTCTAACGGTGGACTTAAATATACCGGATCGCTCACACCGATAATCTACTCTTGGTATTCTCCCTCTATTCCCACGTTTCCTAGATGTTAACTTAATTGAGAATCCTAACAACTTTCACGTAATTTTGACCCACTTGATCATCGACTCTAGGGTATATTCTTTGTGAGGCGTGAAATAGTGAGCGTACTCAGAAACAAGTCAAATTTCACATTGGATAACCTCTTGTAATGCATATAAAGTAAATAAATTAATACAGATGAGTTTCAGATTAGTTTAGGTTGTTCCACCAATGCTATGACGAACTATTTCATGGCATCTCATGGTTTTTACGGGAATAACAAGTTCTACCACAGTTAAGTCTCTAGGATTTTAGTCAAGAAACAGATAAGACAAAAAATAATTATTTTATTCATCGATAAGTTCTCCCTATTTATAATGTTGTGAGTTAGTGGGCAGTTACACACGTTTACACTTAATGCTGCACTAACTCACTAACGTCAATATTCCTATAATTTCGGAACAATAAAGGAACGCCCGGTCTGATCTGCACCTCAAATCGAGCTAAGCCCCTCCTTAAGTACGATCAGGTCTATTCTGTCGTGCAGAGCTCGAGCTCACTAATCTCATGATCAACTTATGTTCCTTAAATTTGATCTTTATCCTGTTTTGTTCATCGCGTCCCTAATCTAGTCGATCAACTCGTCTCTCCTAATATCTTCGAGTTCGAACTGCCTTTCTTTTTGAGATCATCAACGTTGTAGAGCTCATCCTTTTATTCATTGCTTGTCCTAATCCAAGTTCTCAGTCTTCCTGCTCCTGCTCGGAATTGTTTGGGGGAATCCCCCCTTATCAAGCTCCTCATAATTTATAGGTTTATTAATTTTTTATAAAAATATCACACCCAAGAAACAAAGACATGTTTTTTTACTACCATATTCGATTAGGGGTTAAGATTTCCACTACCTGAACTAATTCATGACTACTTTAATGTACTCGACATTTGTCCCACTAAAATATCAGCCAATGGTTGGAGGCTATTACTTAGCGTGGTTCTCAGCTCGCGCTTGCTCAAAACGGAAGTATGCTTGGCAGACTTGCTATCTTCCACTGATGTTACCAAAATGTCTAAAGCCCCTTTCTTTTATACCCACTTAAAAAGGATAAATAAAATTGTAGAGCTCCCTTCCTCTGATAGGAATTGGAAACATTCCTTCGTCTTTGTGTCTGGAAATTGGGATCATAAAACCCCTACCTTAAACCTTCGATTAGAAACGAAATAGAAGATAAAGTGTAAGTGCTAATAAGATTATGGGAGACAAAAAATTGGTCGAATCCTTGTCAATCAATAACTAATAAATCTTTATTTGTGCAGGTGAATTGTCAAATCAAAGCTGATGGAAGGAAGAGACACCCAAAGATTACGTAAAACCTCTGATTAGAGGTTGGAAATTTGGCATGCGAGGCATGGCAGTAGGATCCCAAGAAGTTGTTTACATGATATAATTATTTGAAGTCAGGTTTGTGGTCGATTTCGGATATGAAGATCACAGCAAACCATGATAGATAGGTCAGAAGCTACCATGTATCGTATTAGGGCGCTTTTGGAACAGAAATACCGGGAGAAGAACAAGGCTGTTGTCTGGTTTGCGGTGCCACATGTTGCTCGAACGGGTGGTGAAACATGGGATTCATCCTCCGCTCCTGCTCAACCTTGTGAACAGGGGAACGATGTCGTGAATAATAAGGGGAAAGAAATCAAGCAGGCTGAAAAAGAAGCACCCAAGGTGCCACAAACTGCTCAGCCCAACAGAGTTCGAGCATAAAGAGAAGAAGAGGAAGAAGACACAAACTCCGGCTCGCTGATTAAGCCCTGGAACAAGAAACAAAAGATGATTGAAGACGTTGTTCCCTTGGATATGAGGAGATTACAACTTAGAGATGATGTGGGTGATAACACGGGAGCTACTTCTGGGGAAAAAACTTGTCCCCCAACCTAACCTTCACCGAAAGACGACCAGAAGCAGAATCCAAACGTTGTAGATGAGCTAATTGACCTGGTGGGGGATGATGCAGAGGATATGGATGAGCCTTAGAAAAAGAAAGTTATTCCCCCAAAACTTGCTAAAAGGATGAAAAAATGGGTGTATAACTCCAACATGGAAGATCTGCCACCATCATTGGAAACCACTAAGAAAGGCAAGAGTGAGGACAAAGACGTTGGGCCTAGTCAACAAAGGGCACCTGCGGAAGAACTGTTGCCCAAACAGATCATCATACCACGCCCTTCTTCATTCATATTCGAGAAGCTCCACCGGATTCATGACTTGTCATATTATGATAAGATATCAATTCATGATATCTTATAGTGAAAGGTAGAGCTAGCAATCGAGGTAAGAGTTTCGCGATCTGATGGTGCTCAACTAAAAATTAAGAAATAATTCTAACTTTCTATTGGTATGCAGCTTCATCACAACTCCATCGTGCTGGGATATCGAAACATGTCCCCCACTAAAGTAGTTACTATGGAGAAATAGAGACCAGAAGTCATGGTTTTTGGGTCAGTTAAGACCAGTGTTGCAAAGGTCATTCGTCTAAAGCATGCTTATACCTCAGCCAGAACCACCAAGCATGAAGCCATCGATGCCAAAGCAAAAATTGAGAAGACAGTTGGAACCTTGCAGGAGGCTTAGAATGCAGTGACGAGAGGTGGAAAAATGCGTCTGACAATCATAAAATGGTGTTGAGCCAAAACGAGAACCTGCTGAAGAGGAATGATGAGCTGCATGATGAGAGCTCAAACTTTCTGGATAGAACTATTAATCAAACGAAGAGTGTGGAGAAGCAAGCATAGTGGATTGCAGCTCTAATTGCTGATGTTAGTAAGTTAACTGGTGAACTAGAGGAGGAACGTGCACAGCTCGAGCGAGAGCGACAATAGTGGTAGATGAATGTAGAAACGATTGTGGTAGAAAGAGAGACTCAAGTGTTTACCGTGGCTACAGAAAGGATAGCCAAGGAAAATATGAAGACTATAGATGAGCTGATAGCCTTGAACCTTGGGATAAATCTGGGATCTTTGGCCTCTCTGTTTGAAGGCCCTGCACCACCTCAAAACGCGAGCTTAACATCTGAACCAATCACCGAATCTAATACTACTGTAGTAACTGATGGTACTCCTTTAGAACCTGCAATGTTACCGCCTTCCCCAAGCGCTAAGTAACGAAAACATTTGTTTGTTGTTTTGTTGTATGTATTTCATTGTTGTATGCTATGCATACCAAGACTTTGTATTATCTATACTACTTTGAAAATGAAATGAATCTATATGTGATTTACCTTTTACCAATTGATGAATGCCATAAATTTTTATGGATAAAACGTGGAGTATGTGTTGTTGTACTTCATGGGGATCCTTACAATCTCGAGCTCAGTAGAGCTCATTGCGTAGCTTAGACAATATTTGCCATCATAGCGTATTCGTGGCGAGGTCATGTAGACCCTATTGCGTAGTCCGTTCTAGACTTGGTCTTTGACCAGTTCACGAATATACCATGTACAAAGTATAGGCACAATATGACCATTACGTAGCCCGTTAGGTGGCCAATTAGCCTGCTAGTGTTTATAGACACTTAGTCTGGAATCAGTATGGTCCGTTGCGTAGCCAAAAATAGCGTGGTCATTGACCCATTCGCTGATTGTACTGATGAAATTTGCAACAAACACATAGTGGTGAAAGCATAAACTATATTGAAATTAAATAGATGTTCTTAGATGCCTCATTAAAAAACCTCCCCGTGCCATCAGGGAGGAAAAATAGCGCATCAATACAATTTAAACATTATGGAGATACAACTTTAGGTGATTAACATTCCAAGGATGTTTGAGTGCATAGCCATTTTGCTCTGCTAATCTGTACGCGCCATGGTTCCCTGCAGAAATAATTATGTACGGGCCTTCCCAATTTGGTCCTAGTTTGCCACATGTTCCACTACTCGAGCCCTGAAACACCTTCTTTAAGACTAAGTCTCCTTCCTTAAAAGAGCGCGACTTCAACTGAGCATTAAAGCGTCCCCTCAGCAGGCTTCTATAATGTTCTGCTCGCACCCTTGCTTGGTCTTGTCGTTCATATAAGAGGTCCAAGCAGGTTGACCTGGCTATCAAGTTTGCCTCTTCTTCGTAGTGCTCGATTCTATGGCTCGGTACTATGATCTCTGTTGGAATGACTGCTTCTTCATTGTATACCAACGCAAATGGTGTATCTCCTGTTGTTGAGCTCGGGGTGGTTCGATACGCCCATAAAAATTTTGTGAATTTATCCGACCATTTGCCTTTAGCTCCTTCCAATTTTTTCTTAAGTCCTTCTAGTAGTGTCGTGTTAGTTACCTTAACCTGACCATTTTCCTGGGAATAGTAAGAGGTAGAGAAGTGCTGGAGAATCCCATATCGTTTGCAGAAGTTGGTAAGTATTGAATTTTGGAATTACAGGCCGTTATCTGTCATCAAAATCCGTGGAATTCCATATCGGGTTATAATTTGATTATGGATGAAATCACATACCTCATTTGCGCGTGTTTGGAATAGGGCTTTAGTGTCGACCTATTTGGAAAAATAATCTATTGCGACAATAAGGAACTGTCTTTTGCTTGTGGTCATTGGCAAATGACCCACCAGATCTATTCCCCATATATCAAATGGACACAGAACAGGGACGTTCTGCATAGGTTCGTTGGGTATATGCTGTGTATTCGCATACTCTTGACACTTGTGACATTTTAGTACAAGATTCTCTATGTCAGTTGCTAGCTCAGGCCAATAATACCCAGCGAGGAGAAAACGGTGAATCAGTGTTCGGTGACCATAATAAGCCCCTGCTTCTCCTTAATGTAAATCATCCAATATCGAACTAGCTTCCGCGCGATCAAGGCATCATAGGAAATGTCGGCTAGAACTCTTCCTATACAAGATGTTGTTGAGGATACAAAACTTAGCTTTCTTGACTTGCAGCGCTCAGGCCCCATTCCTATTTGTTGGCAATGTGTTATAAATCAAGTACTATAAGTATGGAGTTCTCCAATAGACGTTATTCGCAATTGAATTGATGGTCACTGTTGTTGGTATAAGCTCTTTCATAGAGAGCTGTTGGAGTAAAATTGTGGGATGTTCTCCCGAAGCTGCAGTCTTGGCTAGTATATCAGTTGCTGAGTTTTCATTTCGTGGGATCTGCTCATATAACACACGAGCGAATTTAGATGCATACTCCTTAAGCATAATAAGGTATTCCTTGATTCCTTCATGCCTCACATCATAAGAACCCTGTGCCTGATTAACCACCAAATGAGAGTCAGATTTAATCTTGATGTTTGAGCTCCGCATATCAAATTTGGCTTCATGCCGGAGAGGGAAACCTCATATTCCGCGACATTATTTTCTACCGGGAAATTAAAGCGCACAGCTTGTTTGATCTCCTCACCGTTTAGGGACCGTAGTATAACTCCTGCTCCTCCGCCCGACGTAAAAGATGCACCATCAACCTCAACGATCTACTGGTCTGATTCAATCGCTTGATGATTGTCTGTGTTAATCTGTTGATCTATGGAGGAGGTGAATTCGGCCAAGAAATCAGCGACTTCTTGCCCTTGATAGCTAGGCGCGACTCAAATCGAATTTCATAATCGCCGAGCTCGATGCTCCATTTAGTGAGCCTACCAGGGACATTTGGCTTCTGCAATACCGTTTGAAGAGGGAATATCGTCCGCACTGTAATTACATGTCCTTGGAAATATGGCCTCATCCGCCGAGCTGCAATAACCAAACTCAAAGCAAGATTTTTGAGGTTCAGATACCTTGTTTCTGCATCCGTTAGTGTTTAGCTCGTGTAGTATATCGGGCGTTGTACCCCATTCTGATCGCGTACGAGGGCTGAGCTTACAACAAATGACGATACTGGAAGGTAAATAAATAGGGGCTCACAGAATCTCGGGGGAGGTGAGATATTTCTTGAGCTCAACAAAAGCTCTGTCACACTTTTCTGTCCAAGTAAACTCCTTAGCATCTCGTAATACTTCAAAAAAGTGATGAATCTTGTCCTATGCGCGGGAGATAAACTTTGAGAGGGATGCTGACCTTCCTGTAAGACATTTCAATTCCTTAATATTCTTTGCTGGTTCTATTTGCAAAATTGTATTCAATTGGACGGGGTTGGCCTCAATATCCTGTTGACTTACCACATAGCCCAAAAACTTACCCTTAGCAACACCCAAAGAGCACTTATCCGGGTTAAGTTTGAGGTTAAACCGTCGTAACACGTCAAAAATAACTTGTAATGTTTCTAAATGCTCCGCCTTTTCATGAGTTTTAACAATTATGTCATCAATGTATGCCTCTAAATGTTTCCCTAAATGATCTTGAAAGATGGGATTTATCAATCGTTGATATGTCGAACCTGCATTCTTCAACCCAAAATGCATGACTGCATAGCAGTAGAGACCCCTCTCGGTTTAAAAAGCTGTGTGCTCCTGGTCGGATGGGTGTAGGCAAATCTAGTTATATCCAGAATATGAATCCACAAAGGATAAGAATTCGCAGCCCGAGGCTGAATCGACCAACTGATCGATTCGTGGTAATGGGAAAGCATCCTTAGGGCATGCCTGATTTAAATCAGTGAAATTTACGCACACTCTCTATTGACCGCTCTTCTTTTTTACCAAAACCGGGTTGGTTATCCAAACCGGATATCTTTCTTTTAGGATGTGGCCCAAACGACTTAATTTGGTTACCTAAGCTAATATAGTTTCCTGCTTTTCTGCTGAAAAAGACCTACGTTTTTATCGTACCGGTTTGGCACACGAGTTGATAGCTAATGCATGACTTATGATTGAAGGGCTTACTCCTGAGACATTAGCTGACTCCCAAGAAAAGACATCTAAATGTTTTGCTAATAAGGCTATTAAACGTACTTTTGAGTCCTGAGACAACTCATTTTCTAATCGAAGCACTCTATTGTCAGCTATGAACGTGTTCACGGTTGTAGTATCTGTGGCAGTTGAGTCATCATTTTCTCATGGGTCGTCCACTGGGTCCGGCAAGGTAAGATCCAATGTTCCTGGTTTAGCATCCCCTTTGCCATTTAATTGCTATCGGAGAGGTTTCGACGGGCCCGACGCGATCGCATAGCACTTTCGCGTAGTTCTCTGCCTGTCTCGTATTGTCCCCACCAAGCTACCCGCCAGATATTTGAGCATTTTCGAAATGTGCACGGCGTCGCCTCCATCCTATGCAACCATGGTCTTCCAATTATAGCATGGTAAGGGCTTGGTGCATCAGAAATTATAAACAATGTATTTAGTTCCTTCTTCGTGGCTCCATGTCCAACCTTTACCAATAGTTCCACCTCCCCAACATATTGTGAGGTTTTTCATTCATAGCCGACCAACGTCCGCTAAGTAGGCCGGTATGGGGGCACGTTCTGCATGCTGTCGAAACTGATTTTGAAAATAATATTTGCCCAGCTCCCACCATCGACTAACACTCGAGTTACCATTACTCCTCAGATATCTAGGTGAATAGTTAAAGCGTCTTTATGGGGTAGGCTGACACCTCTAAGAACTTCGTCATTAAACGTGAGGTCGGCCACTGGATCCCTATAGTTCCGATAGGAATTCGCATCTATTTCGTACACAACGAGTTCGTTTTTAGCCCGCTTGTTTTGATTTAACCATTGACTTGTGGCCGAGCTCCCCCTGATATGGTGAGAAGCCATTGTTGTTTGTTAGCTTCTTTTTCTTCTCCATTAGCCGGTTTCTCATTGTTTGGAGAACGGACCTCCTCACGGCGATCTGGATGAGATCGTTTGATACACTGTATCATCTCACTATTGTCTATCAAACGTTGAATCTCTTCTCTTAATTGCCAGCACTCATCCGTAGAATGTCCATGATCATGATGATATGCGCAATAGTACCGGTTAGATCGTTTAAATCCTAGGGCACTCATCATGCGTGGAGCTTAGTACTTTCTGCCCCTTCTTGTTCGATCATAAATCACTGAGATAGCTTCAGTCAACGGGGTGAAGCGTCTATTTGGTTGTTCGAGCTGTTGGAGTCGCCTACTATAATCCCTCCAAGGTTGCTCTTCAATCCTTTTCCGTTTTGTTCCGCCTTCTTTGAAATCTGATCCACGTCGCTCGGGAGGCCCTCCCCTTCTCGCATCGTCAACCCTAATAAAAGTATCTGCCTTGGCGAGAAGGCCCCCCATGTTCTCAATTGGGAACTTGATGAGATCTGCATATAGATCACCCTTTCAGTCCAAATCTGGTAAATCATTCATAGCATGAACAAATATCCTAACATAACTCTTAAGGGACTCACCTCGTCGCTGGTAAAGGTCCATAATTGAATCTCGCTCGCACTTGAGCTCTTTGTTGCAACAAACCTCTCCCTGAACGTCTTCCACAATCTTGTAAAGTCATAGATGGATCCTTTTGGCAAGGTGTTGAACCAATCCATTGCGTAACCTTTGAGGGTCATTGACAGTGCTCGACAGAGCATTGCATCGTCGGGGTTGAACGCCATCATCATGTTTCTGAACTGCTCCAAAATGCCTTCTGGGTCTCCTGTTCCGCCATATGATTCCATCCTGAAAGGATCGAACTTCCTCGGGAGCTGAGCTTCGAGAATCGTCGCAGATAATGGTGATTTTTTTAGTATATAAGCCGATAGTCTCGGGCGGACCTAATTGTAACGAAGATCCTTATTTTCCCGAGCTCGCTTAGTTGACGTCTGCTTGGCCTCTTCCCGCCGACCTTTACTACGATTCTTATCTACGCTCTCGCCATCACCTTCCTGCTTTTCATCTTGCTTCAATGATCGATCCGTTCTGTTAACTTTACTTGCCTCCGGACAGGAAGTTTGATGCACCTTGCTTGTTCCCTTGATCTTAGCGGCGATAGTCTTTATGGTAAAGTCTGCCATAATAGACGATCATGCGAACAAGTTTGATAGATTCTATGTAATTTGAAACTTTTTATTATTAAAGTTTTTCTTTAAGTTGTTTCGTAATTATTGAAATATTAATATGAGAAATGAAAAATATGTGTTATATAAGTAATAAAAAATACGAAACAAAACACTCTCTCACTTGCGAAATGATAAAGTAGATCAAATAGAAATTAAACTAAAATGGGAACAATGAAACACTAAAGTGGTTGAAATATAAATTTTAAAATATTAGTAATCTTAAATGTAAACTGTGAAATATTAATAAGTTCAATGTGAACTACGAATTTTAGCTAAACTGAAAAGAAAAATGAAACCAATAATTACATTTTGGTAAGTTTGAGCTGAATTTGCAAAACATGTATAAAATCAATTACGAAACTTGTATTAATATTGCATAAATTCATCAATGTTCAGATCTAATAAACAATGTTTTATATAATGCAATATATAATATTTGTAATACTATTACTTCAATCATACTCGAATTTGGTTGTGTGTATATTATTGAGAAATATATCAAACATAAATGCTCTTTTGTGTCTACCAACGTATTCATCATAACTTTCATTAATTTTAGCAGTTTCAATCCAATATATAGCATACTCACACACCGTGTACGCTATAGTAAGTAGTTCTCCTTTTTGAGAGTGTCTCTTGGACATATTAGTTTTTTGTGGTTTTGGTTTCAAAATTACATTTTCCTAGAATATATTTTATATTTATAATTTATGTAAATAAAATATTTTATAAAAGATATGATTTAAATATTAAATATGAAACATGGCATTCTACCAAATACAAAATGTAAAAAACAAGACTGAAAACAAAAATCGAAATATGAAACATGCATTATACAGAATCTAAAATACAAAATAAGTTTTATCCTTAAATGTGAAATAAGAAACAAGAGTTTATAACATATTTCAATTGCGAAATGAAAAACCAGGCTTATATGCTAAAGGCAAACTAAAAAACAAGGCTTAATGCAAAACAAATAACAACGTTATTTGCAAAGTAAGTACATTTTATAGATTTTATGTTCTCTCTTTTGTTTTATTTTTTTGCGTATTTTGAATTTTGCACCAATGGATAGTTTACTGTTTGTACAATTATCTAGGTCCATCATCATTAATGTTCAGTGATTGATTCCATTTCGTGATGTTTCAGTGTAGATTGAAATGATAATTTTCCATTTTCATGTAGACTTTGTCAATTATTTATATAAAATATGTTCTTCTAATGATCGATATCTACGTTAAGATAATTTTATAAAAACATTATGTTTTGTAGTTCATAAATATTGTAACAATTAGAAATAGTTACCACTACATGTCAAGAAAATATAATTTCTTTAACAAGTATTGTTAGGGACCCATCAACTATAGCAAAAAGTATGCAAAATATTTTATTGGAAAACAACCAATAATCCGTGCAATGTCAAATGCAAAATTTAAAACACATATTACATTAAATTAAATGCGAAACACTTAGTAAATCAATTACAAAATGAAAAAAACCTAGTAAATTAATGTGAAATGCGAAACAATTAATAAATCAAATGTGATATTAAAAACATGTTGGAAAATAAATGTTTTCTTAGAGTCATGTTGGTCTTCATTGGCTAAGTGAATCATGTGTTACTCATAGTAACACATATCAATATTTTTAGAACTCACCATTCAATTGAATCAACCTGATTTGTCCCGTTTTGAATCTTTACAAATTTGTAGGATTTTTTGGGCATCAATCAAAAGCTTTGTTTCACTATCAATTGGTCAAAGAAAATCCTCATATTAAAAACATTTCCCAAATATTACCTCGTCATATAGTTCCCACGTTTCTTCTTGACCAATTCCGTTGTCTGCATTTGCATGCGGAGTTTTACCTTTCAAATTTTATATAAGTTGTTGCTTTCTGCCTTATACTTCAAAAACTATAACTACACAACTGCTAATAACGCAAGTGAACAAGTTTTGAAACAAAGCTAAGACACACGTGAAGTGAAAAATATATAACAATACATATTGTAAAATGAGAAATAAATAAAAACTTATTTACACACTACGAAACAAAGATAAACATAACAAAGCAATACAAATTCTTTGTCAAATATAATAATAAATACAAAATATGAAATGATGACACATTGAAAATTATGAAATACGAAACGTTTCGTAAAAAAAATCAAAATACAAAATGAGTTTTAATCATATTGTAAAATGCAAAATACATTTTTTAACTAAATGTAATTGTTTTTTAAAATTCAAAATATAGGCTTTTATTAGTTTGCTTAAAATTTTGAAATATGTAAATTGAATCATTTTTCTCAGACTAATTTATTTCGCTTACATTTTGTTGGATTTGAACTTTTTGTTTATTATTTGATAGTTATTTTACTAAATTTTCACTTTAACTTGTGCATCATTCACCTCCGCCTCTATATTCTTTAATCTATCTTCTATATTATGCAGCTCCTCTCATGATTCATCGTACAATTCTAATTATGCATTCTTTATAGTTCAGCTGTTTCATTGCTCTACTTCTGCAGCCTAGAACAACCTTATTTTTTACAACTTAAGTTTGTTGTTTAGTATTTTGCATCTCGAGATATGCATCCTTCAACTTGGATACCAGTCTAATCATTTTATGTGAAACAATAGTCACCATATTATCTTCTATTTTTCTTCATATACTTCATTGACTTCAATTTCTCTCTTAATATATGATTTTTTTTTGCACATGAGGTAATGTGTTATCCACTACTTTGTCTTTATTGGAACTTGATGTTTTTGTTGTTTGAATTCTTACAATATATGAAATGTAAGGGTCTTGTTTAGCCTATATTTTTGTGAATCTGCTTCTATTGGTGCTCTAATGTTATCTTTTTTAATTAATGCATGTTTTAATGAAGTATTTGCGGTTTCCAAATCTAGTAGCATTCTTAATGTTTTTTTTTAATGTAAGAGTTTTGAAGGTTGATAATTTTTATTTTGTCTAAGGTTTTTTGTCAAATATTTGCGACTTTGTTTGAAACTTTTTATCCGACTAAAAATTAATCCAAACATACTGAATAATATAACTGCAAAATGCAAAACACAGCTTTTGAAAATACAAACAACAAAACAATTCTTAAGGAAAATACGAAATGTGAAACAAGACTTATAGCAAATGAAAAATGTGAACATGTTTTTGAATCCGTTTTAAAATGTGAAATGTGAAACATTATTAAAAGGAAATGCAAAATGCATAAAATTATTTAAATCAATTGTAAAATACAATATGAAATGATTACCTCTTTTTCATTTCTCAATGATATTTTCAAATGCATTATCTTTAATTTGAACTTATAATCTTTGTCAACCTCATTCTAAATATGAAAAGATATATTTTTTTTCTTATGTAACTCTTCTACTAGTTTCTTTAGATATTTAAGTATTTATAAATCTGTTATTGTTTTTTCACAGTTTCATTTAGTACCTATTTTGTTCATCTTCTCCATCTAAAGAACCATCTATGTTATATCCATTTGTGACTGCAACTTATATTATATCACCTCTATCATCACTTTATAATTCCTCTCATTTTATTATTCTTATTCATCCTTATAAATGATTTCTTCTTCAGAGCTCTCAACACCAAATGCCTCTATTTAGGCATCTATTGAAGCTAATGGTTTATAAAAAACCTACAAGATATTTAAATATTTAATTAAATAAGAACTATGAACAAAGTCTTAAAGTAAATTCGAAATGAAAAATATGAAACAAAGTTTAAAATAAATGTGAAGTGCGAAACAAGGTTAAAAACAAATACAAATGAATATTTAAAATAAATACGAAATATGAAAAACATTTTAAAACAAACGTGAAATGCAAAAAACATACCTAATTATCTATGTTAGTCCCTAAATATTCAATCAATCCAACTCTCATTTTTTTTTCAATTCCCAACAATTTGAAATAACTTGGCAGCAAGACTTCTCTAACTCCTAATGTCTTAATTGTTGTGTGTTCCATTAAAAAAGTTGAACAAAAGAATAAAATACTAACCACCAATATAGCAACACATCGTATCGTTTTTTAATTTTTCTTTCATAACATTTTATTATTCAATTCATAAAATTCTCTCTTATTAATTTTTTTCCAATCGTAGTTGTTGAATTAAAATTCTCTTCGACGTAGTAAAAAATCTTTGAAGTAAATACATCGTCAGATGTTGAGAAGAACAATGTTGAGCAATCTAACGGAATCATCAATATAGCCACATGAGTTACTCATTGTTCTTCTCCATTTTTAATAAGTTTTATTATTGCATCATAAGACATAGAAAAACCAATTAAATAAAATGCGAAATGTAAAAATAGAAAGTAAATAAATTCAAAATGCGAAACACAAAGTAAATAGTACGCAAAAGGAAAAACATAAAGTAAATGGTTTGTGAAATGTGAAACGAATAGAAAACCAAATGTGAAATTGGATACAAGTAAAAATATGATGTGAAACACGCAGTGCATACCTTGATCTTCTTATTCTTAATTTGTGGTGCTCGTTTATTGTATTGTCTTCCTTTAAGAGTGTCAGAGAAATATGTTTTTATTAGTCTATTTTGGACAGTTTAGATTTTTAACACAAGAACTGAAATTAATTGCAGTTCTTCCAAAGGTTGGGTCTTTTCCTGCTTTGGGTAGGGTGAAAACTAAAGTTTCACAAAAATTTAAAAAAAATCACAAACCTATAAATTTTTTGTTGACGATCGAAGAGATTTTTTTTTGCATTCTGAAAAAGTACACATACCTTAAATTAGCAGAGCTTCCATAAATATTATGGATTAAGTAATCTCATAAAGATGACTATTCGATTGTCAAAAATAGGAAACACTCTTGTTGATGCTAGAGACAATAAACTGGTGGTCTTCACCATTTTTCTTTATACAGGATTTCGCGTCCGGCTAAACCAAAATGCTAAACCAAAATCTGATCAAATTCTTCCAAATGCTTTGTATGTGGCCTAGCCAGGTAGTGTTAAATTAATGGAGGATCTGGGTTTCTTTAATAATCTCTTTTAGTTTATTATTAAGGTATTTAGTGTTAAATATTTTATATTATTAATAACTATAAACTCCGAGAAAATAACCTCTACTTCTATTTGATAGTAACAAGTGAAGCCAAAGTTTCCTCTAATCTTCTCGACTGTGACAAGACATGGAAGAGGAAATTCATTAATATATCAAGAAATTGGAAAACATGGATGAATGAGTCGACACCCTTAACATTTAGGCACTGGAAATTTAGGCCAGCTTGATTTAGTTAGTATATTCATTATGTTTTATTTGTTATGATTTATTCAATGTTTGTGTGATTTATTGGATATAATTTTGATCAATTGATATGGATAGAAGAAACCACGCTGACTGTGCAGAGTATAATTTTGTTTTATCGTAAGTGTCAGCGTTATGCTAAAGTTTTTTTTAGATTGTGCATAAAATAAAAATTTAATCTACATCAATCGATTCTGGCCCCTATGAACTTTATGACTTATGGTCTTTGGAAAATATTTACTCCATATATGGCCAAAAATATCTTCAATGTGCTAACACAAAACTTGTAATGAGGTACAAAAGGTTTGACAATAAGGTCGGATAAAATAGAAAAGGTTGATGTGGATCATAAGTAGGAAAATATATTTGAGGGAACTTGCGCGCAAGAATAATGCGGAATCGCTGAATAACATAGAAGTTTCGGGGGAATTGGTTGTTAAGATAACGACATAGGAATTTGAAGAAAACGTGATTTTTCAGGTTCATAAAAAGCATCCAGAAATGAATATGGATTATTAATAAAACTATGTTCATACTAAGTGCCAACCTGAGAATATTACTTGAAGTAGGTCTTATAGGTAATGGTAAATGTCTTGGAGATTGAAGAAAAGAGCAAGTAAATAGTTCCCCTTCAAGTTGAAGTTGCACATCATAATTATTTATTTCCAAGTTGCGCATCTTAATTATTTATTTCGTTCAACAAAAATCGGAGATGCTGCTAATATTTCTCATGCAATTATTTTCAAATTTATACACACTTTCATCTCAGGTTTCGAGTTTGTCAATGATCTTATTCTTGTATCTGAAATTAGAAATGATCTTACTTTCTAGTTAGGGCTGAAATTGTTGTCCAACTTCCTCTTGTAATTTATGCTGAATATTCTTTAATCGTTGTTCACGCTGAACAAACTAATCATTCATAATAATTTTTGTTTTCTCATTAAAGTATTTTTATGTTTTGTTTGTCACAAGACAAAAAAAAATTGAACCTATGTACCAGAAGGCTAAAAAAAGTTCTATATGAGTATCGCTTGATATTTTTATTACCTTAATTTTGTTTCTAAATGATTGGATGCTTTATGGGTTTTTTTAAATATGCTAAGTATAGATTTTAACATACACCTATGTTTTTGTGTTTTTATTTTATTATGTTGAACTTTAAGCCATGTCACTTGGATACATTGGAAAGTCTCAGACTGTGGATGTAGACTTAGTGAATTTCTGCAATCTTAGTGATGTAAGATCTCTTTCTTTCTTTAACTTACAGACATTAATGCACTATCATTAGCTTCTGTTAAAATCTGATTGAGCCATGAGTTTCTTTAATGCCTCAAATACGCAGACAATCCTCAATTTAGAAAGGGAAATAAATTGCTAAAACTCTCACTCATAGTGATTAATTTTGAAGACATAAAGCTTTTTTTAGAACTTATGTGCTCCTAAGTGTGTAGGATTACATTTAGAATTATCTAAACAATTTTGTTATTTATAGGATTATGTGAAATGATTAGTGTTTAGGACTACGTTTGGAATCATCAAACACTTACTTTGTTTTGTTCAGGCATACGCAGACTCCTTGGAGTGCTTATGACTATATTTAAAATCATTCAAAACTTACATGTTTTGTTAAGGGGCACGATGAGTCCCTTAAATGCTTAGGATTACGTTTAAAATCATTCAAGACTCTAAATTGTTTGTCGAGGGGTACTAGGACTCTCTGAAATGATTAGGAATATATTTGAAATCATTTAACACTTGGATAAAAATGAAAAGAATATATTTATTAATGCCATATACCCCAGTTTTACCTTTTTGAGCCCTCAAAGAATGGAATAATGCCTCAACAAAAAAAAATATAAAAAGCACAATAAGTAGCCAAAGTTGGAAGATAGTTTATATGAATATAAAGCTTCAGATACCATATGTTCCGAGGATTCCAAAAGGCTATCCTTTTTCATTTAATAGTTTTTATGTTCTATGCTTGTTATTAACTTCTATTGTGTATGGTCCTTCCTATTTCGAACCAAGTTGGTCGAGAACTCTATCTTTAGTAAGACAGAACACTCGTCAGAGAAATTTTTCTCATGCTTTAAAGTTTCAAAAGAGAAAATTTGGAGTTATATGCGTTCCTCATGAGGTTTTTATAGTGTTCTAATCCTTCTTCCACCTCTATTAAATTACATCCAGTTCAACCCTTATGCCTTTCAATTTTATTTATTTATCATATGTTAATATCCTAAATAAAGGCATGTACATCTTTGTTGGCACTACTGCTTCCATTCCATATAGTAGGGAAAACGATGTCTCAACAGTTTTTGTTCGTGAGTTGATCATATATGATCATATGACTTCCTATAGAAAGTCAGTCCACTTCTCAAATTCAAATTCCAACATTGTATTTATGTCATTCATAACCGTTATGTTTTTACCCTCCACCTACCCGTTTTCTTATGGGCGAAAGAAAGAAAAAAAAGTTTTTCTTTATATATTTGTTCTATAAAAATGTAATAAACGGTCGTTCTTTAACTTCATATTATTGTATGTTATAATCACTTTTGGTATCCCATATCTGTACTAAATGTTAATATTAGGGATAAATTCCCTAGCCACAATCATCATGAGGTATTGCGTTCCTTTTGAGGCATTTTGATGCGATAGCTTCCGATAAAGAAATATAAATACCGAATGAAGATTTTTTTTGTAGATTAATCACTAAAGATTTATTTATTTATTTGGTCTCATGTTTATAGATTTTACAAAATATCTTCCATTAATTATGAAGATTGTATTTATTCTCAAATTACATAACTTTTTTACTAATTACTATTGATGATGACTAAATTTTCGAAAGGATAAATCAAACAAATGAATTATTCAACCAAAGTTTATTTTATTTAATTTAACATAAAAAATGCAATCATTAGATGTATTTAACATACTAATGGGCTTTAAAATTAAATGAGCTTGGGTTACTAGAATGGACCCATGGATCATTTTGACATGTTAAGCCATTTTTGGCTATAAATAAGCTTAAATAACATTTAGTAAGATGGATACAATATTTTACTTCCTACCTAATCTACTAGATCATCTATCTATAAGATATTTTATAAGAAGCTCAATTCTCTCACTACAATTCATCCAAAAATTTACTTAGTTTTTTTTAAAATTATTACGTAAGTTCCCTCCAAAAATCTTTGACGCGATCAGGGGCGACCATATTGGGAGACCACAGAGGTAACCGAATAGCAACATCCAAAACCTTAAGTGTATAAGTATTTCTTCGGAATAGACCAAAGAATGGATTTTAAAATGTAGGAGAATATTTCCTAGATAATCGAGAAAGTCATTATCAGAGAAGAATCTTGTCAAATACCACATATAACAAAAAAAACAAGAACGATTTGTCATGCAAGTAGATCATGACCAGCTAAAAAGGGATATTGGGGCATTGAGATCTAAAAAAGAACAAGTAATAACCCATCTAGGTAAAATTCGATCGACAATCTAAAACCCCGAAGGACAATGGGGCCTTGATGAACAAGCTATCGACTCAGACGCTCAACACAATCCAGAAAATTATCGAAGAGGTCGATCACGTAAAATCTACCATTCCTCGAAAATGAAAGTAAGACTAGTAATTGTTATAGTCTTTCATAGTCTAGCAAAGATTCGTTGTTTGAGTCCGAGAAGTCTTCGTCGTCTCCAACTAGCGATCACCATCGTAAATAGAAAATAAATTATGGTTTCAAGCACTATTCGAGAAACATTCTAATCGATATCAAAGGTTGAGCAAACAACATACTTATTTAGATAAACAAAGACATCAAAGAGTTAAAGAAAAAACAAAAATTGAGGGAAATGTAAGTGGTTTGAGAAACCACAATATTGACCATCAAGTGAATGATTAATTTATTATACAGTCTGATTATGATATTATTACGATAATTAATGAGGATCACCAATTTAGTCAGGGACATAACTTGAGGCAGTCTTCTCTCTCGGCAGAAATTCTCTATGGACGTTCGATATATTTAAAATAAATAAAAAAATTGACGGGGGTAAAGATCTGGGTAATAACATAAAATAATTTTGAAGAACTTCATGATAGATTACAAATATGATGATAAGTTGTTGTGTTGGGATTTTTACCAAACGGCGATGCTCTTCTTAGAAAAGGACTCTTTAAAAAGAAAATAAGGGTGCTCTTTATAGTTGTGGATGATCTGACTTTATAAAAGGCTATATTTGGTAGATCTTGGTTATCAAAGATGCATGTTGTTGCTCTGACGGTTCATTAGTGTTTGAAATATGCCATTGGGGGTCAAGTTGGGGTTGTCTACTATAACCAAAGAGTGTTATGTCATTATGTTGGATCTCGAAAAAAATCCAAAATACAGAAACCAAAACAAAAAATAGAAATTACCTGAGTTCACTTCGCATCCAGACATCGATGATGATCAAAGGGAGACTCCTAGTTTGGTATTAACCGATGATGATATTGAGTTATACACTTCTGAATGGAAAACGTAAGAATTAGAGCCCAATGACCACAAGTTGGAAGAAACAATTATTATTATTATTTTTATCTGAAAATTTGCATATGGTTTCTTGGTGTACCGAAGATGTCACAAGCGCCCCTACAAGCATTATTTTTCATAAGTTAGCAATACGACCCAACGCATGCCTCGTTATAAAAAACAAAAAAATTATGTTGAAAAATCTGAAGCCCTTATCGTACAAGTGGATCGGTTAACAAAGATAGTGCATATTCGACAATCTCAATACCCTTTATGGACAGTCAAACCCAGTATTGGTTAAAACAAAAAATGTAAAGTGGCGTATGTGTGTTAACTTCACAGATCTAAACTGGGCTTGTCCGAAAAATCTGTTCTTTGTTACTAAAATTGATCAACTGATAGATTCAACTTCTGAAAATAAGTTGTTTTCATTCATTGAAAATTTTGTAGGGTATAACCAGATATATATTGATATGAAGGACCAAGATAGAACCACATTGATAACGGGAAGGGGTCTCCACTGCTATAAAGTAATGCATTTTGGTTTAAATAATGTTAGCATTACTTATCAGCATTAGATAAATAAGACTTTTGCTAGCCAGATCGGAGTCAGAAAAGCCATGGAGGACACAATTCCTATTCATTACCGGAGCCTATGAGAATGGGAAGAAGATCAAGGTTGACTCTAACCCAAGCCAGCTGACCAGTCGCTGGAAGAGCATATATGAGTCTTATTCGTGTTTCCTTTAATCTTTCAAATACTAGGTGTTTACTCTGAACTGATTTGCATCTCTTTTTAGTTTTTCCGAAGGAGTTCTTGGATTATTTAGAGGCAGGTCAAGACACTTGCGCCAAGCTAAATGCCTGGGCCTTGGATAAATGGGATATATGGTTTCAAAAAAATGTTTCACCTCGGGGAACTTTGTGAGGTCTCATTTGTGGAATACCATAGGAAGAAGGGACCTCTCCTGGGAAGAACTGACCACCCCTCTTCCTGTGTATGTTATCCTGAGGAGAACTGAGGCTAAGGATGCTAAAATTTACTTTCCTTCCAGGGACAATGCCTCTAGTCATCTGAACAAGATGAAGAACAAAAAAAAACCACAACAGACCCACTTCGGACAACCACCGAAGAAACCGGTTCGGAGAACCAACGAGGGATTAATGTTGTTCTGTTGAAAGCAATAGAAGTTATTGTTAAGGAGGCTGGTGGATCGGAAAACCCACCAAATATTAAAAAGAAAGATAAAAAAACGTAAAACAAGCAGTGATGAAGAAGAAAAAAGTCACTATAGGATCAGATATATTTCTACGTCATTCTGAAATTCCTCTTTCGGCTCATGTTGATCCCACTTTACAAGAAGCATTTCCAGTCAACCTTTATTCCGAACAGGACATTGCTGATGGAGAGGTAAATCCCGATGTCTTTCAGAATATTAATATGTATTTCAATGAACTGGATAAAGATGACTTTGCGGGGCCTTATCGCCCTGCCAACTCGTCCAATGTTGTGACCCATAATAGTGAGACTTACGTGATATCAAGTGAGCAAGACACCCTGAGGCATGACCTCTTAGGTTACATCCGTCCACTGATTGATCTGGAGAGACAAGTGAGGGATCAAACAGCTGCCATAAACTTCTTGACTACGGAGAAACAGAGCTTGACAAACGGTCTTTCTGGCGCTCAACAAAGCATAGATTCATTTAAGAAGGAGAATGATGATTTAACTGCCAAACTGCTCAAGTCAGAAGAGGCTAACAAAGGCCTCAAGACCAAGTATTCCGGACTGGAGACTTCTTCCTCCAATGAAATCAAAGCTTTGAAGGAGTAACTAAAAGCTAAGGACAAAACTATCCAGAATTTATCTGAAGACAAAGTCAAGTTGGAGAAAACTGTCGAAGAGAAGACCAATGAGAATGCTTCCTTAGTAGGTAAACAAGCTCAAACAATAGATGCAGGGATATAGAAGTATGCTAGTGGAATAGTGGATTCCCTAGAGAAGAGAGATGATGGAATTAAATCTGATACGGTCTTACGGCTCCATGACACCTTTCCTAAGAGGACTTTTGGTCCTTTGTAGAAATTTGTGGACTACGATGACCTCTCTTTCCATATGATAAATGATGGTAAGAAGCAAAACTATTCAAGTGGGGAAGATTCCGAAGACAATGAATAAATTGGTGAGAGTTCAAGTGTTAAACTCAAAATTACGAAAAAAGATGGTGGTGAAGAAAAAACCGAAGGGAACAAGCCTAAGGTGTATTGTATTGTTGTGTACTTTTTGCTGAGAAACTAAAGTCCTTGGATGGCCAAGACATTTTATTGCATTGTTTATTTAATCTATGTTCTGTCAAACTTAAAGTCCTTGAATGGTCAAGGAATTTTTATGAATCATGGATCAATTTCAGTCTGATCGGATCCTAATATCATATTTACCTTTGTTTAAATTTTGTGTAACTCTTTATGGCCAATGTTTAGATAGCCTTCAATATTTTAGAGGTGTTAAATAAGGGTATTAAACATCCTAAACTACATGTGTTTAATAAACTACATGTGTTTAATATATTCGATCAACTCAAAGACATTTGAGAGCCAGGGTGTTTAATAAGCATTTAATATCTGACCACCTTATCTTGTGGCTAAATCAAAAACAAAATTGCTCTAGACTTTTGAAGACCAGACTTTTAAAGAAGACATAAGATATTATTAAAAAACTCAGACGCCTCATTAAAATGTTCCCGCAGCACCAGGGTAGGAAAGATTATGCCCCTTAATATTTACATTGACATTCAAAGAGTAAATATTACAAGAGATTCTATTCTAAGTATAACCTGAGATCTTCAACATTCCATGGGTTTTTTAGTGTTCTCCCTTCCTTGTCTTGGAGCCTGTATGGTCCTGGTTTAACTTTACCGTATTCCACATAAGGCCTTCCCAATTCAGAGCCAGCTTACCGAACTGTTTTTCCTTGGTGTGTAAAAAGATTTTTCTTAAGACTTTGTCCCCCAACTAAAAATTTCTTCATTTAACTTTGGAGGAAAATCTGCTCCTCATCAAACCCTAGTAATGCGTCGTCCTCAAATGCGCTTTAATTCTTCTTTCTTCAATCAAATCCAACTGATTCCTAACCGTTATATCATTAGCCTATTTGGAATAGTTTTGGACTCTGTGAGATGGTAAAGTAGCTTCTATGGGAGTGATTGCATCCATCCCATACACAAGAGCTAAAGAAATCTTGTGTAGCAGCCCGAGGTGTAGTTCGGTAGGCCCACAATACTTCTTGTAAATAGCTTGGCCACTTTCCTGCAGTCCCCTCTAGATTTTTCTTCAATCCGGACAAGATTATCCGATTTGCAACTTCAACTTGCCCATTTGCTCGAGGGTGGAAAGGAGAAGAAAAACAATGTTGAATTCCTTTGGAGGTGCAGAACATTTCCATGTCTTTATTATTAAATTGTGGCCCATTGTATGTAGTAATCGTTCGGGGAACCCCAAATCTGCAACATATATTAGATAAAATAAATTTAATGATTGCTTTCGAAGTACTTCCAGCTAAATGAGCTGCCTCTATCCACTTAGAGAAATAGTCAATAGAAACCATGATTGTTTTACATCCATCGGATGCCATGGGAAGATGCACAACTAGATCCTATCGAAGAGCATTGGTTCAGATATGGATTCCATAGGAACTGTTGGCACATGAATTTCATTTCCATATCTTTGGCAATGACCACTTTTTTACCATCTCTTTAGCATCTACCATTATGGTTGGCCAGTAGTACCCTGCTAATAAAACTCTCCTTGTTAGGGCCATATAGCCACAATATGCAGAACCTTCTCCATCATGTAGTTCAGGTAACACAATTTGGGATTCTTCAAATCCTAAGCAACGCAAGAGAGGTCTTCTGAAAGATTTCGTGTAAAGAACTTCCCTTAATATCAAGAAACCACGAGCCTTATACTTGATTTTCTTAGCCATGGCTTTATCCGGAGGCAATATCCCATGAGAGATAAACTGGAGAAGATCATACCTCCAGTCTTTAGGTTATATAACGAGTATACTCATACTTTCTTCACTCTTGTTTTCTTAGCCTGCCTGTACGGATGGTCATTCTTGCAAAAGAATCCATGGGTAAGATACATAATAAGCTATAGTTGCCAAAGAGCCTGCCACAATGTTCTCCGATCTAGGGATGTTATCATAGTATATATTCTTTTCTTTCAACATGAGCAAGTATTTAATCAACTTTTCTTTCTTTGCTTCAGATTGTCCTTGAGCATGGTGAATCAACAATTGGGTATCACTCATTAATCGGACTCTCTTTGCCCCACATATGAGAGCCAGCTTAAGACTAGCTATCACTGCTTCATGTTCAGATTCATTGTTAGAAGCTCTGAAACCAAAACATATGGCGTGGTACATATTGTCACCATAGGGAGAAGTTAAACAAATTACAGCCCCAAAACCCACAGTACTTGATCCATCATCAGTTTGAACTACCCATTCTTTCTTAGACTGGTTTTCTGACATTTGTCTGGAGGATCTATCAGCATCAAATTCTACCAAGAAATCAACCACTGACTGGGCTTTAATCGTCGTTCGGGGTGCAAAATCAATATCATAATCACCCAGCTCCACTGACCACTTGGTCAGTCTACTTGACACATCAGCTTTCTCAAGAACACTTTTCAAAGGAAAAAATGTTTGAACAACAATAGAATGAGCTATGAAGTATGGTTTCATCTTTCTTGCTACAATTATTAAGGCCAATGCTAGTTTTTCCAACTTCAAATATCTTCTTTCAGCATCCAACAGACTTTTGTAATACACCAGACGAGGGTAATTGTCCACTTCTCTTACTATTGTAACACTTATTTCATACTCCGATACAACTAGATATACGTAGAGATTTTCCCCCGAACAGGTTTGAAGAGAGTTTTAAGTGAAGACAAATGCTTCTTGATTTCAATAAAATCATGATCACACTGTGGAGACCAATGAAAGTCTTTGGCATTCCTCAACACTTGGAAGAATGGAGCACACTTGTCTGATAATCTTGAAATAAACCTGTTCAACGCAGCCAATTATCCTGTCATCCTTTGAACTTGTATGATATTCTGAGGAGGGTCCATAGCTAGCAAGGCATTAAGTTGATCTGGATCAGGCTGAATTCCTTTCTCACTTATTATGTAGCCCAAGAAATTTCCAGATCGGAGCCAAAATACACATTTTCAGGGTTCAATTTCAAATTCACAATCTCTAAGTTAGAGAATGTTTCTTGAAGGTTAGATATATGTGCATATTCCTCCACGATTTTAACTATCATATCATCTATGTAAACTTCCATGTTTCTGCCAATCTGATTAGCAAAGGCTTTATTCACTAATCTTTGGTAAGTGGCCCCATCATTTTTCTATCTGAATGACACCACTGTATAACAATGAAGCCCTCTGTATCTGGTGAAAATAGTGTGGTCTTAATCCTTCAGATCTACTTTTATCTGGTTGTACCCTGAAAATGCATTCATGAATGTCAATGACTTATTTCTAGAACTCGAATCCACTAACTGATCTACTCGATGAACAAGATAAATATCTTCGGGGCATGCCCTACTTAGATCAGTAAATTCAATGCACATGCGCCATTTTCCATTCTTTTTCTTGACCAGAACAGGGTTGGCAATCCACAAAGGGTACTGAGATCCTTTAATGTGACCCATCTTGGTCAAATGATTAACTTCCTGAACAATCACATCTGTTTTTTCCTTAGAGAAAATCCTTCTCATTTGTACAACTGGCGAAACATCAGTTCGTATTGATAACTTATGAGAAATAATATCAGTTGGCACTCCAGTAACACTACTATTGCACCATGCGAAGACATGTTAGTTATTCATAAAAAATGACAATAACCGTTGTTTCAAATCTGGTGCCAACTTGGTACCAATGCTAACATTTTTTCCCTCAGCCATGAAGTTAGTTTCAACATCCTCAATAGGTATTATGACACTGGGAGCCTCCCTTGGATCATCAATTTCATTCTCATCAGCGGAAGGCTCCAATAATTGTTAATCTCTCTTAACCTTGACTTCCTCTAAAGACTTAGAGGCAATGGCTGTTGCATAACATGCCCTGGATACTTTCAGGCTACTCCAGACAACACGTACTTGTCCCTAGACAACATATTTCAAACATTGGTGGACCGTAGAGGCCATATCATGCATTCTGGAGAGCCAAGACCTCCCAAATATTGCATTATAAGATGTAGGGAAATCTACCAACAAACAGTACTATTACCATTTTCTTAAAGGGACTTTTGCCCAAGAACACCTCCTCTTTGAACTCTCCAATCACATCTTCAGAACTTCATGTGAAGCCTACGATGTTTATGTTCGAACGTTGTATAACTGGAGGGTTTCTCATCTACTTGTAGGAGCTTAAAAATAGGATGTTTGTTGAACTGCAAAGTGAAGTTCTCTTGAGTTTTATAGAGATATTTCTTGCACCTTCATCGTGAAAGGTTTGAGTGAATCAACGACTAGGATATTCCATCTTACGTTATTAGTTACGTAACCCAAAGGTCAATGCATGCACAAACGCCACACATCGAACAACTTCTAGATGCTAGTCACTCAATGACTCAAATAATAATATGCTTCCATGGATATATGATCTACTTTCCATGGAAATATTTTGGAATTCCTCAAAGATTTATTTTATCGCACTAAAGAGCCTTGATTTTATCCATATCTTACCTACGTGCTCGAGCAATTAAAGGTCCTTAATTCTTACTCGATCATCACCTTTGGGCTCAAGCAACTAAAGAGCCACAATTCTTTCACGATCTTGCTTACGAGCTTGTCCAATTAACATGTCACAATTCTCCCGATCATTCCCTCTAATCTTAGGAAACTAAAAGGATTTGATTACATCCCCAAATTATCTACAACTGAAACACATAAAGGACCTCTATTATATTCTAATCTTAACTACAACTTTTGGAAATTAAATGGCATCGATTCATTCCCGATCATTGCCTCTAAATTCAGGAAATTAAAAGGTCCCACTTCCCTCTCAATTGTATATACAGTTGTGGATATGGGCTTCGGCAGTTAGAATGATTCATCTCTCTTTAGTATTATAACCCCTTTTTACTTTTCAATTTTATTTTTGGGTAATAGTACTCCTATTGTCTTTACCTTGAAGACTAGAGGGTTAGACACTTAAGAAACCTTAATAACAAAATATTTTTAAATCGAAGAAAGTGTACCATAAACTCTTGAAGACTGCTACATATTTTTCACTCTTTTCTTTTTTACTAAATTAAGTTTTTTTAGTCAATAGAAGTTTTAGCAAAAAAGAAGTTTTTAACAATACAAAAACGAGTTCAATAACAAATCGAGTTCTCTGAAGCCACGACAGTCCAATGAAAGAAAGTTAGGTGCGACAAAAGGTAATAGCAATACATCGTGAATATCAGCTCAAATTAAAGACTCTCCAAGTCACCTCGGAAAAAATCAAACTCAATAGTTTAACTTATGAGCTAAGTCATAGAGGCTCAGTGAACTGCAAAATTTGAGACCTAATCATTAGGTCAAACTCTTAGCCCACACCTTCTCGACTTGACAGGTTCAAATCATGCAAGACGACCGTAACATTGTACTCAATTTATTTATACATTTCCCTTATCTCATTCGTAAAATTAAATTTGATTTAACCAAAATATGAAAACCAAAATAATAAATTCAAAAATATTATAATATCTATCATAAAACTAAAAGAAAGTAGGAAGATAAACTCTTATTTTAAAACTATTACGTATAATATATAATTACATCCATCATTTTATAATTGACAAATACAATTCGATATGAGTTTTTATTTTAAACTAAAACTTAAAAATATTTTAGTTTGATTTTTTTTTTAAATTCAAATAAAAAGTAATGTTTTAGTAAAATTAATATGTAACTGAAATTCTTTAAAGGCTATTAATTATTTTCTAATTTTATCAATTAAAGTTCATCTTGTATATATATTTGACTTGTATCAAATTGAAACCTTTTAAAAAACTACAAAGTAAAATAAAATTACGGATATTCTGAATTCCTCTCAGTATTCGTCCCAGAGTCTTTTTTTATTACTAGTACGGTTACAAACATGTTTACAACCGTCCGGAAAAAAAATAAAAAATTGGTATTGTTAGCTGTTATCCCATGTTCATATTTTCAGTATCAAACTTAACAAAGGAAAAAAAGATAAAAGTCACGTGAAAGCTGAAAGTTATAAATCTGAATAGCGATAGCCAAAATAGATGGAGCCAGCAGTCAAGCCTGGCAGATGATGAATTAGTACCAAAATCCAGCGGTTTCTAATTCTACAGATATAATATAGCCAAACACACGCATCATCACTTGCAGTATTATTGTGTCATTTTTTGTATCTATCTCTTTTACATTATTTAGTCATACAATGTATTCCATAATTTCTCCGCCCGTGAAGTCGGTCAGTTTTTTTCTTTCTAAAAAGTTAAAATAAAAACTGGGAACAGAATATGAAGTCGTAAAGCAGATCCAAGAAGAATCAGTTTTTTAGTGTCACATGTGAACTCATAACTTGTTTCTTCCTATCCTTATTCAAGACTCATCTCTTTCAGACACGGGTTCGTTTCTTTACCCGCAAAACTATAAATATGATTGTTTAATAAATACATATATAAAAGGACAAAAACTAAATATATTAGTATTTGAAATGAACATCGTGGTCCATTATTTTGTTCTCTCGAGATTGATTGAATATTAATTTTACTAGATGGGTATCGTAGAATGATCTGACAGAAAAAAAGTGTTACAAAATTATTGCTCCAAGTCGTGACGTAAAAGTATAAAATAATTCTTAATAATGAAAACAAACGTAGGAAGAAATAAATGCTAGGAGGGATAAAGTAAGGTACCAAATATCTAAATCTTTTGATGATACTAAGTGAATTTCATACAAAAATCGAACATAAATCTAACCCTAAACTTTCAGGTTTGTGGCATATAAAAAAGGGGAAGTTTTTTTATTCATGGCGAGAAAAAAATGTGTAATCCTTAAAATTAATTTGGACGGAACAAACATAACTTTAAACGTTCATTTTTTTTTTTGAGAAGTTAAAAAAGTCTTCTCCAAGTATTGAATTTTTTACTATTAGGTTTGCTTTTGATTTAATTTATGGGTTCCCTCTTTTGTCTTCCAGAAAAACAGAGTATGCCTTTCTGGAAAAAGAATCAACACACAATCTTGATCAACTATCATTGATCCATAAGAACTTAACAAATGTGAGGAATAACCCAACTTTTGAGGAAACCAGACATCAGTACAAAGATGAAGCAATTCTGGTAACCAAACTATTCGGAGAAATCGTTTGTTGATCTATTCAGAAAGAAACATGAAGAGTTCTATTACAAAAGTCCTGCAATTAGTAACAATAGTGACCGCATTACGATTACTTTCGACTTTAAAAATAAAGAAAACCTACAACGAAATGCTAAACAGACCTTGATATGGAAGTTTTCAACTGGAAACTAGTTTCAAATTTCCAAGTGGTTACAATCTGTCACATTGGGATTACCATCATGTATTCATTGACTTCAACGGTAAGGAAGACAAAAAGAAGATATGGAAACGCAATGTATGGAATGTAGGATCCAAAACCATGAGGTTACTTAAATGGACACCGCATTTTAATCCAAACTTTGAGTTTCATATCTCTCCAGTCTCGATACACCTGTCTAACCTACCTGAATACATGTTCATTGAGGAGACTATAAAGGTTATTAGCAAAACCATTGGGGTCACGAGTCTAAAGACTGTAAAATAATGCCATAAATTAAAGATAATTCATCTGTCTTGATCCTTACTTCTAGTGATTCAACAAGCCTAAAAGGAAAACCAAAAACAACAAACTCACATCCCAAAATTAAAGTCTTAGTTATTAAACCATTTGTTAATGTTACTTTGTCCTGTAGTCCTAGAATTCTTCCAAGAAAATATCAAATCAATTTTGCTGATCAAAACAATGAGACACATTTCCAGCAAACAAATCTCTAAAACTGTGACAGATGGAAACAATAGCAACAAAATTACACCTACAGCATATAATGTTCCTAGAACTGAGTCAGTTATAGCAGTGAAAAATTCTAAAATAATGGAAGCTCTACAAATGATCGATAATGAAGCTTTATTTGGAACTATTAGGGAAACTGAATCTGCTGAAAACTATGTTAACTCTCTTATGAAATGAAATATTGGAAGTATGCCAAGTTTTCCAAGATTAATGAAGATTGAGATAGAAAAGGAGCAAAAACCGTTGACAAGAAAAAACTGAAAAGACCAAAGGGCTGGAAAACTAAAGGCTTCGTTTCATCTAAAATTATGTAGTTGAAAGGGTCTGTTAAATCTTTCACCACACAATCCAAATGACAATCTTCATTTGAAACTGGAATGTGAGGGATCTTAGTAACAAAAAAGACTCTCATGAGTTGAAATCTATAAAAATAAGTGAGAAAGTTTCTTTTATGACATTAAAAGAGCCACTTATATCTAAATCAAGTATGGCTATTATCTCTAACAAGCTGGGGTGCAATGGTTTTGTTGTAAATATTAACAATAAGATCTGGGTAATGTGGTCCTGGGATTTTCAAGTGGAATTTCTTTTTAATTATGAACAAATGTTACATCTGAAAGTGAAGCATTATCTGATTGAAAGAAGTTTCAGAGTCACGGTTGTCTATGGCAAAAGTACTAGTGAGCAAAGATCTTACCTGTGGGAAAACATTATAGATGTTGAAGATGAGGCTATGAAGTAAATTATTCTTGGTGCGTTTAATGACATATTGAATCCAAAAGAACATCTATCTTGTACTACTCTATGTGTTAGAAGCATGGATGATTTCAATGCTCTGTTACTTTATTGTCATTTAAGTAATACAGGCTATTCTGGATCAAAGTATACCTAGACCAATGGAAATAAGTGGAAACGGCTTGACAGAGTGTTATACAATACATCATGGTCCAACTACTTTGATAACACTTCCATTAAGCATCTTGCTAGGACATGCTCTGATCACTCCCTGATTTGCATCTCCCTGCAATACAATCAAGGTCAGATCAAGCCATCCTTTATATTTATGAATATGTGGATCAAACATCATGGTTTCATGGATATGGTAACAAAGAATTGGGATGAAAAAATATATGGTAACCCTTTGTAAAAGTTATTGGGAAACTTGAAAAGGTTGAAAATCAGAATTGAAAGTCTAGAATAAAAACATTTTGGGAATGTTTTGAATTCTTTGAAGCAGGTGGAAGATGAAATCGTATTCAGAGAAAACAATTATCAGTTATCCAACTCTATTGATGATAAGTTTCTGCTTGATCAAGCAAACAGTAGGCATCTTGAGTTACTGGACAGTGAAGAATGCTACTTGAGTCAAAAAGCTTACTCCAATTGGCTAAAAGACAGTGTTAAAAATATTGCTGCCTTCCATAATTTTGTTGAAAAGAGGAGGCAAATGAATTACATTCATAGAATCTAGGATGAAGCTAAGTGGATAGAAGATCAGACTCTCATTGGATACTCAGCTGAGGACTATTTCTAAAACATAATGGCTGAAAATTCTAATCCTACTGAAGAAGGGGAGCTCTTAAAACTGATTCCAAAGCTTGTTACAAATGAAGATAACATAATGTTAATGGAAATTCCTGAGAATGATGAGATTCTTGATGCTATTAAATCTTTAAATTCAAATGGTGCTGCAGGTCCAGATAGATTTAATGAATTTTTTTTCAAAATTTGCTGGAAAATAATTATTGTGGATCTTTGTGAAGTCGTAAGCGACGTTTTCAATGGCAGACAAATTCCTTTGGGATTTATGCCACAATAATATGCTTAATACCAAAGACGTATTCTCTTACGACGTGGAAATACTATAGGCCAATAAGTCTAACAACTATGTTCAGTAGGAATGTTTCTAAGGATATAAATCAGAGGATATCTCATATTCTACCTAAAATAATCTTTGAAGAACATGGTGCCTTTGTGAAGCAGAGAAATATTCACGAAAATATCTTAATTACCAGGGAACTTATGTATGATATAAATTACAAGACTAGAGGTGGAAACATAATGGTCAAGATGGATATTTCAAAAAAATTGATAAGATATCTTATAGGTTTATTCAAAGGATCTTAGATGATTTTGGGTTTGATAATGGGTTTCTGGATCTGATAAAAAAGAACATCAATAACATCTACTATTCAGTTATAATCAATGAGGAGTTAAAAGGTTATTTTAAATCCACAAAAAAGGTTAAGGTGGGGATACCCCATATCTCCTAACCTTTTTATAATAGCTGATGAATATTTGATAAGGAGTACGAAATATCTCACTAGTCAGCACCTCTCAGCAAGATAGAAGAACATAGGAAACTGGCACTTACCTTTTTTAGCTTTCGCTGACAATTTCATTGTTTTTTTAATAGGTCCTCCTCCTCTGCCAGCAAGATTCAAATCTTAATGGACCATTACAAGGATATACATGGCAGGCTATAAATAGGGATAAATCAAAATTCTTTGTGCCTGCAAAAATGACGATTACAATAGTTAAAAGATTGTAACAGATTCTGGTTTTAATCACAACAAGCTGCATATGAAGTATCTTGGTGTAATTACTAGCACTAATAATAAAAAGACTAACTATGAAGAGTTAGTCAGTAAAGTTAGATCCAAGATTCTTGAATGGGATATTATTTTTCTGTCATTTGGAGGAAGGCTAATTCTGGTTAAAAGTGTGATTAATACAATCTCAATCTATATAATACAGAACTCACTAATCCCCAAATCACTTCTTTAGAGAATTGAGGTTTTCTATAACAAGTTTTTTCGGGGTTTAAAAGAAAACAACAAAGCTGTTTCCTGGGCCTTCTTGTCTAAAATATGTAAACCATACGATGAAGAGGGGCTGAATATCATAACGATAAAGGATGTTCAAGAGTCATTCTCATATAAGTTGTGGCTCAATTTAAGAGAACGAAGTTCTCTTTAGTCACAGTTCATGGCATCAATATATACTAATTCCAAATAAAATATCAAAAGTATAGGATAGATTTATGCAATGCAGAGACAGAGCTGAGAATATGATTTACTGGAAGGTTGGTGAAGGGAAAAATTTATTCGGCTTGAAAGGTGGTGCTCACCATCTCCAATTATTATCCTTGACTCTGAATTTTACGGAACCCTGTACTAGCCAATGAAAGTCAGAAATTTTCGAGAAAACGGTCACTAGAATATAGATAAATTGAATGGCTATTTCTCTTCATAAACTATTTAAAGAATTTAGAAAGATCAATCTGACTGACAGCGGGGATTCCATCAAATGAGCTCTTTCAAATTCAGCGGATTACAACACAAGAGATACGTGGAATATGTTAAGGAAGAAGAACAACAAGTCAAACATGTTTAAGAAAATCTGGAATACAATCACTCCCAAGAAATGTGCATTTGTAACATGGAGAGTAATGCACAACTCAATTTCTACTAATACTATCCTTCAAAGAAAATGATTTAATCTTGCGTCTAAATGTCAGCACTGTGGGGATTCAAAAACTACAAATCATGTATATATACATTTTTCTGAGGCTTAGAAGACTTAGATTTTCTTTGCTACTATGTTCAGAATCTCTATAAGCAGAAATATGTCCTACTCTCATATACCGAGGACATGGTTTTGGTCCACAAACAGAGATACTCATGTCAGGACAATTATCCCGGTGATCATTACATGGGTCAGATGGTCTACAAGGAACATGAAAAAATATAGTGATCTCCCTACTAATACTGAATCAATGATTGATTATTTTATAAATATTAAATCTGGCCTGGATCAAGGGAAACTTCTAAAACAAATTCATTGGATAAAAAAGACTCTAAATATTCTATTCAACTAGGATGTATCTATCACATGAAAAACCCAGAATTTTCTATCTCTTAAATGGAATTATCCTAAGAACAGAAGATATAAGCTCAACATTGATAGAGCTTATAATTACATGGTTGAATCTAGTGGAGGAGGGGTTATCAGAGACCATAATGGAGACATAATTGTTAGGTTTGGTAGAACTTATGGTAATAAATCTCCTATTTTAGCAGAGTGCAAAACGTTACCATATCAGATGCAAATGTGTATGGAAAATGACATTACTGCTCTTGATATAGAAACCGATTCCTGTATTTTGACGGAGATAATTTTTAAAGGGAAGGCTCATTGGAATCTTGAGTCTATTATAAGGTGTCCAGGGGTCTACTTACGCCAAACATGAATCTGGTTCACATTTTTTGTGTACAAAATGTGACAGCGGATTGGATTTCAAAGCAGGCTCTGAAGAAGGGTGAAAACATAGACTACAAGCCTGAGGATATTCCTAACAAGCTAAGGGTGATAATTCTTCTTGAAATCCTTGGGACATGGTATATTAGAATCGAAACTAATGAGTAAGATCCTTCGATATTGAGATTTTAGAAATCTGATATGTTCGAAGGTTGCTGAGATGTTTTTCCAGTGTGTTTTCTAGGCTTGGTTTGTTGAGATTTTATTTAATCCAATGAACACGTGAAAGCCATCTTCTTTGGCTTGTCTATCTGAACTAGAGATTATTTTCCAGTGATGTTTTTGCTCAGTGACATGTTTCGGTGAGCGAAAGTTGTCTTCTTCCAGTGATGTTTTATGGTAGGCTAGATAATGAAACTTGGCTTGAAGAGTTTTGGCAGAGATGAGAAGAATTTTTTTTATTTTTGGCGCCTTAAAGTTTGGTCAACTTTAAAATTCCCTCCCAATTGATGTATATAATATTTCAATTTGGGTCCTTTGGACCTTTTCTTTTTAATTTTTTAAAGTTAATAAAAGGCTCAAACTTCTTGATAAAAAATATATTATATTTCATAATTCTTTTATAGATGTTAATGCTGTAAAATTAAATTAATATTAACGTGTCTACTTTTACTAAAAGTAGGTATTTAACTTTTTAGATGGTTAGAAATAATTAGGAATATATATATATATATATATATATATATATATATATATATATATATATATATATATATATATATAATATGTTTTTCATTACTAGAGAATTTGTCGCAGAAGTTATAAAATAACGTGATTAAAAAATTAAACACAAGTGAGATATGGTTATTCCAAAAGACCAATAGACAAATGAATGAATTGAAATGATTTTTGAAAAAAATAGAAACTAATCGGTCTTTCAATGCATTCGTAAAGAAAAAAAACTAAAACAGTGGATAGTTTGCGTAATGAATTAAAATTTTATTTGGACTACTTATATTAAGATAATCTACTTCTTTTAATTATACAATAGTCTCTTAATTAATTTCATGTATTGATTTTGTGTTTTTTACTACTCCTCTCATTCACCCTTTATTTATTTGTTCTTACAATAATCTGATGGATTCAAGTTGTGGGATCATAACCCTTATTGGTCTTCTAGAATCTCACACTTAATTGTTAGACTAAAAGATCTCATCTGAAATAAATTTTACCCAAACCGATGTCCACACTTTAGTTATTTATTCCACCATGAGACTAATTATAATAATTAGCGAAGTGCTATGCCGGGGTGGGGGGACGGGAAAAGAAACGGCTCCAAAGAAATAAATTGGAGTTCCCAATGCTTCTCCACGCCCAATGAGATGCGTCAACCTCGGGATGCTTTACTCCTAACCCTACAAGGTTCCGAGACGGAGCTTAACCTGAGTCTCGATTAAGAACGTCGATGATCTACGTATCACACGGCGGGGCAGGCAGCCCACATACATGAAGAGAAGAATAGGGGGTTCCTTGATATTAAGGTGTCAAGGCGGTCGAAGAAGGCCACAAGTGGAAGCAACCAATGCTTTGGTCATTCCATTGTTATTATTATTAATATTAATAAGTCTACTATTTTCATAAACTAAAACTAAAAGTAAAAGTATATATATTCGAATGGAAGATTAAGTAAAACCTCCAAGATTAGTTTTCTTGTTTTTCAACATTCACGTTATGTTCTAGAATCTCCACTGTGATTGCATGCTCGCCAGTCTTCAACGGAAAAGGTCATGGATAAGGGTGAATAATCTTCGACTAATCTACCATAAAAGTCTTGAACATCAGTCCTCATCTTAACCTATAATGCTTCTTCCAAAAATAGTGTACCTGGAACAAAAAATAGACTTTATACAATCCAATCAATGGCAGAAATTAAAACACATTTATCTAGAATCAGAGTTTATTGCACTAACTGATGAATAGATCACGACTCATAATAAAAGAGATGAAAAAATCCCTAACCTACCCAAAATTACCAATGTGAGAAAAAATCCAACCTATGATCAGAACTCCCCAAAACTATTTGAAACTCAGAAGAAACTACAAGATCAAAATGTAAGAACCCAACCAATATCATATGTTGATATTACAAGGACAAAATCAAGGAAGGTTAAACATGAAAATGTTAAGATAACCCACAAAAGTAACCATATGAATATCCAATTCTCCGCTATTGATAAAAAAAGGCTTCGGCATAATTCAAAACACACCTTACTGAGGAATTCTCATCAAGAAGACCCCAAATGGATATCATCAACATATTCTTTTGAGCATTTGGATTCATAGGAGAATTCTCTGTTTCTCATAAGATATAAGATGCATTTTGATAGGATTGCAAGAAGACCTTAAAAAGCTTTGGTAAAGAAACCTTTGGTCTATTGGCCTTCAAACTATGAATTTACTTAAATGAGAACCATTATTTAACCCCGTTATAGAATCACATATAACTTCAATTTGGATCATTCTACCAAACTAACCGGAGTTTATCTTCAATGAGGACACCATTAGAAAATAACTGAGTTTATTGATAACCTCTTATAATTTGGGCATCCCTACAAAAAATTGTTCTAGATTTCATTGCAGTAAAGTATGGTTACAACTAGATCTATTTAGGGAGCTTATCAAAAAGATCTGGGTTGGATTTGGAGATAACAACGAGTATTGCAAGACACTATCTATGGAGAACTGACATATTATTTCTCTTAGTGTTTCTATTTTTGCCATCAACATTCAAACTGTAAGAAGCTAATAACAAAGAAAGAAGAACATGAACAACCATAATCAACCTAGTAAATTATCCAACTAATATGCAGTTTGGATTCTAAAAGTGAAATCGATAATTATCAATCAAGGCCAACTAGAGAATACATTAAGTAATGTAAAGGCAACAACTCAAAAAAGAGAGGAAGATAACATGGTAGTCCAGTATTCCTATCACAATATAATTTTGTTGATGTCAATTCATCTAAGAATAAGACTCTATATGACCTACTAAGAAAAATTAAAGGAAATAAATCCCCAAAGGAAAGAAAATTGATAGATTTGAGTTCAAGAATGCAGACATCATTGAAGTTTTATAAGAATTTTTTTTTGTTTTCACAACAAAATGATTATGAAAATATAGGATTAAAGACTAATTCACATTCTCAAAGAATCATTGGCATCCTACCAGCATCCACTACTTTTAGCAAAGTAGAATTATGTATACACTTTAAAAACATATTAAGTAAGAAAATGAAAAACCTAATGTAAGGAATATCAAAGCTCTTATCTCAATTTAAGTCTTGATATTTATAACACAGTGGAAATAGAAGCAACGAGAGATGAAACCCTAATCCAAGGGTAAAAAAGACTGAAATTTTCAGAGATAAAAATATATATATTATTCCAAAAACTTAAAATAATTGAAGGCGTATGAGGCTTTATATAAGACCTGCTCAAAACCCTAAATTAGAATACAAGGAAATAAAATAAATATTTTAAAATAAAATAAAATAAAATCTTAGTACAATCAAATTTGATTTGAATAATATAAGATATTTGAATAAAATTATATTAAATTAAAAAGGGGTTTGTTTGAGCTTCTGGGCTACATCATCCTTCATTGGTTGACAAGAATTTATTCCCGAATTCACAACACTATCACCATCAATAACCAAAATTATTTTATAAAAAAAATTCAATTGTTACATTGAGAATTATAATTGTTGACCTTATCGGAATAAGATAAATTCTTCTCGAGTGTTCCTTATGTGAAGTCACATTGAAGCCATCCACTTGGTGAAAACTTTTTGGTTTTGAAATCCTTTTCAAAGTCTGAAAACAACACCCCATGTCCAGTTGATGAAAAAATTAGTTTCAAAAACCTCTTTATAGTCTAAGCAGCATCTCGATAAGCAAGTTTCTCCTTGATCCGAAGATTGGCAGCCAATTTAAAATCCTCCAGTAATCGGTCAATAAGTCATCGAAACGCCTGGTGTTTCCTTGCATACCAAACGATCTTCGAGATCTTCATGACCATAGATGTTGTTCTCTTCTTTAGAGCTTGAATTAGATGCAATCAGGATTCAGAAACATGCTTGCCATGTAGCAAGAACGGAGGCTCTAATACCAAACTCATAATGTGGTGGAAATAGAAGAAGAATCGACGATAGATGAAACCTCAATCCAAGGGTAACATGATAGATGAAACTCCAATCTAATAGTAACAAAGACTGACATTTTCATAGATAAAAAATATATTATTTCAAAAACTTAAAACTTAAGGCATATGAGGCTTCATATAAGAGCTTCTCAAACACTAAATTAAAATATAAGGAAATAAAATAAATGTTTTAAAATAAAAACAAATCAAATCTTATTACAATCCGGTTATATTTGATTAAAATTTAAAAAAGAAATTGTTTGAGCTTATGGGCTATATTACTTATCCAAAGGATCTAGTAGATTCTTCTAAATGACCATTAACATTCATAACAGGAATGTAAATGGCCTTGGGAACATGGAAACTATGAGGAGGCTTAAATAAATTAAAAGACTAGAAAAGACTGATAGCATGGCCTTGTATGAGCCAATGGTTTCTGGAGATCATTTGGGTATTGCTACAAGGAAACTAGGTTTTCAATCTAGTGTTGCAAACATCATAAATAAATTGTGGGTTCTATGGAAGGAAGGCTTCTTTGTGGATGTAACTGAAAATCAAGAGCAATTAATTCATCTTAAAGTAAAACACATCTCCTTAGATAAAGATTATTTAGTCAATATTGCGTATGTAAAGTGTACTGGATCTCAAAGGACTACACTTTGGAATAGTTTAAACGATTTTTCTGATCATTCCCATGAATGGTTAGTTATGGGGGACTTCAACTCTATATCTAACTCTCAAGAGAAATTATCTTGATGAACCCTATTCCTAATAAGTATTGAGGAATTCAACAATGCTCTTTAAAACTGTGGGCTGAAAGATGTAGGATATTCTGGTTATAGATATACCTTGATTAACAACAGGAAGTGAAACACTTGGATATCGTTCTTTATAATTCTGGATTGATGGATTTATTTGACAATACAAAGGTGAAAAATCTCTCCAAAACTGGGTCAGACCACAACCTTTAAGTATTACCATATAAATAGACAAGGAAAAATCAAGCCAACCTTTAAACTTAAAAATATATTGACTAAAATTAGGTCATACCACAACTCTTTAAGTATTACCATATCATAGACAAGGAAAAATCAAGGGAACCCTTGAATTTAAAACTATGTGGACCAAAACTGGGCCATACCACAACCCTTTGAGTATCACCATATCAATAGACAAGGAAACATCAAGCCAACCTTTAAATTTCAAAATATATGAACCATAAACTCAAAATTGCTTGATATGGTAAAGAAAAATTGGAATGAGAAGTTTTATGGCCCTCGTATACATATATTTTAGCATAAAGTAAAAAAAGGTTGAAATAACGGCTAAAAAGTTGGAATTGTGATAATGTGTTTGATTTAATCATCCAAGCAGAAGAAGATGTCAAATTAAAGGAAAATTATTACAAGGACTCTAAAATTTAAGAAGACAAATATACTCTTGCCAAAACTCAAGTTTTACACCTCCAACTTTTGGCAAGAGAATATGCATTTTGGGAGCATAAACGGCACATCAAATGGCATAAATATTATGATAAAAACACTACTAACTTTCATAGTTACTAAGAAAAGAAGAAGAATGAATAAAATCAATAGTTTTTTATTTGATGGTACATGGATCCATAAACAAGAAGATCTGAGAAATTCTACACTTGATCATTATAAAGGTATATTAACTAGTCAGTATACGTAAACAAATCTAGAGGATCTTGATATCATTATAACTAAGCTCATCAGAGAGGAAGATAACAAAATGATTATACTCTTACCTATATAGGAGGAGATCTACTATATTTTTATGTCCCTTTGTCTCAGCAGTGCTACTGGGGTTGATGACATCAATGCCAATTTATTTTCTGCATTGTTGGTCCATTATCATCAATGATCTATGTGAGGCAATTGTGGTTTTCTTCAATAATCATTGTATTCCTCTAGGAATTCATCCTACATTTATTTTCTTGATTCCCAAATTTGAATACCCTTAATCTTATAATGCCTTTAGGCCGATCAATGTTTTTACAATGTCCATGTTTCTTTAATTTCAGTTCACATCTTGCCTTTTATAGCTATAAGTATTTCATCAAGATATAATAGCAATATAATTTGTTTATCCATGTTGGTTTGTACATTGCAATAACTATAAATTTCATAACAACTTATCTCATAATTGACTAACTTCATAATAGAGTCAAATCTTTTATTTCATTGTCTTTGGTGAATGTTTCAATCCAAATAAAGGTCTTTTCAACAAATACATATAACTCTCCTGACCTTTTCCAAACCCTTGAAGTTGTGTTATATAGATTGTCTCCTCTAATGAGCCACGTAAAAGAGCAGTAGTAACATCCATTTGATATAAATCAATCTCAAATATTGTAATAATTGACAACAGAACTCTTATTGAGGTATGTTTCACAACCAGTGAGAAAGTTTCATTAAAATCAACACCAATATTTTGCGTAAATCCATTATTTACTAATCTAGATTTATACTTAGATATTTCAACTCCAGTAATTATTTTCTTTATTTTGGATCAATTTACATCCAACAAGCTTTTGATTATTTGAATAATTCACAAAAGTCCAAGTATCATTCTTATTTAAAGAATTTATTTGTTCATTTATGACCTTCAATCATTTTAGTTTATCAACAGTCTTCATAACATCATTTCAAATTCTCACTTTCAAAATCTCATTATTGCTCTTCAGTTTGAACCCATGTTGAGGACAAACTACCTCTGCAGGTCAAGCCCATATTCAACTCGAAAACGTCTCTTGTAGAAGCATCTTTTGGTTCTTTTTCTTGTGGAAACTTGACCTTAACTTTAACTCTAGCTTTGGAAATGGTAGGTCTAGTATTAACTTTTTTGAGCAAGAAAATTATGAGTTTGCTGAATACCACATTCTTACTAATTGAAGCTTTCTTACTCCGAGGTTCAAAACACCATAACCTATATCATTTCACTCTTTTGAAATAATAAAAAAACATAAACGTTAGTTCTTTATGCTAAAGCTTATCTTGTATTACATGTGGATAAGTAGTCTCTGAACACTCTAAAGTGGCGCAACATTGGTTTTCTTCCACTCCATTTTTCTTAAGAATATTTGAATTCGAGTGCAGTAGAGGGATTCTTGTTGATGATGTATGACTCTATCTTGATAACTCCCCCCTCCTCCCCCAAAAAAACTTCTTTTCCATTCCAGTTGTCAAACGCATACACCTCACCCTCTCAAGTAAGGTTTTGTTCATCCTCTCAATAATAGCATTTTCTTTATCAACGATTTTCATGGTTTTGTACCTAGAAATACTAAATCTATAATAATAGCTAGTGCATGATTCATTTATAAATTCCAACCAATTGTTAGTTTTTGATTTCTTCAGCGTCTTCTCATACTGATTTCCATCGGTCTATTCCAATCCTTAAAGGAATTGAATATTTCATCTTTAGACTTCAAAAGTATAACCCATATTTTCCATGAATAATCATCAAATATAGGCATAAGGTACTTATCACCTCCCATTTTAAGATGCCTTACAAATCTTTAAAAGTGTGAATGAACATATTAAATCACATCTTGATTTGGATGGTTGTTGATTGCAAACTTGACTCTCTTACTTTTGCCAGCACACAGTTCTCACATAAGCTTAGCTTATAAACTTTATAATAATCCAACCTCTTTTGTTTGCTAAGTTCATTTAGTCATTTCTCACTAAAATTCCCTAACCTCATATGCCACAACTTGGTAGAATCATTCTCAATAGTAGACACACCTTTGACCACTACATATCCTTCAAAAAATTATACACCATTAATTGTATTTTTTTATAAAACCTAGTGAGCCTTACAAGACCTTATGTCTTCCATCTCCACCCTTATAGTTATTCCATTTCCTGTATAACTTTAATAAATAAAAGTTTTCTTTTAAGTTACGTAGATACAAATTCATGACTCTCTCAACTTATTTACATAACTTGAGCCTCACGCTTGCCATTACGTTTACAACACAAGGCTCATCATTCTCCGGTATTACCATTGCACCTTTAAAATCATGTATGTCTTCATTCACGTGTTGTTGGATGTCATATGAAATAATGATCCTAACTTCAAAACCCACTTGCTACCATACCTATAAGTAGAATTCATCAATATATAAGTCAATTATAATTATAAGAAACCATTTAGGTATCTTTAGCTTCAAACTTCTATTGATTATCTCAATTCTTCGTCGTAGGATAATGTTTTATGATATGATTATTTTTTTTGCAAAACCAACATGTCAGCCTGGAACCAGTAATTAATGTTCTATATTTGGATATTTTATTTCATATATATACTTGTTCGAATCTCTCTTTCCAAACCTCCCTCTCACACTTAAGTCATCTCTAGCATGGTCACTCTTAAAAATCATTTTTAAAGATCCTTTGAATTTAAAATTCTTTATTTCTGATAAGGAAAAATATTGTTTGCAATAGCGAATAATGTCAACAAGGTGTTCATATAATTTTGAAAAAAAATCAAAAGGATAACTGTATGATCCTCATCTTCAAAATTTAGTTCTACTGCATTTAAATCAAGAATGATCATGTTAAAATCATTTAAGTATTTCTCTGTCTTATTGTTTGCAAACCATATTAGAGTACACAACTACTTCTTGAGATACAATATATTTGCTAAAACTTTATTCATGTCAATAGCCTCAAGTTTCCAAATTCTCATGGCAGTAGATTCTTCAGTCACCTTCCTAAGTACTTTATCCCTTAAAATCAAGATCAAAGAAATATGGAAATTAAATAGAACTTCGATATTTATCTCTCTTGTAACTTTTGATTAACGGCGACATACAATCCTTTCGTGTGCAAAGAGAGCTTTGATTTTAATTCAACATATATTCAAATCATTATTATGGTAAATTTATCAAACAAACTTCATTGAACTCATCTTCACCGATATTCAATCAATTGATTCACACACCCCATTTTGGTTTCCAGGCTCACCGTGCCACTTTTTATAGAACTCAAAGACAAAGCTAGGTTTGGAAAATCAAATTTCAGACTTGTAATTAAGCTCATGTTGGCTATACATAACATAGAAAAGAAAAAGAACAACAGAAGATTACGTTGTTTAGATCATGGAGCAATCTTATATACACAAACAATAAATATAATTTTATTGGTAGAACTGTTAGGGTGGCGACCAAAGTCCCACATCCCACATCGGTTAAACATGGGAAGGATCAGTGGTATATAAGTAAGAACATACCTCAACTAGTATGAGGCCTTTTGGTAGTGGACCAAATGCAAAGCCGTGAGGGCCTTCAGGTGCCAAAGCGGACAATATCATACTAGCGTTGAGACCGGTTGTGTTCTTACTTATATACGGAGGCGGAATATGCGGACCGGACCCCCATATTCCTAACACGTGGTATCAGAGCGTGAGGCCCAAACAGAACGCGATGGTGGTGAAATTCTCGGAGGTCGAACATGATGAACCAGTAGCCATATGATCAAGGTGATCTGCTCTAGAGATCCTAGTTCGGAGTGCTCGTGGCTCATCAAGCAGTGTGGCTTGATTGGAGTGGCGTTAAGGAACAAGACAGTGTGGTCTGAGAGGAGGTGAGTAGTAACATCCGTAGTGCCTCTATGGTCAGGTAGTCTCCAACCTGATTAGAGTGGGCGGATGAAAGTCAATTGAGAAGGAGGCTAAGTGGTACTTTGTTCGAGAGGAGGATTTGTTAGGGTGGCGACCAAAGTCCCACATCCCACATCGGTTAAACATGGGAATGATCAGTGGTATATAAGTAAGAACATACCTCAACTAGTATGAGGCCTTTTGGTAGTGGACCAAATGCAAAGCCGTGAGGGCCTTCGGGTGTCGTCCCCCATATAAGCTTATTCACAGTGTATAAAATTTATTAAAACATAGTACAAGTTTTCATAGTATTATATTAGCTCTCACTATTTATCTTATTGTCTTCTTTCGAATTATCTCTTAAAAGTTCATCAAATATCGAATCATTCAATTTCTTAAGCTTTCACTCTCACCGCTCTACTTGTTAGGTGTTCTCCCAAATATATATAAAAGATCTTCAATAGGGTGCTATATTAGCATAAACATACACTCGCTCACAAAACAAACCCAAATAGTTATAACACAGTCGACTAGACAATTATAACAAACTACCATCGTCGTGATCAACCATTATTATCAAATAGCACACACAATTAGTTATACAAAATTGCCTCATCCTTGACACAAAAGTTATTATCTATTTAAATCCAAACAATATATGAAACTTAAGTTTCAAAATTATATGAAACTTAAGTTTCAAAATGTTTCTCTTATATTGTTAGCTTGAAGCTATTTAAGGCCTAACTTCTCATGTCGAGACTTAAATCAAGCCAAGTTTGAACTCTCGTGCCGAGATTTAATTCAAACTGAGACAAAACTCTCATATCGAGAGATAAATTAAACTAAGATTGAACTCTTATGTCGAGACTTGACTCAAGTGAGACCAAAATCCCGATATCGAGACTGGATTCAAGTTGAAACTTATTCCTTTTCAGTAGCTTTGCATGCCGAGACTCGATCCCGACGATGGACAAACCCTTTACGTCGAAACTAAACTCATATTGAACCCGAATTCCATCCCGAAATACTTCAAATCTACTTTACCAAACAACATGTTACCATATAATTATGATATTTTTTTATTTTAAAATCATATAATATTATTCTCCTTTTAGATTTTAAAAATACTAAGCCATAAGTTTATGTCTTTTACTTTTTTATATTTAAAATAAACTTAACACGGTAGATTATAAATATAAAAATATAAATTATATATATATATAATTTTTTTTTTTTGATATTTTCAGAAGTATCAAGATATAAAGTTATATATCGATAGATGCATTCCATATATTTCCAGACAAAAAAAACTTTATGTCATAATCACAAAAGATTACAGATAGATGACTAAAAGTATTCGAATTTAATTATAATATTTTCGACTAAATTGTTTTTTTGTATTGGAATCCATTCGATTCGAATTACGATTTATATCGGATTCTACCTCTAAAATATTAAGTAAAACCTTTGATGATATTATAAAATTAAATCTTTTGAGATTTTATGTCTAAATTAGACGTATGCACGTTTACATATAATTTTATTCATCTGAGCCTCGAATGGATAAAAAAGGTTTGGGATTTGTTCGTCCATCAAATAGTGTGTGAATTGAAAACTATCTGTTCATATCAAATTTTTATTTCTTTTATATAGAAATTGTGGTATTATTTTTGTCTTAGATACTCGTTTCTTCATTTAAAATTGTCAAACAGATATTTTAGATACAAATCTGTCAATATCCGAATCAGATATCTAAAATTAATATTTGAATTCGAATCTTCTTAAAACATTATATCATGATTCGATCGGATAATATCTGAATCCGAATCGAATTTGACTAAAACATTTAACTAATTGTATTATAGACCGTGGACGACAATTATTTTTATAACCTTTTTACAAGTTTTGGTAAATGTCTTAGGAGGGATGTGTGTCTCTTATATAGAGTTAGTGTGTTATCTTATGGTTTATGTAAAATAACGTGAGATCAAATCAAAAACCTAATTTTTGTTCAAGATAGAAATTTTACGGGATTAAGGATTTAAGTTAGAGATTTGGGTGTAACTTGATAAACGAGTGTTCTTATTTTTTTCATTGTGATGGCACCCTCTTATATTATATATTATAAAAAATTAAAAAATATATGGGTATGGCTAAATTAGGGCCAAAAAATGTTAAGCATTCCCAAAATATAGAGAATCTTTTTAATTCAATAGTCAAAGACGGTTTTACCCTTTGACCAAGAATCTTTATTTTTGTCTTGTAGTGGAATGTGGGTATGGTTAGCCAAATGTAGAAGAACACAAAATTACTCCTCCAAACAACCCTCTTATACTCTAGTCTTAAGAAAAATTTCAAAAACTCTAAAAATTTCAAAAACTTCAAAAACTCACAAATAAACAGTTGAACCTCCAAAAATCATTACTTTTATTTATAAATTCGGAATAATCGAAGGATGGACTCTGAATGTGAGAAGCTTGCTGAGGAGCATGGGACTCCAAATATGGTAGTTGTTCTAACCAATCTTTTTAGAAAAGTTTCCATTTTGGTAGACCTTCTACATTTAGAAAGGTAGAACCCGAACTGCCCCGCCGGTTTCAACCATCTAAACCGGCGGGGAGTAAGAACATTCATAATAAAAACGATGAAGGTTCCCCACCGGGGCACGCCATGTCCAATCGGTGGGTTCGTCGAGTCCCAACCGCCGGGTGGGACACCCTTACCCGGCGGGGTTGTTACCCTGTATCCGGCGGGGCCAACTCCCTTGTTTTGTCCAGATTGTAAGTTTTATTTTGTGTTTAGTCCCCGCCGGGGTATATTGTTTGAACCGCCGGGGGTAGATAGTTCCACCGCCGGTGTGGGTATATGAAACCATCGGGGTCAACCCCTTTGTTTTTTCTCCAATGGAGTTTGAATTTGGCCCCGACCCCCGGCGGGTGGTGGATTGCCAACCGGCGGTTGACAATAGCCCCGCCGGTTTTAGAATTTTCACCCACCGGTTTAACAATGTCCCCGCCGGTTGGAACCACATAGAACCGGCGGGGCAACAACCTTCACTGTGTGAATTTTCTAACCGTTGGGTTGGGGTTGGCTTATTTTATCCATGGTCGTATTTGATGCTTTTTTTTCACATACATAGGGTGAAGAGTTAAAGAGCGGAGATGGAGGGTTAAAGGATGAATCAAAGGATTATTTGACTAGTTCGTGCATGGCGAAGGCGGAGGAGGAGGAAATACCGGTGCATTGCTCCATCGATTATAGCGAGTTGTTCAACACCAAATCTCACTACTACTCCCAGGCAGACCTTATTGAATGGGTTAAGGAAACCGCATCAGATAACGGGTTTGTGATTATTTTACGCCGATGCGATGGACACGGTCGTAAAACTCCGTGAGTAGAGTTTGTGTGTGAAAGATCTGGAATTTACACAAAACTGGTAGACCCCAAGGATCTAAAAAGGAAGTCTACCGGAACGAAAAAATGCGGATGCCCGTTCGCTCTTAAAGGAAAGAAGATGGGTGATGATTTGTGGGGAATAGAGGTTGTGTGTGTCGTTCACCCTCACGATACTACATCCTACAAAGAAGGTCATTCCTACGTGGGACGCTTTCAAAAAATAGAGATGGATTTCGTGGTTAGTTCGACGAAAATGGGATCCCGTCCTCGTGATATTCTTGGTGGAGTGAAGAAATTGAACCCTAAGAATTCTTCTACAATGCGCACCGTGTACAACGCAATACTAAAACACCGGAAGCTCGAGAAAGGCGGTCGGTCGCAATTCCAATACTTGTTGGGTGAACTAAAGCGACTAAACTACTACGAATTCCATAGAAAGTCCGAAGACGGAAGCGATATCATAGGCGAGCTTTTTTTTGCGCACCCGGTTAGTTTGGATTTGTTACGGACATTTCCGAACGTCATTTTAATGGATAACACGTACAAGGTGATCAAATACGGGATGCCGTTGTACGAGGTCGTGGGTGCGACTTGTACGGGGAAAACATTCTACATTGGATTTGCTTTTTTGTCGAATGAAAAAATCGAGGCCTACAAGTGGGTGTTAGGATGCTTACATTCGTTGATGGTAACTCACTCCATCGAATTACCATCCATTGTTTTGACGGATAGAGACTTGGCGCTTGTGAATGCGGTGGAGGAAGTGTTCCCCCATGCAACGCACATGTTGTGTCGATGGCACATCAACATGAACGTCCTAGCAAAAACAAAAAGGATCATAAAGGAGAAGAAAGTGTCCAATGCCTTTTTGAAAGTGTGGAATGAAATGATGTTGGCGGAAACGGAATTAGCGTACGAGAACTACCGGTCGGAATTGCACCGCGACTTCAAAGAGTATCCGGAAGAGATTGAGTATACCGAAAGTTGGGTAGGGCCGTACGGTGACAAGTTTTTCACGTGGAGAACTAACAAGTGGATGCATTTTGGTAACCAAACCACAAACCGCGTGGAGAGCGCTCATTCGAGCCTCAAGCGTTTCATCGGTACGAGCAAAGGTAACTTTGAATCTTTTTGGTTGAAGTTGCATACTTTGATCGAATTGCAACACGGGGACATCAAGGCTTCCTTTGAAAAGAGCCGGTTGTTGGCCCTACATAAATTCACAAACATTGTGTACGGTCAACTAAAAAACAACATCTCCCACTATGCAATGGAACTTTTGGCCGACGAAGTCGAATGTGCCCGAAACATGACAATTGCACCGGATATGCCTTGCGGTTGTGCCATACGAACTACGCACGTCATGCCTTGCGCCCACGAAATCTATGAGTTTGTTGCGAAAGGCATAGAGGGGCCGCTTGAGTTGTTTCATGAACATTAGAAGAGGTTAGACATCCTAGTTCGTACCAACCTCTCGACGAATGAGCAACTTAAAGCCAAGCTTGACAAACTAGTATGCGATATCATGGCGTCCAATGACGAAGCACACATAGAGCACATTTATAAACAATGGTTTTCCGTCGTCCATCCCGAAACAACTAACATTTTGGAGCCATTGGTTAAGCAAAAAGCGCGCGGTCGTCCACCTAACAAACGTAAGTTATCTATTGCTGCTGATGATACATCCACTAAACGCGACAAAAGTTGGCACGAACATGTGCTTAAATCAGAAAATGCTAGTACGCCATCCTTACTTGGAGACTTCAAACTTCCAACCGCAACCTCAAGTAAAGGGAAAAAAAAGAAGGAGCCTAAACATGGTTCGGAAAGCGCCCCCGCTCGTACGAAAGGTAGCGTTATTCCAACGCAAGCAAGTGGGACAATGCTTAGTAGTGGAACGGTGGGTTGTAGGTCAAGCTCTACGATGCCGGTGAAGGCAAGTTTTGTAGACCCCAAAGGATACATGAACCAATTCCCCATCTATTTTAGGCCTCTCGTAGAGTCCATTAGCGATGTTAAATCCGATGGGCATTGCGGGTACCGCTCGATAGCGTACGCCTTGAACGGGCAACAAGATGGGTGGAGGTTGATAAGGGACGCCCTTTACAACGAGCTGATGGATTACGCATCGGTCTACGTTAAGATTATTACTAGCATGGAGGATTTGATTGATGTTGCGGAGCGTGTGAAATGTTCTAGCGATGTGGGAACTAAGGACCATTGGATGTCCATGCCCGAGATGGGAGTGATAATTGCATCTGCGTTTAACTGCATACTCCATTTTGTTAGGCTATTTCGAAATATGGATGTCGGCTTCACTTTTCTTCCGCTAAGAGGTGCACCTCCTCAGATGCCAAACCGGTTGGAAATCGGATTGGGTTGGGTCAACTCCAACCATTTCGTGAACGTAAGTATTCATACAAGGGGTATGTTAATGGTAATTTTAATATCAAGAAATTTATTTTATCGTGTTTTCGTTTTGTAGCTTGGGATTAAGGCGGAGGCCCCATGTGCTAGGATACATCCTTGTTGCTTAAAGTTGCGTTCACCAGAAGCTGAAGGTTGGGCATTGCCGATTGCATCTCGTGGCAAGAAATACGAAGAGCTTAAAAATAATTACCCCGGAGTAACCGATTTATCCGCGTTTGCTTGATGACTAGACGATTGTAACGAATGTAAACCCTGGATGGTTTTTATGTTTTTATGGTTTTTATGTTTGGATGTTTTTTATGTTAAAAACAATAACACTTAAGCTTCTTAATATGCCGATTGCATTAAAAAATTACACTTTAATTTAAAGCATTGCATAATTAGAAATACATAAGCACATAACATAAACCAAATGATAGATAAGCTAACTCTGAGTTAGCATTGCACGTTTAGTTTTACGGGGTCGGATAGTTCATTCCGAATTCATCCGAGTCACTACTTCCCTCGGGAGTTGAGTACGTTTCAACGTCGCTGGCTATTGCATCGGCTATTTCTAGCTCCACCCGATGTATCGCTTCCGACACCATCTCCGGCGTAATTGTACTCTGCAATCCCATGTCAAATACCTTTCAGACTTTGGTTCGGTTTTCCCAAGGAAGTGACTCGATATGTATAGTCACTGTTTTAAGATAAGCTAACCTATCGGCGACTTCTTCGCGGGCACGTGGTCGGGGCATTAAACATCCTGGACATGATGCCTCCCTACCGTGGTTGAAGAACATTCTGCACAGAACCGCATCGACGAAACCAGGAATCTCCTCTTGCATCGTAGCTTTGACGAAGTCGAATGCGCATAGGAGGCTTGCATCTTCGTACACATTCCAACCGGAATCACCCATTGTTATAACTTAAGTGTTTAGTTTCATAGTCAGATTACTGTATTTATAGAGTACATGTATGTGGCTCAATCATAAAAATAGTGAGCGGGAAATGGTGTTGTTTTCCCCGCTTATTATTTGTTTATTGGCGGGAGTCCCATTAGGTTGGTGTTCGAATTTGGCGGGACGTCGAATTTGGCGGGAAATTAAAATTGGCGGGACTTATTTTGGTGGGAGTTTATGTGGCAAAGTGTTTGGCGGGAGTTTAATATGTATAAAATAAATGTCCTGCCCACACAACAAGAAAAACCCTAAAATAATGTGTCTCTGGAACGAGTTAGAAGATCAATATCTGATTAAAGCATCAATCGAACTTGGTAACACTCACATAGAAGAGGGGCGTAAAGCGTATTGGGAGGAATTATTATGCCAAATGTACTTATTATACGAAAGGGATGGTGTCCAACCGCCAAAAATTTCAAGGCGTGTTGATGAGGTGAAGGCTAGGTGGTCAGTCCTACTCACATACCGCCTCCATCTGGTTTCTGGCCTCACCGAATTAGAACGTCGTGTTGCCAGTAACTTGTTCAAATTTCAAGACACGGATTCGATAACGGAGGATCAACTGGATAGGGTTCGTTCTGACATTATCGACATCCGCATACAGGAAATGAGTGATTAACTTGATAGTGTCTGTTTGTATCAGTTTGTATTTCGGTTTAATTTTTTTTAGATGAATGTATGTTCTATTGTATGAGGTTGAGGTTTAATGAATGAATCTCCTTAGATGAATGTATGTTCAACTCGAATACGGTGCTATGTAAAATACATTAACATTGAACAACAACTAGAAATCCAAACATAACAACTTAACATTACATAAAAAAATGAGGACAATACGCAACCCATATAATAAAAACATAACAAGTTATAACAACATTACGAAACATAAATAATAAAATCACGTTCGAATACGACAGATAGCACTATTAGTAGTCGTAACGCAAGCTGTGTAAAACATCGTCGCCATCCTCCCTTGCCATAACCATATCCTCCACATATGCTACCATATCCATAGTGATATAGTCGCAGACGGTCATGTCTCAGACCTTTACCGCCTCCTCTTTTATTCTTCGCGGCATGAACAACAACTTCGTGAGGGGCTGGACAAAAAGGTACCGTGTCTTGATTTCGTCACGGCTGCGCACAACGACACCTCCAGTTTCTAAATAACCGTAGTTGTAATACATATGACACAAAACCCTTTCAAAAAATGCATCACTCCTATCTTCACCCAACTCGGCCCGGGAATCCTTCACTGCTACAAGCATATAGTAGTCTTCATTAGCGGTAATCTCTATTTGTTTCTAAGTGTTTGATGGATGCCATGTTGCTCGTTAACACTTGTATATTTATAATGGTATTATTTTGTTGGCAAGAGTTTCATTTGGTGGGAGAGTCATATGGTGGGCATTATTTTTTGGCGGGAAAATAATTTTCTCTAGGTCCCCGCCGATCCAATACTTGTCACCCGCCGGTTGAAGAAGCCAACTTTTAAAAAAAGGGAGAAACCAAAATTGATAAACGACCCCGCCAGTTCAGATATTTTCGACCGGCGGGTGAATACTTCCCCGGCGGGGAGGAAACGTCCCCGCCGGGCCTGAATTTTCACCTCGGGGGGAGTTGGCCCATCCTCAAGAAATTGTGAGGATGGATTGTGGAAGGCTTCCCCGCCGGGCAAGCAATTTTCAACCGCCGGTTGACAATGTCCCCGGCGGTGGAGTATTTTTCAACCGGCGGGGATATCGAGTGGAAAAATTGATTTTCCATTCGATATCAACCGGCGGTGTGAGGGGCCACCCCCGCCGGGTAGTTTATTCACCCCGGCGGGGGAGCTATTTTCAACCGCCGGGGAATTATTCACCCGCCGGTCGAGAATATCTGAACCGGCGGGGAACGGGTTAAGTTGAAAAAAACAACAACATGAGCACTAAGTTTTTTTATGGGAACTTAGTTTGGAACTTACTTTGGTGGAAACTATATTAGTTTCTACTTGTTTAAGACTAGAGTGTGAGTGGCATATTGAATTAGATAACTTAAATTAAACAAACTTAATCGTGTCAAACTTAAATTAAACGCAAACCACAAGAACAAACTTAAATTAAACAAACAACAAATGCGATAACTTGAAACTAAAATACAACAACAAACTTTCGGTTTATAATAACAAAGCTAAACCAAATGTCAACAATTAAAAACGACGGTAATGTTCACAACTAGAATAACATACAAATAAAAAATCCAACCATAATAATCAAAAGCCACGGACCAGTAATCTCCATAACTTTCCTCGCAGAAGACACCATCTCGTCATTCGAGTCGTCTAACGGCCGAACACGATTAATCGTGTTCACCACATCGATCGCCGACGCCTCCGTAAGAATCCGAGGTGTGATATTAAACCACCTGTACATCTTCACGTATGCCTTGTACTGGGGGATGCGGTGTGAGTACTTCCTTCCAAGGGCCTCGAATACCTATCGATCACGTATAGGTGCTCCCTCCAGTTCATCCAATGCCTAACCTGAAGCGCATAGCGAAGATGGTCTCCTCTACCAAGACCGGTTCTAGCAACGAGGGGGTCCAGCGGCTTTTCTTGGATCCAACCAAACCAGCGCATCACTCGGTCGGGGTGATATGCCTCGCTCACCATCATTAGGCGAATAGGGTTTCGGTACAACCCTATTGCCTGCTCCGGCCACACCTCACGGACATCCTCGTAAGGTCGGAAAATAACCTACAAAAAAAATCATTTACTCGTACTACATTTTATATAGAGTAGATGTATATTAATAAACGTAAAGAAGATAACTTACATCCCTTTCTCCTTGAGCCGCGAGGATGTCACGGTAGTACGACTTCCCCCGAGCTAATGATACCGGGATCTTTTTGGGCAACCACGCCAGCATCTTCGGATCCGTTGGGCTATAACCACTGTTCACTGGCGCGCGAAAAACGGGGAAGTGGTCATAGACCCAACACTCGAACAAGGCCGAGAAGCCGACCAAGGTCTTCAAGGAGTGCTTCGAAATGCCTCCTAAGCTCTTGTACAACCACACCAACGCACAAGTCCCCCATGCGTACTCACCAACCTTCGTCAAGTCCTCAAGGTGGTGGAGAAAATCGCACTGGATGTTCTTCTGGCTCGTGTTGGTGAAGATAGTACACCCGTGGAAGAACAAGATGTATGCCCTAGCTGCTGCCTTCTTCATCTCCGTAGTGCAGGCGGCATTGGAATCTAAGTACTCGTCCCCGGAGAATGTGGTCCTAAGCCATCGGAGGCCGAATCCACTCCCGTCATGCGCCTCCATTTCCTGCTGCACATCAGCAGCCGAAACTCCCAATAACTCTGCATAGCGTGCGTACGTCGCCTCTATCGGATCCGGCCTATAGAGGTCAATAATTCTCCCCTCAACCGGGAGGCCCGTAATCACGTAGACGTCGTCCAGTGTCAACATCATCTCCACAAAGGAGAACTGGAACGTGTTGGTCTCTTGGTTCCACCTCTCACCGAACAACTCCACCAACTGGACGTGGTTGTTGAACCTCGGTAGATGCCGCATCAACGGCCAAAACGGTGTCTCCTCGAGGTAAGCCCTAACCCCTAGTTGTTTGCTAAGGTCCCACTGACCAAGCAAACCGTATTTCGACTGCACCGTGATACCCGAGCGCGCTTGTAAAAAAATTCAAAAATATATACAATGTTAAAACAAAAATTTAACTAATAAAAAATATAATAAATTGGATAACTTACATCGTTTTTGAAGGCGTAGTACGCCTCATGCTGGGCATAGTCGGGGAAGAGAATGACGCTATTTTGGGATAGAAAAAGATTTTTCCATCCCTCCGCATCGGTTGGACGCCCTTTGGCACGAACCTCTCTTCGAGGTGGTGGCATTGAGACCTCCGTTTCCTCCTCCTTCGTATCCTCCTCCTCCGTATCCTCCTCCTCCTCGTCTACTAGGGCAAGCAACCGTCGGATGGGGAGCACCTCTCGTGGAGGAGAAGATCGTGGACGAGGGGCCTCCCTTGTCGCGTCGTATTTACGATTCCGCAACGATCGTTCCATCGGGTCCTCGCGCACCTCGCGCTCGGGGCGAACACGCTCGGTCCGGTCCCCACGTTCCGGCCTAGCGACCACCGGCCGTCGGCTACCTTCACCCTTTTTTGCCGCTTTAGCCGTCTTCTCCTTTGTTAAGCGAGGTGCCTCGTGTCTGCAAAAACATTCACAAAATATACAAGTTAGAAGCCGTGTAAAAAAATAAGGTTTTTCTACAAAACAGGTCTCCCCGCCGGTTGACCAATTTTCACCCGGCGGGTGAAAACTATTTAATTTAAAATTGAATTTTTCACCCACCGGGTGACAATTAGTCATCCGGCGGGTGAAAAATTCAATATCAAAATATAAGTTTTCACCCGCCGGTTGAATCGGGACCCAGCCGGCGGGGAATGAAGAACACCTGTAAAAAAATATATCCCCCGCCGGGTAAAACCCATGAAACCCGGCGGGGAATGATGAACACCTGCAAAAAAACAACATCCCCCGCCTGGTAACCAACAACTGAACCGGTGGGGGATGCTCGAAACCGCCATTAACGAGTTGAAGAAAACTCGAAAAACTTCCTACAACACCAAATCAGCCAAAAACAAACCTACCCTAGCATGAAAATCAAAAAACTTAACCAAAACCAAATATAGAAACAAACTACATTTAAGAGTAAAAACTTACTCTTTTCCTTTGCCCATGGTAGTTCTTGCCTTGTTGTTGATGTGGTAGAGATCTTCGGATTTGAATTTGAGGCTGATTTTGCAAGATTGTAGAAGTTTGGAAATGAGAGAGTGTTTAGGGTTTTGGGGCTGATTTTGGGTTGGTGCTCTTTTAGAAATGGGAATGGTTAGTGTTTAGGGTTTTGACTTAGTAAAAAAAGAAAGGGTTTTTTGGGTATATGGTTGGGGCTACTTAAATTTAAGTTGGGTATGGTTAAAATTGGGGCTGGTTAGCCAATTGGGCCCTAATTTAGCCATACCCAATAAATATATATATATATATATATATATATATATATATATATATATATATATATATATATATATATATAAGTTCGAATATTGGATATTTCGAATATGGATATGTCTACATCCGTATATGTTATCCTACGATTTAAACTATCAATAATAATTCAAGATTCGAAAAAGTATTAATAATTATCTAAAATTCAAATATCGTATTCTTCTATTTGTTATTACGATAATAATTCAAGATTAAAAAAAAGTAGTAATAATTATTTCAGAATTCAAATATTGATGATAAGTGGGATTCTTTTTAATAATCGTCATATTCTTCAATTTGTTATTACGATCTTGATTTGTTTCTTCGTCTTTTTCATTTGATCAAGAAAAAATTCGTGATGTGAGTATAAAACAAAGTTTCCTATTTCACTTAGGATTTTATGCAATTGTGGATCGCTTTTTTCTTTTTTTCTTCTGCATTTATCGATCATTTCTCGATTCACAATTGTTTTTATTTTTCTGTTTTTGTTATTTTTGTTTGTTTCGAGTTATTTTGTTGTTGGAGGTTTCAAATCGATGAGACTCGAGCATTGAAAAGGCTCAAAAAAGGAGTCTTAAATCAATCCGACAAGCTTCAATCAACGACGCACCTCCTTCATGACTTCCTCCGCATCTTAAACAACTAATGGTAAATCAGAAACTCCACTTCCAGTTCCCCCAGCCATGTCTACCTTTGCCATCTGAACAAGAACAAAAAAATACATCTCCAGTCAGAGCCATAATCGGCAACATCAACATCAACAAATACCAACAGACTCTGATTTTTCTTCACTATGAAAGGATTAATCAACTCAACTTAAGAAATCTTATGTTGAAATCTTGATACATGTCTCATACGAAGTTCAACATGAAAATATTAATTTTTTGAAGATATGAGAGACTATATCACAATGGATTTTCAAGCTAAAGATAAAGGAAGACTAAAAGCAAAAGTAAAGACTACATTGATAGCAAAATTCTCAGAAGGTAAGCCACTAATGCCCGAAATTCAGACATTTTTCAAATCTCTTGGTCTAAAAGGTACATATAATGTTGCAACTTCGGATCACATGCATATCTTGATACAAATCGATATACAAGAAGATATTAAAAAGATTTAATGTAGAAATGTATGGAAGATTGGACAATATACCATGTGTTTGTTGAAACAGTGTCCAAGTTTTACACCCAAAAGAGAGTCATGAATATCTCATGTTTGGATATCATTTCCAAACATACATGTTCTAATGTATAATGAAGACTCAATCAAGACATTACCAACAATAATAGACAACCCTATAGAAGTCTGGGTTCCTAAAAAGAATAAGGGTATGTTCAATTGTTGTCGGGCATGGGCAGAAATTGATGTATCAAAGAAACCATTGGACAAGATTTGGATCAAATTTGATAAAAATGATGTGTTTTGGCACCATATATAACATGGATTAAAACCTAATTATTGTTATGCTTGTTACCATATTGGGCACAATAAAAAAATTGCAAAACATCCACAAACATTACCAAAATACAAGAATAACACAGTCAGACTACACATCAATCTCACAAAGAACCAAAAGAGAGTACATGCATTTAAATTCCACTTCAAACAAAGATAAAGTCTGTAATAGTTAACGAAGCAATTCATGAAGATACGTAAACCACCATCAAGGATAGCTTAAAGACAAGTAGCAAAGAAAGTCATCAATCAGAGGAGCACAAGGAATCACCAAAAGAAATAGAAAGTCCGAACATTCTCAATATTCCCACAACTATAATCAAGCCAATTCCTAATAATTCAAATCAGCTTTAAACTAATCTTCAAGAAATAACATCTACTTATAGAAAATACACAAAACAAGATCAAAAATAAATTTCATAGACGAAATCAATTATAATTCAAGAATGAAATTTAGACAACAAAAGTAGCACATTATAGGACACAAATCATACTCCAAAAGGACAGAACAATTGATAATAGCCCTTCTAAGGAAAAAATGAATAAGATTACCTCTCATTATGACGAGAATATTAAGAAGGACAAAGACAAACATCATCCCCCTCAGGCTATAGTCATTGAAGCTATTGAAGCTTTAGAAATAGGCTTCAATTGCAATACCTCATCTGAATATGTCAATTTATCCTCTGAGCATCCAACTCCTAACAAAGATATTGTCGGTAGTTTGACTACTTCAGCTGCAAGACAAAAAACTGAGGTTGACAAGGACGTCGAAACATTAACTAACAATAAGTTAAAATATGGTAAGAGAAATAAAATTTGATATGAGTTACATTCATACAAATGACTGGTTATATTTCTAATATTTCTTGATATGTTATGCTTCTTAAAAGCTTTGTAGGATCTTAATCTTGTCCAACCTTCTAAATCATTGCAGAACAATTGGTTTTCTTATATAATATTTCAGGTTTTCTACAAACTCTTGCTTATGTATCAATTCTCATTCATCATCTCATTAAAGGCTGAAAACATCAACAAACTTACCTGATCTAAGGCTTTGGTTGGCTATATGGAAAAACGCCACCTATAATTGCTGAAGTGAGAGCCCTCATGGAGGACCTATTAATTTAAATCAAAGCAATGCAGCTAACTGGCTCGTGAGGTAATTTCTCTAGTTGGTCTTTGGTTCTTCAATAAAGCAAGATAATTAACACAAGGAGATCATGTCAACTAGCCAATTCTACTATCATAATAAAATAAATTTAGCTTCATAGTGCATAATAAATTTAGGTCTGGAATATTCAAAATCTCTGGAGACCTACCTCTAATAAATCTAAGGTTTTGCCCTAATGAAGGCCACTCTTTATGTTGGAATCTACTTTATTCTTTCTCAAGTTCAAACATATCAGCTAATAATCCAAGATCTGATGAAATGAAGCAGGTACTAAATGAAACCTCAAATGTAACAACTTTGTACTAAAACAGTTGCAGATATTCTAACAAGCATATGCCTAGCTTTATATCTTAAACGTGTTTAAGGTTACATGGTCATGATCAAGTTCTAGGGAAAGCTAGAACCTAATCTAAATATTGAAAGCTTAAATTTTAAATTGGCTTACTTTAGTTCCTCTATTAATCTCCCGCTCTTTGTTCTTCTCGTAATCCTCAGTGAAAATTAAAATTCTAATCTCGCAATCCTTCCCCATCAATCTAGTGTGCAATATTTTCCCTTCCTAAGAAATTCTGGTATAGTTTTCATATATGTTCATAGGGTATAACAGAATTTCCCCTCATTTACAGTGTCTTATTCATAAATCATCGGATTCGCTTTAGTCTATCAAGAAAGTTTGCTCGATAGTTCTACCTTTATTTAGATGCCGGAGTTCAGTTGTGTAATTCAATTCCATCTTGAGTTCTTCGAGTTTATTGAAGTCTTCAATCCTAGAAAAATATGTTGAAGATGAAGTTGTGTGTCTTCATTTTCTGATGAAGAAGTTAAATAAATATGCTCGAGTTATTTCATCGCCATTAATGTTACTTAGGATGTTGTTGACGAGTCCATTCCCTAGCTCTTGAAGACTAATCAATGATGATCTTTCTTCAAGTGAATTCAAACTATTTAGCAGGGATTTTGCTAATTTTTATCAAATTTGGCGCAATATCAAATCCCTTATTGTATTCGACTTCGTAAGGGCCTAGCTTTTGGGTTTGTTTTGTCAAACCCTCCTTATGGGCTTTATTTTCTCATTAAAAAATAAAATTATTTTGTTTAAAAAAATTATTTTCTTTTTGTTTGATGATTATATGATTGTTTTAGTTATGTTGATTCTTTCATTTCATGCATTGATGTAAATGTTTTGAAAATTATCTAAAAAGACTGATTTCGAGAAAACATATTTTGAGATTTTTTGGTTTTTGCTCGTTTGGTTGCATAATTACGTGATGTTTAGTTGTGAGAATATAAAGATACATGAGTTCGTAATTACATATAACCTGGTTGTTAAATTACTTAGTGTTGCACAATTATGTTATAATGAGCTGTTTAATTTCTTTAGTTTCTCTCGTGTTTTTTGTTTTTTTTAATGTCATACATTCAAATCCATATCTAAATAAACCAACAATACCATTTCTTTTAATTTTTAAGACAAACATAACTAGTTTTATGAAAGATATTTGTTTTTACATACAAATTTTTTCTCTATTGTTATTATCAAAGAGTCCAATAAAACTAATTCAAAACACTCAAGAATAAATAATACAAGTAGTAATAAAAGAATATAGAAGTAAATCAAAGTTTTAAAGTGATATTGTATTTATATGTAATTAATTGATTATAGTTTTTAAATGTATAGTAACATAATATTTATAAAATTGTTTTAGAATAAATATATAAGAAGAATATTATTAAAGATATGTAAAATATTTTTATATAATTGTTTAAATGATATGTGTTGAGATAATACTTAAAATAAGATATAGTAAGATATTTTAAAAATACCTTTAAAAAATATTATAAGTAAATTATAATTTCTTTATAAAATCTTTTAAAAATAAAATCTTTACCATCTATCTATCTTTTTATTAAATATCTTATCATATCTTCTAAGAAAATGTTCAGTCGTGAAATTAAGTGCAAAGGGGTTGCATAAATAAGTAGAAAATAATTACGTAAATAGGACTGTGATTGTTATAAAAAATTGTTTTCGGTTGCGAAATTAAGTGCAAAGAGGTTGCGTCAATAAGAAGAAAAGAGTTGGGTAAACAGGACTTTGGTTGTGAAAAAATAATTGTGCTACAATTTTTTAAAATTTCGTATCTTTCAAACCATATTGGTTTTGTTTTTTAAGAAGAACAAAACTAGATTCGTTAAAAATGCTTTTATTATTATTCTTTTAGAGCATTTGGTTGCGGAATTACGAGTAACAGAGTTGTATGAAAAGTATTGTAAAATACTAACGTTGATTTTGTTATTTTAATACGAACAAAATCAAATCCATAGAAGTTTTTTTAAAACAAATTCTTATTGCATTTGGTTGTAAAAATAAGAATGATCTGGTTGTGTAATTACGTGTGAAATAGTAATTATCTTTCAGTTGCGTAATTAAGAGCTTATTACGAAAATAAGAAAAAATAAATTTCAAAAATATCACTCATGGGTTTCTTCTTGTTCGTCTTTAAAAATATAAATATCTGTGTTTTAGATTTTTTTTTTTAATTATGATTTGAAATATATTCAGTTTTGAAGATTAAAAATAACTAATAACACACCACATTAAAGACGAAATAGAGTAATTTATTTGTGAAAATCTGACTTTATAGTTGTTTTATATTGAAATGTTTGAGATTTCATTGAATTTTTTTGCAAAAGAACATTCGATTTGAAAAATTTGTGAGTTTCAATTTTAGAGATTAAAAATGAGAATCGCAAGCCGAATAAAAAGATGAGGGTTTTTTATATTTTTATTTTTATACCCGATGATTATTTTTGGTAGATTTGACAATGTTCGATGACGTATCATCTTATATATCCTTTATGTTATGAAATTCCATACCTCAATTATTGTTTGGATTATGAAATGCTTATCAACCACCACTTATTCAATCAACATCAATGTGTATCCATCTTAAGTTTGGTTTCCACTAGAAATGGAAAAACTGAAAATCATTAATCTATCTTCGCAGATGATTTAATGATCTCTTTCATGCTAATCTTGATTCATTCACCTTAATCAAGGATGGATTAGAAGAATTTGTCTTCATTTTGGGCTCCGATTTAATCCCTTCAAGAGTCAAATATATTTATCAGGTGTTTCAGACCATACTCATCAATCTAATTACCTCCTTTAACTTTTAAAAAAAGACTCCCTCAGTTTGCGATACTTGGGAGTCCCCCTCATGACTACACGTTTATATTATAAGAATTGCAGACCTTCATTCCATAATACATGTTAGTCCTTTTCTCACACAAGTATACGTGGTCCAATAGTAGCAAGTAATAAGTAAGAAAGATCGTTCCCACAAAGACCAGGTGTATATGACAAGAATTTACTTATGCAACAACGTATGATTATTAGACTAATGCTTGAACGAGTAATAAAATATGGGTGAATGAATATAACTAAAAAACTAACTAGCGAGATTATCTAACGAGTTTACTTATGCGAGAGAAAACATGGAACCCTAACTTCATTCTTTATTTTACTCAGAGTATGACGATACTTAATCAATATGTATGATAACGACGCTTACTAATCAGATAACGTGAAATCAGTATATGCTACCTTTCAGTATACGTAAACCAAACCACTTAAACAACCACAAAAGAGATAGTAGCTAAGCATACACCGCTTGCATAACAATTCTATATGTCTATACGAATTGAGGTACAATTGGTTTTAAGCGCAAGTTATCTATTTCGATTATATATGGTAATATGATATGGTTAGTGACATATTACGAATCATGAACAATCACAATACGAATCATTCAAGAACCTATGCTAGCATAGGAAGTTCTAAACCTTTAAATCCACTTTCGCATTCATTAAAGATTAACAAACTAGATGTTCGCGACGCATCTAACGATAAGCACAACCATACTAGGTAACCGATAAACGTATCTCACAAATCAATCAAGCAATCAAAACATAAGTATTATTCAAACAAATCCGTTAGAGTTCTATGACAACGATTAGTTCAGAATCAAACGAATCATCATCATGGGCTCAAAAGTTAACATAGCTCTAAGACGAATGTAAATAGATGAATAAGCGTTTAGAGAATGTCAAACCGAACAATAATCACCAAGTATCGCCTGACATAAACAATTCGTAAACTACCGATCGAAAAACAACGAAAAAAAAGTAGTTGACACCTGTCTCGAGCAATATATAAACTATCGATCAAAAACACCGTAGTCGTTACCTCAACTGCTGATCGAAAACGACAGTAGCTGTCACCTGCTGCCTCTCAAAAACCACCAAAACAACTGCCTGCTTCCTGCCGTCGGGTTGTATGTTGCCGCTGCCGAAAGAAAACCCAAAAATGCTATCACATGTTTATTTACCTATCGGAAAAACAGTAAGTAGTCAATTGCCTTTTGATCTCCTCTTTTCTCGTTCTATATTCTGCCGAAAACAAAATAAGTGGTTAATTCTGTTTTCTCTACCTTTTTTTTCTCTCGCTTTAATCACCTCTCCACTTGTTTTCCTGTCCTAATCGAAAAGAACCCAAAGTCGGCACACCCTCTTCTCTCATTTCCGTCTATTTATATATTCTGCCCATAAACCCTAAAAGAAGAAAATTTAGTTTTTTGCTCCTGCTGGGCTTTTTTATTTCTTCCGATTCAAGAGCCCAATGAAGCCCATCAGACCAATAACTTGTTCCGAAATTGCCCTCAAGTACATTAATTTTCCAGTTTATTCAGTTTCAACCCCAAATTTATTAATATTATCACAATTTACCCGCAACACAACTGCAGCCCTTTACTACAAATTTTCTTTGGAACAGAAGGCCTAGTAGTGCAGGTAAAGGAACCAACACTTTTTTGCGATGCCAATTAAAATAAATATATTAGAATCATTGGATCGTAATCAAAATAATGAACAATTCTTATCGAAATCTCTCAGGACTACTGTCACTTATATGCATGCCTTTTTACTGAAATAAAATGACGGTTACGAACATAAACAATAGTCAATCTAGCCATAAAAATGTTAAAGGGAAATAAAATTTACCAAATTATAAATTATTAAGAACATTATGAGCATTCTATTCCCAAAAAGGTTATACTGTCTGCATATTGTTATACCTACGAGAATGAATGAAAAACACGTTGAAACACAACAAAACCAGCGATGATTTTAATATAATGAAAGCGTAATAAGTGACATGAAATGCACTTATCAAACCCCCAAACTTAAACCGTTGCTTGTTCTCAAGCAATGCAAAACAGGTTTAACAATTGATGCATGAATGCCATGATCCCGAACGAGTAACCGCAACTAATTCAGCATAAATGCCTCAATGAATGTAATGACCTCGGAATGCGAAATAACTAGGTACTCAAATGCTAGAAATACAAGCGAGGAAGCGTGCGTGTGTGCTCAAACTCAATCGACATGTTTTTAGTACAAATTAATGGACCTTACTTGTTCTTATCATAATAATCACCAGTTTAGAAACGAAATACAACCTAGATTCTTCATAGTCAAGATGCACATCCATATTTCTCCGGGGTTGTCAAAGATTTATTATGCTTTATTCTATATAACGACACACAAAGGATTATTTGACCGTGCAATGGACGAGGTCCCCAAAAGACTTATACAATGGTGCCCATGTAGCGAGCTTTAGGTTAGCGGATCCCAGACCGGAAAAGTCTTAGGCCACTAGTCGAAAGTCCCCTAGAACTTTATAACTCGAGTACCAAAGAGCTCATCCTAGCCAGTTTTTCCTTTTCTTTTCTTTTTTTAAAGGATTGGGAATGAGTGTATTTCGCTCCATCTCATTCCACCCCTAGACTACTCGTAATACGCAGCCCCCAGCGAGAGGATGTACGTCAACGAGCGGCTACTAGCCTTTGACGCCTAACTGAATAATACGCATATTTATCTTTTAACTCCCCCAAACTTATATTTTTGCAATCCATGAGCTAATAAATGATTAAGGTATGATTCTTAACCTAACCAAGGATTATGTATAACAATACTCAAGTGTGTCCGTAACTAGCATAAAAACAATTGATGAGTGTACGTGTATTAATTGTGCTTCTACATCAAGCAAGCTAACCAACAACCAACCTAATTAGATTTTATTCCTACTATCATTCCAAACAATTTTCATCATTGGCTACTTAAGTAGAAACAACAACTCAAGGGATCAAAGACGCAAAATGCATAAACAAAATGATATGATAATAGACTAACTTGATCCTAAACACAGTCTATATGATCATGGCATGAATATGCAGATAAGCATGCCTAACAGGAAGATGCACTGTCTATCATGAATAACTACTATGATAAATGCAACTACAAGAAATTAAAAGATACAAGAAACACTCCCCTATTCGTCCAGTTGTCTTGATCATTGTTTCCCAGTGGGTTGCCTCCCACGAAGCGCTTGTTTAACGTCGGTAGCTCGATGATATCACTCGGAATCATGTAGTATCGAGGCTGATGATGAATGCCTCACGGTTCACCATATCTCTATAGTAATGCTTGAGTCGTTGACCATTGACTTTGAATGCTTTGTTTGGCAATTCCTCATAGATTTCAACTGCTCCATGTGGGTATATTGTCTTGACTGTAAAAGGTCTAGACCATCTTGACTTGAGCTTCATAGGGAAAAGCTTTAGACTAGAGTTGAAAAGAAGAACCATTTGACCCGGCTCAAAAGCTTTATGTAAAAGCTTCATATCATGCCATTTTTTGAATTTTTCCTTATACATCTTCGAGTTCTCATAGGCTTGAGACCGGAACTTGTCAAGTTCATTCAATTGAAGCAAACGCTTCTCACTAGCTGCTTGAATGTCGAAATTAAACTTCTTTAAAGCCCAGAATGCCTTATGCTCGAGTTCTGCTGGAAGATGACGAACCTTACCATATACTAACTGAAATGGTGACATCCCAAGTGGAGTTTTGTAAGCCGTTCGTTATGCCCATGTCGCTTCATCTAACTTCAGAGACCAATCTTACCTTGAAGGTTTCACCACTTTTTCCAAGATTCGCTTGATTTCTCGATTCGAGACTTCAGCTTGACCATTAGTTTGAGGGTGATAAGCGGTAGAAACACGATGAGAAACACCATATATAGCCAACAAGGCTGTAAACTGACGATTGCAAAAGTGAGTCCCTTCATCACTGATTATAGCACGAGGAGTTCCAAAGCGAGTGACGATTTTCTTACGAAGGAAATTGAGGACTACCTTAGCATCGTTAGTTGGGAGAGCTTTCACCTCAGCCCACTTAGATACATAATCCACAGCTAAGAGTATGTATAGATTGTTACATGAGGACACAAATGGTCCCATGAAATCTATTCCCCACACATCGAATACCTCAATCTCAAGAAGCATATTAAGGGGCATCTCATTTATCCTAGAAATATTACCAACCCTTTGGCATCGATCGCATCTACGAACGTACAGATGAGCATCCTTAAACAAGGTAGGCCAATAGAAACCTGCTTGAAGAACTCGAGCAGCTGTCTTATCCCCAGCATAATATCCTCCATAAACCGTAGAGTGACAATCATGTAAAACTTTATCAATCTCACTGTAAGGGATGCAACGTCTGGTCCTCTTATCAGCACACTGTTTAAACAAGAATGGTTCATCCCAAAGATACCATTTCACGTCATGCACGAATTTCTTCCATTGAGACCAAGTAAAATCTAAAGGAATCACATTGCTAACCAGATAGTTAACAAAATCAGCAAACCATGGCACTTCTCATTGGATCAGGATCAACTGCTCATCTGGGAAACATTCATTGATAATAATTTCATCTCCCTTGTATTTCTCATGTTGCTCAAGTTGTGAGAGATGGTCAGCTACCTGGTTTTCGGTCCCCATCCTGTCGTTAATTTCTAACTCGAATTCCTGAAGCAAGAGTACCCATCAAATTAAGCGAGGCTTGGAATCCTTTTTAGATAGCAAGTACTTGATAGCCAAATAATTCGTGAAAACCGTGACCTTAGCACCAAACAAGTAGGATCTGAACTTCTCAAAGCCATAGACAACAGCCAAAAGCTCTTTTTCAGTAAGGTGTAGTTTTGTTGTGCATCATTGAGTGTTTTACTGGCATAGTGAACCACGTGAAACACCTTCAGCTCCCTTTGACAAAAAACGACTCTCACATTGAAATCACTAGCATCACACATCATCTCAAATGGCTCTTCCCAGTTAGGCGGAGTGATGATAGGGGCTGAAGTCAACTTTTTCTTCAAGAGCTCAAAAGCAACAAAACACTCTTCAGTAAATCGAAAGGGAACATCCTTTTCATGTAGACTACAAAATGGTTTGGTGATCTTTGAGAATTCCTGAATAAAATGTCTATAGAATCCAGCATGACCAAGAAAACTACGAACTCCTTTTACTGAGACACGAGGATGAAGCTTTTTGATCGTTTCAAACTTGGCCTTGTCTACTTCTAAACCCCTCTTAGACACCTTGTGTCCAAGGATAATAAATTCTTGCACCATGAAGTGACATTTTTCCCAATTAAGAATGACGTTTGTTTTCACACATCTCTCAAGTAATCTACCCAGATTAGATAGAGAGCCATCGTATGATTTCCCAAAGACTGTGAAGTCATCCATGAACACCTCCATGATATCACCAACCATATCAGAGAAAATAGCCATCATGCACCTTTGAAAAGTAGCGGGTGCATTGCAAAGTCCAAACGATACACGTCGAAAAGCAAATGTACCAAAAGGGCATGTGAAGGTGGTCTTCTCCTGATCTTCCGAAGCTATACAAATCTGATTGTAGCCTGAATATCCACCGAGCATACAGTAATACTTATGGCCCGCCAACCTATCCATCATCTGATCAATGAATGGAAAATGAAAGTGATCCTTTCTAGTGGCCTTATTCAATTTACGATATTCCATACAAATTCTTCATCCAGTGACTGTCCGAGTAGTGATGAGTTCATTCTTTTCATTTGTTACTACTGTCATTCCTCCCTTCTTTGGTACACATTACATCGGGCTTACCCACAGACTGTCTAAGATATGATAGATAATTCCTGCATCAGACCACTTCAGAATTTCTTTCTTCACCACTTCTTTCATGATAGGATTTAGCCTCCTTTGATGGTCGATAGATGGTTTGCTCCCTTCTTCGAGCAGAATCTTGGGCATGCAGTAAGAGGGATTGATTCCCTTGATATCTGCTATGGTCCAACCAATGGCTGATTTGAACCTCCTCAGAACTCTCAATAGCTTTTCTTCCTCACTACCTGAAAGATTAAGCCTTTCCTGAGAATCCTTAAGATCACCCAATCCAAGTGACTCATGTGGAATATTGAGCCTATTTTGATACGGGGCTGCTTGTAGTAGTTGAACACATTCAGATATTTCTTCGTCTTTGAAGTCAGATTCACCATGTAGAACTCTGCCCATAACATCTGAACTCGCAAACCGATCCAACTCATTACTGTGCAAAGAATCGACCATATCCAACTTGAAACATTCTTCATCCTCTGTTGGAGATTTCGTAGCCTTGAAAACGTTGAAAGTGACATTCTGATCCTGCACTCTCATAATGAGCTCCCCTTTCTGGACATCAATCAAATTTTTGCCCGTAGCCAAGAATGGCCTTCCCATGATTATGGGGATGTTTTAGTCCTCTTCGAAATCCAAGATAACGAAGTCAGCTGAAAATATGAGCTTATCTACCTTTACTAAGACATCTTCCACAATACCACGAGGATATGTAATAGAGCGATCAGCCAGTTGCAAAGAGATGTTAGTCGGTTTTGGCTCAGGTAGCATAAGGTTCTCAAACACAAATAGGGGCATCAGATTGATGCTCGCTCCCAAGTCGCATAAACATTTGCTGAAATATAAATTTTCGATCGAACAAGAAATGGTGAAGCTTCCTGGATTTTCAAGCTTGGGAGGCAATTTTTGTTGTAAGATCGCACTACATTCCTCAGTGAGCGCCATTGTCTCAAATCACCAAGCTTTAGCTTTTTCAAAAGAATTCCCTTCATGACCTTGGCATAACTAGGCATTTGCTCTAATGCTTCACCAAAGGGTATGCTGATGTGTAGCTTCTTAAATACCTCCAGAAATCTCCCAAACTGAGTATCTAGCTTCTGTTTCTGCAACCTTTGCGGAAAATGTGGAGGAGGGTAGATTGTAGGCTCAACATCTGACTGTGATGATTTTTTAGGTGGCTGATCTTGATCCGAATTAACCTCCGATGAGGGCTGATTTTGAGCAGAATTATTCAGAATGGGCTGTTTTTTAGAAGAATCAACCTCTTGTTCAACAGTGGGGTTCTCGGCAACCTTTCCTGATCTTAAGGTGATAGCTTGACATTGCTCATTCCCGTTCCATTTACCTATATTATGTTCCGTGTCGCTAGGAAGAACTCTCTGAGGTCTAACGATCATGTTACCGGCCATCTGTCCAATCTGATTTTCTAAGGTCCTGTGAGATACCATCAGACTTTTAATCATTACCTTCATCTCTTTGAATTCAGAGTCTCTCATAGAATGTTGAGAAGGTCCATGATGTTAATTTTGCGATTGTCTTGGGGCATACTATTTAGATTGATGTTGTTGACCTTGTTGCTGAAATCCAGGAGGAGCGTATGGCTTAGCACCATAATGCTGATTACTTTGTTGATTATTGCTCCAACTGAAGTTCAAATGATTTCTGTTGCTTGGGTGATAGGTGTTTGCGATTGGTTGTTGATTCTACCTCTGAAAGTTACTCACAAATTGCACTGACTCAGCAGAGATAGGTCATTGTTGAGTGTCATGCCCTCCAGCACAAATCTCGCACACACTAGCTACCAGATGTACCCCTAGTTTAGTCAAAGAATCCACCTTCATGTTTAGAGCTTCAAGCTGAGCTGCTAAAGCAGTGGCAGTGTCTACGTTAAAAATACCAGCTACTTTATGTTGTGACTGTCTCTGAGAAGGGTTCCATAATTTATTAGCAGCCATCATCTCAAGGAGCTCGTGAGCCTCCTCATAGTTTTTCGTTAATAAGGCTCCCCCAGATGAAGCATCGACCATGGGCCTTGTTTGCGCACCCAAACCATTGTAGAATAAATTTATTACTAACCAATCAAGCATCCCAATATGAGGACATTTTCTGAGCATCTCCTTGTAACGCTCCCAGGATTCACTTAAAGATTCACCATATGACTGAGAAAATTGAGTAATAGCATTCCTCATGGCGGCTGTTCTTGCCATAGGAAAGAATTTTGAGAGAAATTTATGCGTTAGCATATCCCAAGTAGTGATAGAGCCTGCTGGTAAAGAGTGTAACCAGCTCTTAGCTTTGTCCCTCAGAGAAAATGGGAAGAGTCTCAGTCTTATGAATATCAAAGATTTCAAGGAAGGTCATAATGTGAATATTAGGATCCTCATATGAAGCTCCCCCAAACTGACAAGAATTTTGCATCATCTGAATAGTGTTGGGTTTAATCTAAAAACTATTCGAAACAATATTGGGTCTGACAATGCTAGACTGAATATCCATGATCTTTGGATGAGAGTACTCCATGAGTGCTTTGGAGTTTGATCTCCCATTGTATAAATTGTATCAGAACCTGAGACGAGTAACTCTGTTCCTTGGCTTGTTTCAAGCTCCTTTTGTACTAGTTCTCTAGTTTGAGACCGTGTTTGCATACACGCTCAAATACATGAAGCACAAGAAAACACACGAAAAGCAAGTAACCGAATCAAGTTAGTAGTTTTATAACGACCCCTGATGATAAGCAATAAAACTGTCAAATAACACCGAGTCCCCGACAACGGCGCCAAAAACTTGTTAGTCCTTTTCTCACACAAGTATACGTGGTCAAATAGTAGCAAGTAATAAGTAAGAAAGATCGTTCCCACGAAGACCGTGTGTATATGACAAGAGTTTACTTATGCAACAACGTACGATTATTAGATTAATGCTTGAATGAGTAATAAAATACGAGTGAATGAATATAACTAAGCAAATTAACTAACGAGATTATCTAACGAGTTTACTTATGCGAGAGAAAACATGGAACCCTAACTTCATTGTTTATTTTACTCAGAGTATGACAATACTTAATCAATATGTATGATAACGACGATTACTAATCAGATAACACAAAATCAATATATGCTACCTTTCAGTATACGTAAACCAAACCACTTAAACAGCCACAAAAGAGATAGCAGCTAAGCAGACACCGCTTGCATGATAATCCTATATGTCTATACAAATTGAGGTACAATTGGTTGTTATCGATTTCGATTACATAGGATAATATGATATGGTTGGTGACATATTACGAATCACGAACAATCACAATACGAATCATTCAAGAACCTATGCTAGCATAGGAAGTTCTAAACCCTTAAATCCACTTTCACATTCATTAAAGATTAATAAACTAGATGTTCGCGACGCATCTAACGATAAGCACAACCATACTAGGTAACCGATAAACGTATCTCAAAAATCAATCAAGTAATCAACCATAAGTATTATTCAAAAAAATCCGTTAGAGTTCCATGACAACGATTAGTTCATAATGGAACGAATCATCATGACGGGCTCAAAAGTTAACATAGCTCTAAGACGGATGTAAATAGATGAATAAGCGACTAAAGAATATCAAACCAAACAATAATCACCAAGAATCGCGTGACAGAAACAATTCGTAAACTACCGATCCAAAAACAACGAAAAAAAAGTAGCTGTCACCTGTCTCGAGCAATATATAAACTATCGATCGAAAACACCGTAGCCGTTACCTCAACTGCCGATCGAAAATGACAGTAGATGTCACCTTCTGCCTCTCGAAAACCACCAAAACAACTGCCTGCTTCCTGCCGTCGGGTTGTATGTTGCCGCTGCCGAACGAAAACCCAAAACAGTCGTCACCTATTTATTTACCGATCCGAAAAACAGTAAGTAAGTAGTCAATTGCCTTTTGATCTCCTCTTTTCTCGTTCTATATTTTGCCGAAAACCAAATAAGTGGTCAATTTGTTTTCTCTTCCTTCTTTTTCTCTTGCTTTAATCACATCTCCACTTGTTTTTCTGTCCTAATAAAAAAGAACCCAAAGTCGGCACGCCCTCTTCTCTCCTTTCCGTCTATTTATATATTCTGCCCATAAACCCTAAAAGAAGCAAATTTAGTTTTTTCTTCCTGCTGGGATTTTTTTTTTCTTTCGATTCAAGAGCCTAATGAAGCCCATCAGACCAATAACTTATTCCAAAATTTCCCTCAAGTACATTAATTTTCCAGTTTCTTCAGTTTCAATCCCAAATTTATTAATATTATCACAATTTACCCGCAGCACAACTCCAGCCTTTTACTACGAATTTTCTTTGGAACAGAAGGCCTAGTGGTGCATGTAAATGAACCAACATTTTCCTGCGATGGCAAATAAAATAAATATATTAAAATCATTGGATCGTAATCGAAATAATGAAGAGTTCTTATCGAAATCTGTCATGACTACTGTCACTTATATGCATGCCTTTACACTGAAATAAAATGACGGTTACGAACATAAACAATACTCAATCTAGCCATAAATGTTTTAAAGGGAAATAAAACATACAAAATTATAAATTATTAAGAATATTATGAGCATTCTATTCCCAAAAAGCTTACACTGTCTGCATATTGTTATACCTACGAGAATGAATGAAAAAATACGTTGAAACACAACGAAAACTTGTTAACCGACGACGATTTTAAGAATAATGGAAGCGTATAAGTGACATGAAATGCACTTATCAAACCCCCAAACTTAAATCGTTGCTTGTCCTCAAACAACGCAAAACATGTTTAACAATTGATGCATGAATACAATGATCCCGAACGAGTAACCGCAACTAATTCAGCATAAATGCCTCAACGAATGTAATGACCTCGGAATGCGAAATAACTAGGTACTCAAATGCTAGCAATACAAGTGAGGAAGCGTGCGTGTGTGCTCAAACTCAATCGACATGTTTTTAGTACAAATTAATGGACCTTACTTGTTCTTATCATAATAATCACAAGTTTGAAACAAAATACAACCTATATTCTTCATAGTCAAGATGCACATCCATATTTCTCTGGGGTTGTCAAAGATTTATTATGCTTTATTCTATATAACGACACACAAAGGATTATTTGATCGTGCAATGGATGAGGTCCCCAAAAGACTTATACAATGGTGCCCATGTAGCGAGCTTTAGGTTAGCGGATCCCACACCGGAAAAGTCTTAGGTCACTAGGCACAAAGTCCCCTAGAACTTAATAATTCGAGTACCAAAGAGCTCATCCTAGCCAATTTTGCCTGTTATTTTCATCTTTTTTTAACCGATTGGGAATGAGTGTGTTTTGCTCCATCTCATTCCACCCTTAGATTACTCGTAATACGCATCCCCCAGCGAGAGGACGCACGTCAACGAGCGGCTACTAGCCTTTGACGCCTAACTGAATAATACGCATATTTATCTTTTAACTCCCCCAAACTTATATTTTTGCAATCCATGAGCTAATAAAGGATTAAGGTATGATTCTTAACCTAACCAAGGATTATGTATAACAATACTCAAGTGTGTTCGTAACTAGCATAAAAACAATCGATGAGTCTACGTGTAGTAATTGTGCTTCTACATCAAGCAAGCTAACCAACAAGCAACCTAATTAGATTTTATTCCTACTATCATTCCAAACAATTTTCATCATTGGCTACTTAAGTAGAAACAACAACTCAAGGGATCAAAGACGCAAAATGCATGAACAAAATGCTATGCTAATAGACTAACTCGATCGTAAACACAGCCTATGTGATCATGGCATGAATGTGCAGATAAACATGACTAACATGAAGATCAAAATCTTATGTTCGAAATTCTCTTGATCTAAAACTAACTTGCCCTCACAAGATGGCGACCTTTGGATTCTTGAACTTAAAACTTGGAATCAGACGGTCGCCTTAAAACACTTCTACACCATTTTGAGTGATAATTCTAGCTTATTATGAAGTAAATAGATACTCGTGGAAAATGTAAAAGACAAATGTATTTGGAATCTCTCCATATGATCTAATATTAGCTCGAGCTTGAAGAAAATAGTCAATTATGAGCCATTTTTTCAAAGTTTTATAAAGTTAGGATTGGGAACGGCACATCCACTTCCCTCTGGTTCGAACGTTGGTTCTTCAGCAACTCTCTTGTAGACCGTTATGGTCAAAGAATTATTCGATCAACCAGACTGCATAGCAACACAAAAGTTTCCTACTTACTCAAAATCGTTAACGCTATCACACGGTTCCTCTCCCCCCCCCCCCCCGGCCCCTAAACACAGTCTATATGATCATGGCATGAATATGCAGATAAGCATGACTAACATGAAGATCAAAATCTTATGTTCGAAATTCTCTTGATCTAAAACTAAATTTCTCTCACAATATGACGACCTTTGGATTCTTGAACTTAAAAGTTGGAATCAGACGGTCGCCTTAAAACACTTCTACACCATTTTGAGTGATAATTCTAGCTTATTATGAAGTAAATAGATACTCATGGAAAATGTAAAAGACAATTGCATTTGGAATCTCTCCATATGATCTAATATTAGCTCGAGCTTGAGGAAAATAGTCAATTACGAGCCATTTTTTCAAAGTTTTATAAAGTTTGGATTGGGAACGGCACATCCACTTCCCTCTGGTTCGAACCCTGGTTCTTCAGCAACTCTCTTGTAGACCGTTATGGTCAAAGAATTATTCAATCAACCAGACTGCATAGCAACACAAAAGTTTCATACTTACTCAAAATCGTCAACCCTATCAGACGGTTCCTCCCCTCCCCCCCCCCTCTATAGGGTGGGGAAGAAGTAATAAGTTGGATCCCAAACCAGAACTGTACATTTAAAATTTTAATACTTATCAATCTATCAGACCCTCGGGTCCCAGGTCTTTTGGGCCAACCTCATTTGGAATAAGCGCAACATACCCATACACTTAATCATCGTCTGGCTAACTATCCATGGGAAACTGACCACCATGGATAAGCTCTATCATCGGGATATAATTCCCCACATAATTATGTATTATGTAATACTAGTCTTGATGAGTTTGGATATTTGAGTCGATGTGCGTTAACTAAATCCGAAGGGCAACTCGGACCAAATCACCACAATGAAATTCGGAACATGACAAATGTATTAAGTGTTGACTAAGCTAGCTGCTAATCACTTCAAACCATATTACTAATGGGTCCTTAAACTTGACCCGACTGTACGACCCAACCCAATAAGCCCATGGGTCAGTAATTAAGTATAAATACCCCAACCACTTTCATTAATGATGGTAATCTGAATTTATGGCTAGTACACAACTTGATTATCTCTTTACTCACCACACTAAATTAAACACCACAAAATACCCAAAACATCTTTTAAATATTTTACAAGATTACACTCAGGCAGAAATAAACCACACCAAATTGGCGACCATAGTGGAAGCGCGACAGTGCCTGAATTTTACATTCAAAACCAGCAAGCAAAGCAGTTCAGATGGATCCGAATGAGCAGAATGTTCCACCCTAGAGGTGGAAAGTGCAAGGGAAAACAAGGAATATACCATCGAGGAGCGAGACCAGCTGCAGGCTGAAATAGAGGCATTGCGAGCAATAAAACGAGCAGAAAAAGAATTAAGGAGAAATCCAGAAGGTCAGTACTTCACCAAACTGACAATCCTGGAGACAACAAGCAATCTTTGAAGACTCGTCTCAGCTCAAAAAAGACACACCGATCCAAGACCGTTGAGAGTTTTGCATCTGTGTCCTCCAACAGCTCATCAAATGAGGCAGAACTTGAAGAATCACTATCTTCAAGTAGTGATGAAGGGAGATCTAAAAAGAAGATGAGGTTAACTAAAAATCATTCAAGGAAGAGGGACAGACAGTGCAGGCTTAAGAGGCACCAGTGTAAGGGGTCAGCTCACAAGCATGTTGATCAATTACTGATTGATCCCTTTGTCTTTCAGTCTGAACCGTGTATTTTTGCAACCCGAAATGAAGATACCGTTTTCAGTCGCAGCAAGAATTGGAGGCAATTTCCTTTGTCCGTAAAAATACTCTCACGACATCTTCCTAAAAGGTTTGATATCTCAAAGATGGAGAAATACGATGGGAGCCGAGATCCGGACAACCATCTGGAACAGTTCAAGAACTTCATGATGAACTTTGAGGACGATGACAAGCTTTTGTATAGGGCATTTTCCCAAACTTTCACAAGGAGTGCCCTTAAATGGTATAACAGTCTCCCTCATGGGTGTATAAGAAATTTTGATACGTTATGGGTTGCCTTCCGGAGACAATTTGTTGGAAGTAAAGAACTGAAGGGTAATAGGAACACCATTATCCATTGTGCTCAGGAACCAAATGAATCCCTGAAGGAGTACATAAGTTAATTTGTGAGTTCGAAGAATGGGCTGGCAGATTTCTTTGAGAAAGTTGCAATTGCTTCCCTTAGGCAAGGATTAAATCCTGGGAATTTAGCCGATACCCTGACTCGGAAGAATGCTATGACCTGGGGTGGTTTATTGAACCAATTGGGAAAACAAATCAATGTAGAAGAAACAAATAAAATAAGGGTACACCGTCAAGTGAGGTCTACCACTACAACAACAAGTCCTCTAGCCACTAACCCATCCAGTTATAGGGCAAAGGAGATCGGACATGGGTCAAACCGGTCAAGGAAAAATCAGTTCAACCAAACCTAGTGCCAACAAACCAGAAGTGAGAGGGGGGTCCCTAGGTCCAGCATGAGTGGCTTTCTGAGTTAGGGGAGAATGTGGCTACAATCTATGATAAGACCAAGAATGAAGTGCACTTTCGAAAACCGGCAGCATTGCAGTCCCCCTGAGAGAACCGAAACACTCGTTTTTATCAATATCAAAATGATATAGGCCATGATACTCAGGATTGTATAGCGTTGAAATATGAGGTCCAAAACCTTATTGAGAGAGGCAAGTTGGGGGCCTACGTCAAAAAATGAATGGGAAACAGACTGGATAATGCGCAAAACAATGCTCCTCAGACCGACCCTTCGAACAATCCTGGGACATCTGCATAAGAGGGTGTAATGGTGATTCTTGAAAGATTTGATGTAGACTCTTAGTATCTGGATCTAGATCCAGATTAAAATTAGGTGGGTATTATAACAGAGAAAACCAAGACAGTGTCCGGACTTATCAGCTTGTTTGAATCATCAACCATTTTTGGAGGAGATACAGTGAGTGCACATTCCACTTCATCAAGGAAGAGATGTTCACTATTTGGCTACCCGGTTAGATGGTAAAATGTCTACTTACCAGTGCCAGTCTTTATCCCCATTCATAGTTTTCCATGAGGATGATCTAAGGGACATTGCAGGACCTCATGAGAATGCAGTGGTTATAAGGTCTTCAATAGGGGAAACGATATACGTTGAATTCTGATTGATACTGGCAGTTCGGCAAACATCTTGCTTTTAAGCTCCTACACAAAAATGAGAAATCCAACAGTTATTCAATGTTCAAACAGAACCATTTTATGCTTCACATGTAGTTCTGTAGATGTGATCGGGGAGTTCGAAGATGAAGTATTATTGGGCAAGGGGCCCTTTAAAAATATGGTAAGAGTGCTGTTTGTTGTAGTGGATTGCCCAACATCATATAATGCAATTTTTGGGAGATCTTGGCTCTCCAGAATGCATGATGTGGCCTCTACAGTCCACCATGCCTGAAATATGTTGTTCAGAGACAAGTAGGTGTTATCCGGAGCAATCAAATGATAGCCAGAGAGTGTCATGCAACAGATATTGCCCCTAAAACTCTAGAGGCAGTCAGAATTAACAAGGATTAGCAGCTACTGGAGCCTTCTACTGAAGAGAATGAGATCGATGATCCCATGGAGGCTCCTAGTGTTATAATACATATTGAAGAGGTTGAAACTCACTCCCTCGCAGAGGGCAAGAGTGTTAAGATTGGTTCTAAGATGGAACCAGAGTTGAATCACCGATTGTTGTCCTTTTTAATGAATAATCAACATGTATTTGCATGGTGTAACAATGATATTATTGAATGACCAGCAAAGGTTATTTTACAGGAGTTGTCAATCCGGAGTGATATTGCACGAGTTGTACAAACGATAAGAGATTTTTCTAAGGAAAAAACAGATATGATTGTTCAGGAAGTTGACTGGTTAACCAAGATGGGTCACATTAAAGAATCTCAGTACCTTTTGTGAACTGCCAACCCTGTGTTAGTCAAGAAAAATAATGGCAAGTGGCGTATTGTATTCATTTTACTGACCTCAATAGGGCATTCCCTAAGGATCTTTATCTCGTTCCTCGGATAGATCAGTTAATGGATTTTACATCTAGAAACAAGTTGTTATCCTTCATGGAGGCATTCTCAGAATACAACCAGATACAAGTAGATCTGAAGGATCAAGATAACACTACTTTCATCACAGACATAGGTCTTTATTGTTACAAAGTGATGCCCTTCGAGTTGAAAAATGTTGGGGCCAGTTATCAGAGGTTGGTGAATAAAGCTTTTATTAATCAGATTGGTAGAAACATGGAAGTCTACATAGATGATATGATGGTTATAAGTTTGGAGGAAGATTCACATATATCTGACCTTCAAGAGACATTTTCCCATTTAGAAGCTGTGAATTTAAAGTTGAACCCTGAAAATAGTGTATTTGCGGTCTGATCTGGAAATTTCTTGTGCTACATAATAAGTGAAAAGGGAATCCAGCCTGATCCGGATCAACTTAATACCTTACTAGCAATGGACCCTCCTTGGAATTTTAAACAAGTTCAAAGGCTCACAGGAAGGTTGGTTGCATTGAATATGTTTATCTCAAGGTCATCAGACAAGTGAAATCCATTCTTCCAAATGTTAAGACATGCTAAAGACTTCAATTGGTCCCCACAGTGTGACCAGTTTTTTTATTGAAATAAAGAAACATTTGTCCTCACCTAAAACTCTTTTCAAACTTGTTTAGGGAGAAAACCTTTATGTGTATATAGCTATATCACAATATGCAGTAAGTGTTGTGCTAGTAAAGAAGGTGGACAATTACCCCCGTCCAGTCTATTACATCAGTAAAAGTCTATTGGATACTGAAATAAGATATTTGAGGTTGAAAAAATTAGCATTGGACTTAGTAATTACAGCAAGAAAAATGAGACCCTACTTCCAAGCTCATTCCATTGTTGTCCGAACGTCTTTCTCTTTGAAAACTTTTCTTCAAAAATCTGATGTATCAAGCATAATGACCAAGTGGTTAGTGGATTTGGGTGATTACGATATTGACTTTTCCCCTCGAACAGAAATTAAAGCCCAATCAGTACCTTACTTCTTGGTAGAGTTTCATGCTGATAGATCCTCCAGACAGGAATCGGGAAACTGTTCTAAAAAGGAATGGGTAGTTCAAACTGATGGTGGATCAAGTACTATAGGCTGTAGAGCTAGAATTTCCCTAACCTCTCCATATGGTGATAGGATGTACCATGATATATGCTTTGGGTTCAGAGCTTCTAACAATGAGTCTGAATACGAAGCAGCCATAGCTGGTCTTAAGTTGGCTCTCCTATGTGGGGCTAAGAGAGTCTGATTAATGAGTGATTCTCAATTACTCATCCACCATGCTCAAGGGCAGTCCGAAGCAAAAAAGTAACAACTGGTTAAATATTTTCTTATGTTGAAAAAGTGGCAGCAAACTTTAAAAATATTTTCTATGAGAATATTCCTAGTTTGTAAAACACAATGGCAGACTCATTGGAAACTATAGCCTATTCTGAATCCTACCCATTGATTCTTGTACAAGAATGTCCATCTGTAAGGACAAATCAGAAGAAAGATGATGAATAAAATATGAACATACTTGTTATTCATCCTAAAGATTGGAAATATGCTCTTCTCCAATACATCTTCGATGGGATATTAGCTATGGATAAAGTTGTGGCAAAAAAGATTAAGTACAAGGTGTGCGGCTTCTTGATATTAAGAGAAATTATTTACAAAAGGTCTCTCAGCAGGCCTCTCCTACGCTGTTTAGGGGTTGAAGAATCTCAGGTTGTATTATCTGAACTACATGATGGCGAAGGTTCAGCACGCTGTGGCTATAGGGCTTTGACCCGAAGAGTTTTGTTAGCAGCATATTACTGGCCAACCATAATGGCAAATGCTAAAGAAATGGTGAAAAATGTGATCCTTGTCAAAAATATGGGAATAAAATTTATGTTCCAGCAGTACCTGTGGAGTCTATATCTGAACCAATACCCTTTTCCAGATGGGGTATAGACCTAGTTGGGCCTCTTCCTATGGAATCCGGTGGATGTAGAACTATTATAGTTGATATTGATTATTTCTCTAAGTGGATAGAGGCAGCTTCTTTGGCTGGAACCACTTCGAACATTGTCATTAAATTTATCTTATCCAATATATGTTGTAAGTTTGGGGTTCCTCAGAAGATTACTACAGACAATGGGCCACCGTTTGATAATAAAGACATGGAAGCCTTCTGTACCTCTAGAGAAATTCAACATTGTTTTTCTTCTCCTTTCCACCCTCAAGAAAATGGCCAGGTTGAATTCGCAAATAGAACTATCTTGTCTGGATTAAAAAAGAATTTGGAAGGAGTTGCGGGGAATTGGCCAAATTATTTACAAGAGGTGTTGTGGGCATATCAGACTACTTCTCGAGCTGCCACACAAGAGTCTCATTTTTATTTGGTATATGGGATGGATACAATTACTCCCATAGAGGCTACTTTACCATCACACAGAGTCCAAAACTATTCCGAACAGGCTAATGATGTAGCAATTAGGAATCAATTGGACTTGATTGAAGAGAAAAGAGTTAAAGCACATTTGAGAACAACGCACTACCAAGGCTCGATGAGGAGAAGATTTTCTTCTAAAGTCAAATGAAAATATTTTCAAACAAATACTGGCTCCAAACTGGGAAGGCCCTTATGTGGTCTGTGAAAAGGTTAAACCATGAACATACAGGCTCCAAGAAAAGAAGGGAGAGCTCTAAAGCATTCATGGAATGTTGAGTATCTCAGGTTATATTTATAATAGAACTCTTTTGTAAATATTTACTTTTTAAATACCAATGTAAATATTATGAGGCATACTCTTTCCTACACTGGTGGCGCGAAGAGGTTTTAATGAGGTGTCCGAGTTTTTCAATAATATATGATGCCTTCTTCAAAAGTCTGGTGTGATTTTGTTTCAAATCGGATGTTAAATGCTTATTCAACACCCCGGATCCCAAGTTTTCTTGAGTTGATCGGATATGCTTAACACTTGATCATAATTATTAAACGCATGTCATCGAATATGTTGGATACTTTTGTTCAACGGTTTAATATTAGAGGTTATTTAAACATTAGCCATAGAAGATTTAAACAAAATATTAAACAAAAAGGAAATGTGATAATTAAAACCTGAGCAGACTCAAACCGATCAATAGTACAAAAACTTCCTTGGCCATCCAAAGACGTTAGTATTTCAAAACAAAAAAAAGTATATAATGAAACCTTAGAGCTTGTTCCCTTCGGATTTTTCTTCACCGTCATCTTTTTTGGGAATTTTGAGTTCAGCACTTGAACTCTCACCCGTTCATCATCATAAGTAGTAGAGTCTATTCCACTAGAGTAGTTGCGCTTATCACCATCTGCTAAAGTGTGGAATGGGATATCATCATAGTCTACATATTTCCACAAAGGACCAAGGGTCCTCTTAGGAAAGGTCTCATGGAACAATATGACCATATCAGACTTGATCTCATCACCCTCTTCTCCAAAGAATCTACTATTCCATTGGCATACTTCTCTATGCATGCAACTATGGCTTGAGCTTGTTGGAAATCTAGGGCCTCTTTGTCTTTGGTCTTCTCCTGAACAGTATTCTCCAACTTAGCTTTATCGTCGGACAAAGATTGGATTGTACCATCCTTAGTTTTCAATTGCTCTTTCAAAGCTGTGATGTCCTTTGAAGGAGAGGTCTTCAGGTTGGGGTATTTGGTTTGAAGCTCCTTGCTGGCCGTTTTTGATTCGAGCAGTTCGACATCTAAATTTTCTTTCTCCTTCTTCAAAACTCTATGATTTACTGAGCACTGAGAAGATCATTTGACAAGTTTTGTTTGTTTGTGGTTAGAGAATTGATGGTACCTATTTGAGTCTTTACCTGTCTCTCCAGATCAAGCACTGGTCGGATATAGCCTAGGAGGTCATGGCTCAAAGTGTCTTACTCCCCGAATATTACATAGGTCTCCCCATTATGAGTCACCATATTGGAGGAGCTGGGAGGACGGTAAGGCCCCGCAAAGTCTTCTTTCTCTAAGTTATTGAGATATATATTGATGTTTTGAAAAGCCTTAAGATCTACCTCATCATTACCATCACCAGCAACCTGTCCGAAATGAAGGTCAGTTGGAATTTCCTCCTGCAAAGTAGGATCGGTAGAAGCTGAGGGGAGGACTTTAGGAGGGCGAAGGATTATCTCCGCTACCAGAGTGACTTTCTTTTTCTTGGCAGTTTTCTCATCACTGCTGGAAATTATGAAAAGCATTGCCCCAATTCTTCGAAGCCCAAACGTTCAACTTGGCACAAGTATTCTGACTTGTCTCTAAGTAATCCGATAACTCCTTCGAAAGTACTGAAAATAAATATGAGTTAGTTCGAATTAAAAACTTAACACTTGAAAGATAAAAGAAGAAATAAAAGAAATTCAGTGCTCTTTCAACGACTGGTCAAAAGGCTTGGGTTTGAGTCAGCCTTGATCTTCTTACCACTCTCCCAAGCCCGACTAATAAATAGGACCTGAGTCCTCCAGGTTTTTTCAGACTCTAAGAGATCATTAACTACCTTATAATCGTTCCTCATGTTGTAATGATTAAAGAGGATTTGATGGTTTTTACACAAGCTTGCCACAACAACAAACTGTTCCATCGGTAGTGGGATCTTGGACAGCCTGGACGTCATGATGCAGGCCAGAAGGGTATAAGAATTGGGGCTCAGTTGGCTGAGGCACAACTTAATCAGATGGAAGTATCTGACTATCTCCGGGTCCAAAGGGAACCAGAGTCCCAAGTTCAATACTTCAGTGTAAACCACCACTTCATTCAGCTTACAATCCATTGGGGTCTCCCGGGTGATCGGAATCCTCATTTGTACAGACTCTGTGATCCCCCACTTAGTGTGGATCTGACCTAGCTCAGCTTGTGGGTATACACATAGGCAATTTTTTGAAGGGCCAACAAGTATTTTATGCTAAACTTCTTGAAGCATAGACCCACTTTGCCCTCCAAAATCTCCGGAAGAGCATCCGGATGAGACATACCCACCTTGGTCTTGCATTTCCGATCTGAAGTTGTATCTCCTGTTTGACCGGACGCCTCAACTTCAAAAAGGGATTCTTCTATATTGTCTTCCATAGTTTCTTCCATCACTGTGGAAGACTGTTCGGATGACTTTGCAGATAGTTGTTCAGAGGGTTGCGCAGATGACAATTCAGATAATCTGGTTTCTGTTAGGGGCTGTTTCCCGGATGGTTTAGCTTGTGGTACAGATTTTATTGCCTCCGACTTGGAGCGCTTTGAAGACATGGGAGTGGATTTTGGTTTAGACTGACGCGTGACCCAGCGAAGAGTTAATTTGTCTGGAGACTATTCTGTGTCTAATCCCATCACGATGAAAGGTGAGGGCTTTCTTACACTAGAAACAGTTTTTTCCTTAGGTAAAGAATTTTGGGACTCTTGGACTGAGGACCCAGATGGGAGAGGTGAAAGGTTTTCTACAAGTGGAAGTTTCCTAACCTTGGGGTTTTTTGAAGAAGATGAATCATGATCAGTATTCAGTTGTGGCTGATTATTTTTTTCACTTGGTGAAGTAGGAAGACCAGCAGCAATGCGTCTGTCTCTTGCTATTTTTTGTGTTTTCTCTAACTCAAATAAGTTTAACCAACCTCTTTTTACTAAGGCGTTTCTGGATGTGAAGATATATGATTGAAAAACAAAGTTGAAGATAAACTGAGCTTTCTCTCTCTAAGAATATTTATGATTTTTAAAGACAATGAAACAGTATAAATGTTTATATATAACCATGAAAAAGGGTAGTTACCTACGAGAAGGTAAATCGGTTTTGAGCAATGATTAAAAGCTGCAAGGTGTGAAAGTTAAAGACTAGGTAACTTTCTAGCCTAGTGGGAGCGATAATTTAGTAGAAAAACGGCTGAGAAGTCGAACTAAAACCTGACACATGTCCCACGATTCAGGAATTTTTTTAGAATTCTGAGATAAGAAATCAGTTCTACCAAAACACGAACGCGGTTACTCTTGAGAAAAACTTTTGCAGTTCGAACAACACAAACAGATCGGAAAATGTTGGTATTGGTTTTTTGAGTTTTAGCTCTTCCAACGATCCTTTGTAAGATCTAAAAGGGCTACTAATGAGTTCAGATATTTGAGTCACTGTGCCTTGACTAAATCGAAAGGCAAATTCTGACCAAACTACCAAAATGAAATTTCGAACAGGACAAATGTATTAAGTGTTGACTAAGCTAGCTGCTAATCACTTGAAACCATATTACTAATGGGTCCTTAAACTTGACCCGACTTCACGACCCTACCTAATAAGCCTATAGGTCATGAATTAAGTATAAATACTCCAACCACTTTCATTAATGAGGGTAATCAGAATTTATGGCTAGTAGACAGCTTGATTATTTCTCTACTCACCACACTAAACATTAAACACCACAATATACCCAAAACATCTTTTAAACATTTTACAAGATTACCCTCATGCAGAAATAAACCACACCAAATCTAGAAATCATGAACCACTTAATGATGGGTTGTACTTACTCCTAAATGGTTTGAGAAGCTTGTATCATGAATATATTTTACCCAAACATTGGCTATGACTGGTCAAGCTGGTTATATCGGGTGGTAATTGTACACCCCCCCCCAATTCAAATGGTCTTGGATACATTTGGTCCACTCCCTTCTGTATGGTGATCTACTATATCTGGTGAGAATGAAATGCCAAGATTCCCTTCTGTATGGTGATCTACTATATCTGGTGAGAATGAAATGCCAGGATTTTCATGAATATGGTGATCTACTATATCTGGTGAGAATGAAATGCTAGGATTTTCATGAATACAACTACACTGGGTTCGTCATTATCTCATTGCATCCTATCACACCTCCACTATAAATTCCATATCACTAATATATCTTGCTCGTGTTAAAAACTATAACTAACTTAAATATATTTGTAGTCTTATCCAGTGTTTTTTGGCTCATCATTGAACTCTCACAAGTGCCTTGTCTATCCTTTTCATGTCGCGCATGACTACTTTATCCTAATTTATTATTTTATGTTTTATTTCAGTATCTCTATTCTATTCGTGGAAAATATCCTTTAAGTACAACTTCTTAATTTTGCTGAAAAATACCAAACAAAAATGTAAACAAATTACAATATTTTAATATTATTTTTATACCAAAATTAATTTAAAATGTTATTAGTAATTCTAATTTTGATGGAATTGTTACAAGTAACTTACCCTAACTTAAATTATAAATTATGAAAGGTAATATATACTTATAAGTACAATTAAGTTTGAAAACACTTAATACATTTATCACCCACACTTTACCTTTTAAGTGTATATATGAATTGAAGTCTAAAATAGACATTTTAAACCACCCTACCATGTATATATATAGACCGTATCTCTCACTACCTAAAAGCCACAAAGACCAACTTTTCCACTACAAGAGAGAAAAAAATATGATGAACCTAAAGAATTCTCTCTCACTAGCTCTCCTTATCCTCTCCATATCCCTAAGCCAAGCCCTCAACCCCAACAGCCAATGCGGCTGGACCCAAGACCATGGGTCAACCCTTGAGGTGTTTCACATAGACAGTCCATGTTCCCCATTCAAACCCACAACCCCACTTTCGTTTGAAGCGCGTGTACTTCAAAACCAAGCCACGGACCGGTCACGGCTATGGTACTTGTCGAGCCTGGCGGCAGGGAAATCCGTGGTGCCGATTGCTTCGGGCAGGCAGATTATTCAGAGCCCAAGTTATATAGTGAGAGTTAAAATTGGTAGCCCAGCACAGACATTGCTGATGGCTATGGACACAAGTAATGATGCTGCTTGGGTTCCTTGTACCGGCTGTGTCGGGTGTGGCTCTACTCTTTTTGATACGCACATGTCTACCACTTTCAAGTCACTTGGTTGTCAAGAGGCTCAGTGTAAGCAGGTACATAAAAAAAATGTATATATATATATATATATATATATATATATATATATATATATTCAATCAACTTTTTTTCATTTTTACATTACTATTTACTCCTATATATGACTTTATCATAGTTCTATTTGATTTTCTTTAGTTCATCTTTAAACTATAAATTAATTGAATAGTAAGTTACAGTACAGATTCCAAAACTGTGTGCAACTGCTGAGTGCTGACAAACAAAGTTCACGAGCTTAACAATAAAAAAAAAACTAAACTGACAGTCACAGTAGTACATTCCAAACTCACATTTCAAACTTCAGGTGCCCAATCCAACTTGCGATGGAAGCGCGTGTGCATTCAACTTAACTTACGGTGGCTCCACCATAGCCGCAACCCTTTCACAAGACACCATAACCCTAGCGACTGACTTGGTTCCTAGTTACACATTCGGTTGCATCCAAAAGGTTACAGGCAGCTCCGCACCGGGTCAAGGTCTTTTGGGCTTGGGCCGTGGCCCATTATCGTTTCTGTCGCAGACTCAAGATTTGTATAAGTCTACGTTTTCTTATTGTTTGCCGAGTTTTAAGGCACTTAACTTTTCGGGGTCGTTGAAATTAGGACCCATTGGTCAACCGATTCGGATTAAGTACACACCTTTGTTGAAGAATCCTAGAAGATCTTCACTCTATTATGTTAATTTAATTGCTATTAGAGTCGGAAGAAAAGTAGTTGATATCCCTCCTAGTGCCCTAGAGTATAATCAGACCACCGGCGCTGGCACCATCATTGACTCAGGTACATTCTATAATCTATTTTTATAATTATTCAGGTGGCAGATTTTCTCCGTTGTTATTTATGATTTATTTTGAAATCGCAGTTCAGTCCATTTTTTAAAATTTAGTTCCATACAAGTATATATATTGACATTATGATTCACTTTTGGCCTGCAGGAACTGTGTTTACTCGACTTATCCAACCGGCTTATATTGCGGTCCGTGACGAGTTCAGAAGACGCATAAAGAATGCAAATGTTACATCACTAGGTGGATTTGACACATGCTACTCGGTTCCAATTATTGCACCGACAATTACCTTTATGTTTCCTGGGTTGAACATGACATTGCCACAAGATAATCTTCTAATCCACAGCACGGCAGGCAGCACCACTTGCTTAGCCATGGCCTCAGCACCAGACAATGTGAACTCTGTTTTAAATGTGATAGCTAGCATGCAACAACAGAACTATAGGGTGGTAATCGACCAGTCTAACTCGAGGGTTGGTATATCACGCGAGCAATGCTCCTAAAGAACCATAATTTGATGTGAAATTTTGAAAGTGTGTGATTTTAATTCTGTATGCTAATTAGGGAGACTGAAACGTGTTTTGTTTTAATTAAATTCAAGTGTTAAGAGTGATTGTGATGCTAGAGATAAAGTTATTTGCAAGGCTGGCTTTGTAATATTTTCTATTTAGAGTAACGGATTGAGGTAATAAAAAGTTTGATCGATATTCAAACATATATTTTACGACTTAAATATAGGCTGAAATTTATGTATAAACACAGTAAAATTCATATATATTAATCCTAATTTGAATCTAATTATATAATATTCTAAGATATTGAACATCTTTTGATGGAGAATACAAGTTTGGAGGATCATAAAAATATTAACTTTTTAAAATCTTCTTTTTTGTTCATAACTTCTTGTATCATTAATATTAATATTGTTTATGGTATTTTGTGTTTTTATTTCAAAGTTTCAATAGAAGATTTGTTTTTTTTTTTAAAGTTTTAACCCACCATCAACGATTGAAATTCGTACGTAACGTGAAAGTATATATTTTGTATATATGATTTGTAGTTAGGTTCTAAATTAAGCCTAATTATGATCGTATCACTTAATTTTGTTATCGTGATCAGAGACCGTAACTTTATTAATTGTTCTTTAGTCTATAAACTGTATATTTAGATTTAAATAGGCTAAAAATCACCACTAGTCTTTCCAGTTTCGCGTTTGTCTCAAACTAATTCATTTTGCTCTTTTTGTCTTTCACTAGACCTTCGCATTTAAGACTTTGCATGTTTATTCCCTCCGCACGTGTGATTGCTTAGGAGCTAGCATGTAGTTGCTCAAACAGTATATTTTTCATCACACATTTGGTTCATCCAATCTTTTTCCAATAACACATTCGCTTTAAATTTTAATATTATGATTGAGTGTTTGTTATTGACAAAAGATTGGAGGGACCAAATATGAGGCAAAAATCTATTGTTTGAGCTGCCACGTGACAGCTCATAAGCACGCGTGAGATACTAAACATGAAAAGTTTTTAAAAATGTAGGGGCTACTGAGTAACATAACTGAACAAAGTGGACTAGTTTGATACAAACGTGAAACATGGGGGACTAGTGAATTTTTACCCACTTAAGTGCGTCCATTCAGGTTCAATCCTTCACAAAACCCAAATTTGACATGATATCTACACAATTACCTCCATAAATAATTTCCATATACTAGTCCAATTCATATTTATCTTATTTATCTGATTACTTATTAATTGGTCAGTCTATCAACAATAGTTAATCCATCATTAAGCATGTGTCGATCCATCATAATAGATAAATGTCCAACAATCTCCATTTGGATCGTTGTATGCAACAAAATTATGCATGCACTTAATGGAATTGTTGTGATTTATTGTCTATAGATGAACTAAATGATCGTGAACATGTTGATGAATACTAAAAGACTAAAGACATTTTCAATGCAAATATGCACAAATGGTTGCAACAATAATCGCATTAATTTCATCAATCAACTACATGGATCTATTAAGGATAACATAGGAATAACATAAAAAAATAATCACACGTATATATTTTTAACTAGTTCTACTAAAGAAGAAATCTACTTATTGACAAAAATATTCAATGAGATATAAATAAGTATTATATATATAACTGATCTTAAATATATACAACCAAATAGAAAATATAAATTGAGACCTATTACAAAAATCTCAAGAAAATTAATGAAACTCTAAACAAATAACACTTATTGTAATGGTGTGTTCCTTAAAAACTATCGGTAGCACCGCTTTGGTAAGAAGATCTGCTACCATGGAGTTCGTATAGATGTGTTTTATACGGATTTGAAAACTCTATACACTATTTTTAATAAACAAAAACTCAATATTTAAATGATTGGACATAATCGAGATCTTGTTACTTAACTGTAGAATTATTGTCACATTATAGCATTACACGATTTTATATCGTTTCTAAAATGACAAAATTTTGTATCCACAATGCATGGTTGGATGTCTTAAAGCATGCAATAAATTTTACTTCCATAATAAATGATGAAATTAGTGTCGATTTTCATTTTTCCATAATGTTTCACCTCTAGCTAATAGGAATATATTACCCAAATTGATATAAAAACATGTCCACACAACCTACCAAAATCTGAGTCAAAATATCCAATGATCTTGAGATTATCCAACTTCTTATATGTCAATATGTGTTGTTTTATTTATTGTTTATATCGGAGAATCCCTTTGACCAGTTTCCAATGGTCAATTCCCAAATTACTTATGTACCTTCCCAATAACACAAAAAACAAAAAAAAATCTGACTTTGTATAAACTTGAGCATATATTAGACTTCGGTATTTCAAAACATATAGAGTCTTTTACATTTCTTAAATCTCAGAGTTTGTAGTTCGATATTGGCTTAGATCTTATTTGTTTGCTTTTGGAATTCGGGTATTAAAGGTTGCACTAAAAATATGAACTTACTCTCACAACTTTGATATACACAGTCCGTAACTGAGTTTATCACAAACCCAAATGAGACTATTATCTTCAGGAACGTATGATATCACTGTTGAGAAACCTATTTGAGCCTCTAAATAAATTTCTTAATTTTTTTATACCATTAATTTTGAATCACCAATTACAAAGTTCTAAGGCCATACCATATAGATCGTTTTCTCAATTTCACGTTTAATAAAAACGGTCTTAATATCCCTTTGATGGAGCTCTAGGTAAAAATGTGCAATTAGTCTCAATATTGTGTCATTTTGTCGAAATACCCAATGATCTTGAGATTATCCAACTTCTTATATGTCAATGTATCATTTTTTTATTGTTTATATCAGAGAATACCTTTTACCCTTTTATAATGGTTAATCCCCAAATTACGTACGTACCTTCCCAATAGCACCAACAACAAATATAATTTTTGACTTTGTATAAACTTGAGCATATATTAGACTTCAAACCTTTGAAGCATATGGAGTTTTTTGAATTTTCTAAATCTCAAATTTTGTATTTTAATATTGAGTTAGATTCAATTTGTCTACTTTTAAAAATAGGGCATTAAAGGTTGCACTAAAAATATGAACTTACTCTCACACAACCTTTGATATATACAATTCCAACCGAGTTCATCACAAACCCAAAGAAGACTATTATCTCAAAGAACTAATGATATTATTGTTTAGAAATCTATTTCAGCCTCCAAATAGGTTTCTTAATTTTCCATACCATTGACTTTGAATCACCAATTACAAAGTTCTCATGTTACACCATATAGACCGTTTCCTTAATTTCATATTTAAAAAAATGGTATTAATATCTATTTGATGAAGCTATAGGTAAAAATGTGCAGTTAGTATTATAATTATCCTAAAATAGTCTTTAATGAAAGTGGAGAGAAGGTATCTTTAAAATTAGTCACTTCATGTTGAGTATAACCTATTGTCACAAGTCGTGTTTTATGTCTCTCCACGTTACTCTTGGAATCTCGTTTGGTTTTGTAAATTTACTTACGATCAATCATCTTCTTTTTCATGGGATGAGACAAGATCTTAAAATGTATTATCTTGCATTTACTAATATTTTTCCTTCATAGAGGTTATCCAAACTGAGAATTAGAACTTTTAGGTTTTACAAAAACATGACAAATCATCTTCTTTCTTGAATATTTTCACTTTGTTCCCAATGTGAAAGAAAAATATCATCTTAAGTATTTTTTATGTTATAACAAAATTACAATGATTACTACCAAATTCAAATCATATTATATATGAGTATCAATTCACCAAAATGGATCATTATGGTGTGACATGTTGGCGTTATGATCTATTTATATTTTTAAGACCTTTCATGATTTTTTATGGATAATCCTCAAATTAAAATGTGATCATGAATTCTTATGACCCAAACTCAATATCTTTAAAGAACCTTTTTATTTCTAACTTAAACATACTTATAGTGAAAGAATAAGAAAACTGAAAATCCCTTGAATATTCTAAATATCCACTAAGATAATATCTAACCATATTCAGATGGACATCCCAAAACATACAGATGCTTTAATTTAGGCCCGTGCCTATTCCAACGTTCATATTGGGTCTTAATAGTTTATTTTCTAGGATTTATATTGAGAATGTATATAGAACATCTGATGGCTTCTCCCAGAATGATAATGGTATATTTGAATGAGAAATCATATTTCTCACTATATTCTTAAGCATACGGTTTTGCCTATCATATACACACTTTATGTTGTACGAACCTGAAATTATATTATGAGGAACTATACAACACTCATTTAGGTAATTTCCAAATGATCCATGATATTGTTCACCCGAACCGTCATATTTTCCATAGTAGTCACCATCGTGGTCAAACCTGACGCACTTAATGCTCTTACCAAGTTGTTTAACTTCGGTCTTAAAAATTATGAACTTGTCTTAGAGCTTCTAATATCTCATGAATAAGGTATAAATTCATATATACATTGGTGTGGATAATAACTGCCTGAGGGTAAGCTAGTAATTTCAAGTGGAGTTTTAAGGTGGTGTATGGGTGTTTAACGGTGGTGTGTGGGTGTTTAACGGTTAGAGTAGAGAGTAGAGAGATGATTAAGCAGCTTGGTCGCAGTTAATTCTCATTGCCCATAATTAATGCGGGTGGTTGGGTATTTATAGTGTAATGTTTGGGCCCTTATGGGCTTTCGGGTCATGTTTAACGGACCTGGGTCATGTTCAAAGACCCATGAGCTCTTAAGTAGGAGAGCAGGTAGCTTAGTCAAGAAGTGTTTAGGTTTTTTAGTACTTTTGTCATAGTTCGAACTGCTTTAAGTTCATAGTGTTCACAGAAATCTGTCCGGTCCAAGTGATCTGTTCGATCCCTGTCCCTGTAACCTGTCCGGTATTCGGAGAGACTTGACCGATCTGCCCTTGTTCGGGGAGCATGCTAAATTCGGACTCATCATACATAATATGAAATACCATTGCTCGTTTCATGATATATTTAGGAACGTTCACAAATATCGGTATATATCAACTCCAAGACTAGTTTTGCTCTGTATGCACCTAACCTTTCATTTTCCTATATTTTTCTTTTATAAATTTGATGCAAGAAACGAATTCTGAATAATCAAGAAAATATAATAAAACTTTTAGCTAAAAGCTTATCCGTCATTACTTTAGAGATATGACATAAGTGTTTGTGTTAAAGATTTTCTAAATTTTTAGCCTTACAATTTAGTTTGTTATATACATGTATGTTGAGTGCTTCCATATGTTGCTTAACAATATATACTAAATATAACTTATCAAATATCTAGTGTCTGCTATATTATTATGTAACGAGATAGTCATTGATTATTTTAAGAAAACTTAAATATCCAAATGTATCCAATTTAGAAAAAAAATATCAAATTCATGTTAACTAGGGATGACAATGGTTCGGGATGAGTGCGGGTATAGCTAAACCCGTAACCCATCTCGTCTATATTTTTTCAAACCCATACCCTAACTCGTACCCGTCGGGTAACAAAATTGTTCTCCACCAACGGGTACTCATTGAAGTTATGATTTTTGTATAAAGAAAGTAAAAATAATTTTAAAGTTTTAAGAAATCAATATTTAAATATAAAATTATATTTTTTAAAATATATTGTATCTAATGTCTAAATATTTTGTTATCTATTAATAATTAATATATAGTTTTGGTCTATGTTAGTAAATATCTGTTTAAATTTAATTTCTATTATTATTATTATTATTAGATTGAAAAAGGAAAAATTAAAAAACCCAATTTAATGTTTAAATGTAGAATGGTAGTTTTTCAAATATACAGCATCTAGTTATAATTAGCAAATATTTTATATTTTAGTTATGTTTATTAATAATTTAATATATGGTTTTGATATATGTAAGTAATTGTTTTTAATCTCATTAGTAATATTAGATAGACCCATATTTATAGAATCAGTTTTGCAAAGAAAAAGAAAGAATATTTAAATTTAAAAAAAAAATCAAATTTAATGTTTAAGTATAGAATAATATTTTTTCAAAATATATTGTATATATTAACAAATAATATATGGTTTTGATATTACATAATAGAGATACTAATATTAATAATTTTATTTTAAAGTTTGATAAATAATATTAAATAATATATTATTTTATAAAATATTAAATTTAACGGGTATCCATCGCGTATCACTGGTGGGTCGGGTTCGAGTTGGGTACCCGCATAAAATTTATTAAACCCTAACCCATCCCAAACCCGAAGGGTAGTAAATTTTCAAACCTTTAACCCACCCATAGAATTTTTTTAAAACCCATAACTCATTCCACCGGGTGGCTCGGGTCGGGTACCCGCGGGTTCGAAAAAAATTGTCATCCCTAATGTTAACATATTTCAAATAAAGAAATATCCATTTGAAAGAAACAACTGAAAATCATAAATGACATAAACTAAGAAAAAAATTCATTTTACTTCATAGATAGATCTTTCACCATCAGTGAGGCTTGGATTTCTTATTGTATCCGATATAAAAATACAAACATGGGTGGTTTCATTCGTATAAACCCACAATGTGTTCTTGAAACTAAAACTAAATTTGTTTTTGAGCATACCGAAAAATTTGATATTACTATTAGATTTCATATAAGATTGATACTTTTTACACTCTTTTTAAAGATGCCTTATCTTCTTGCAAAAGAAACATCAACCTGCAGTAGGTGATTCTTTAGGTTTCTTTGCTTCTAAACTGGAAGTTTTATTAAATGCTCTATCATACTTTATCTTCTATATTTTATTATGTTGAGAACTCAACATATATACCTTAGTACGATCTTTGTTCACTTTGTCCTTTTTCCAAGTAGCATAAGAAGTTAGTTCATTAATTTTCCACTTCTCACACTTAGGAAAAACCGAAACATAAATCCTAATACAACTTCCTCAAGAAGGTCAATCTTATGTGTTTTTAATTTTGAGATGATCATTGACATCCCAAAAATATGTTGTCTTATTGGTCTTCTTTCCATTAAACTTCATGGTGAAGAGATGTATCATCAGCATCATAATATCCACCTTTCTAATAATGGAAAAAAATATCAATTGCTTTGAGGAACTCAATTATATGGTTGATCTCTATCGGGACAATCCCACAAAACTCCAAAGGTATTCACCATTTTATAATCTCCAAACACAACTGATTTGACTCATCTCACGCCTCAAATTATTTCTTCTCTTTATGAGAACTATCTTCAGTGAAGGGCGTGGGCTACATAGTCCTTATTGCCTCGTAAAATCGTGATCATTTAAATAATATTTCATGTCATTTTTAAGTAAAAAGGAACTAAACTATCTAAAATAGGAGGTTTATTTCATAATGGTTTTAAGGTACTTGCTTACATTCACTACAACATTTTTCATAACAAACATCACATAAAAAACATATTTATTAACATACAAACTTAGAAACATATTTCAATATGGATGCAACATATAAAACATAACTTTACATTACTAATAATATACTTTGTTGTGAGCAAACATACTAACATGCATTAGTATGAGATTGAGAAAAGTCATTGTTGATCCAATTATAATCGACTTAATTTGGGAGAACTCTCCTACAGGTACCATTGCGGTGTGATATGTTGGATGTATTAATTCATCAATATGGATCAATATGGTATGTTATGATGGCTTCATGGTATCCTTATTTTTATCAAATACTTAATTACCAATTTACAGTTTATTATCTCATGTTCACAATTAAATTATGCTAAACAAGGATCATTGTAGTGTGATATGTTTACTTAATGACTGGAAATACTTACAACAGCCTCAATCATGAACTCGTCGAAAACCTAAGTAAATCAGATTAACAATAGAGATCATTGTGGTGTGATATCTGGCCTACATGACGTACTTACTAAAGTTTTATGAAAAGAAGTCGCTTACCATATCCAAAGTGAAGAGTGCTCTAAATTCAAAATACTTTCAAAGGAATGTTGATTTAAAGAGTGACTTTTCGAAAGATGGCTTGAGTGTGAGAGGGAGACGTGAAGAGAAAAATTCAAACAATAAGACTACTCATTCTAAAATAAAATGATGGGTACGAAAAAAATAAGGTCATATCATGAAGAATTATCCTAAGAGGATCTTTTTAAGAGAAAATAATGAGGTAATCATAAAAATTTTGAAGTTGGAGATGCTTCAATTTGTCTGATGGTTATGACTTGACTGATATACTGGAGACTTTTATTTTCATATATGATAACAAATGGGTTTTGGCCTTAGGACCATCGTTCTATATGACATCCACAAAACACCGGTTTGATGATCTGAAGGAGTCTAAGGGTGGTAAGGTTATATTAAGGAATTATGAGTTATATACTATAAAAGAAATGAAGAGTGTAAGGCTCAAGTTATCTACATAACTTGAGATAGTCATAAAATATGAGGTATGTACCTAATATTAAAATAAACCTCCTATATATAAGAATGTTAGATGAGGTTGAGAACTACCAAGGTAGGGACAGACTTATGATCGTGCAATGCTCACTAGTTATTATGGAAGTCTATAGAGCTAATCATGTATTAGTTCTTGAAAAATATGTAGTTTTCGGAGGTGTGTTTAATGTTGATAGTGATTTTAAAATGTTTTAGCATATGAGGTTATGACAGATAAGTGAGATGAGACTAAATTTACTTAGCAAACAATAGTTGTTTGATGTTGACAAAGTTATAAAACTAAGATTTTGTGAAAATTGTGTGTTGAGAAAAAGTAAAAGAGTCATGTCTGTGACCAATAACCATATAACTTGTTATGTGCTTGTATATGTTCATTCATACCTTTAAAAACTTACAAGGCATCCTACAATCGGAGCTGTTAGGTAATTTATGTATATAATTTATGACTATTTATGAAAAGTGTAGATTGTACTTTTAAAGTGTCAAGATGAAGCATTCAATGCTTTTAAGGATTGGAAGAAGCTGATGGAGAATCATTACAAAAATATGTTGAAGAAATTAAGAACGGACAATGGCTTGGAATTTGTGAATGAATCAATCACGAGCTAGTATTCTAAACTTGGTACAACTAGACATGGAATCATGAAATAATATCTTCAGTAATATAGTATTGCTAAAAACTTACTTGAGCCAAGAGATGTGCTACACTAGAATTCAAATATCCTCAAGAGAGATAGAGTGGAAGAAATCTAGTGTTGAACTACTTTACAATATTCAGATGTGTTACTTATGCATATGTGAAACAAATAAGCTTAAACTAAGAGCACTAAATTGATTATTTTTTTGTTATCCATACTGAGTGAAACGATATAGGTTGTGATATTGCAAAATATGAAGTGATAATTATTTAATTATTAGAGATGTAGTATTCAATTAAGTTGAAATTCCATTAATCACAAAGATTAATAATACACCTACTACTAAGAGTGGAGTTGAGGTTCAGGTGAAGTTTGAACAAGAAGATGAAACAAAGGATGCTTATGTCGGAGTTGTCTTCTGGGCTGGTATGAGTTCGGCCTCTGCAATGTAATTTCAACATCAACATGGGTTCGGCCTTTATAATGGAATTTCAACCTCATCATTGGTTCAACCTCAACGAGGATCTTGATAATTTAGGTGATTCAAATGTTTCAGTTGAAGAGCAACATTGAGATTATCATAATCACCAGGTAGTGAATGATATAGCAATGAGAACGCACACCTACATAGAGGTATGTCTATAATGGAATTATAGATTATACTTTATATTTTTAATTGTGATGAGTCCGGATTTTGTCACCACCCTTTATGAGAACCGGACAGGGGCAATTCGGAGAACATCCATTTAACCGGACAGGGGCAGTTCAGACAACCTTCATTTACTGAACTATCCGAACAGAACTAAAGTATTTAAAACCTAATCACTTTATGACTAAGCTGACTACTTGCTTACTTAAAACTAATGGGTCTTTAAACTCGACCCGAATCCATTAACACAACCCGAAAGCCCATGTGGCCCAAAGATAAGGGTATAAATACCCAACTACCTATATTAAATGAGGGAATGAAAACTAAATACAACCAGTCAGCTCAATTCTCCCTCTACATTCTATCCAAACATTAAATACCCTCAAAATTCCATAAAACTCTAGACAAAATTACAAAATTACCCTCAAACGAAAATAAACCACATCAAATTGGTGACCATAGTGGGAGGACGACGGTGCCTGAATCTAGCATTCAAAACCATCAGAAAAAATCAGTTCGGATGAATCCGGACGTGCCGGAATTACCACCAGCTTTGCTCGAAGTGGTAGGAGAAAATGATGAATATACCATCGAGGAACGTGATAGATTAAAAGTTGAAATAGAAGCTCTAAGGGCAGAAAGGGCGAAGATGGGTATAAAAGAGAAATCAAAGGCGTCAGTTGCTCATCATACTGACAACCCTAGAGAGCATGAGCCTTCAAAAACCCATGTGAGTACGAAGAAGACTCATGCTAGCTCCAAAAAGTCTCACCGGTCTAAACCGGTGGAGAGCTCTAATTCAGACTCAGAATCTTCCACTAGCTCCTCGGGCGAAGATGGACTTGAAGAATCCTTGTCATCCAGCAGTGATGAGGGCCGATCTAAAAAGAAACAAAATTTGGTTAAGAAGTATTCAAGAAAAAAGGATAGGCATGGAAAGTTAAAGAGGCATATAGGCAAAGGGTCGTCTCATAGCCGGAGACACATAGACCGGATGGTGATGGATCCTTTTGCCTTCCATGATGAGCCAGGTATATTTGCAACTCCTAACGAGGATACCGTTTTCAGTCGTGGCCGAAATTGGAGTCAATCTCCATTGTCGTCCAAGATCATGTCCGGAAATCTCTCTAAGAGGTTTGACAATACAAAAATGGAAAAATACAATGGCAGTAAAGACCCGGAAAACCACTTGGAACAATTCAAAAATTTCATGATGAATTTTGATGATGACGACAAGTTACTTTGTAGAGCATTCTCCCAATCCTTTACGTGGAGTGCCCTGAAGTGGTATAACAGCCTACCACAGGGGTGCATTAGAAATTTTGATACTTTTTGGGTGGCCTTCCAGAGGCAGTTTGTTGGAAGTAAGGAGGTGAAGGGCAATAGAGACACAGTCATCCATTGTGCCCAAGAACCGAACGAATCTCTAAAATAATACATAAATCGCTTTGTAAACACCAAAAATAGGTTGGCTGATTGCTTTGAACAAGTAGCAATAGCTTCTCTGAGGCAGGGCTTAAACGCTGGAAATTTGGCTGATTCAGTAACCAGAAAAAAGACCATGACATGGGGAGGTCTACTGAATCAAGTTGGAAAGAAAATTAACATGGATGAAACAAAGAAAAGTAGGGTGCACAGGCAGGTGAGGTCTGCTTCGGCTGCACCAAACCCAAACCAAAATCAGTCCGGGAACAAGGCAAGCGAGGCCGGGCAGAGTCATAACAGAGCCAAAGCTCAGTCTCAACCAGTTGCGCCTGCCCAGAGTCAACAATCTAGAAATAAGCGAGGGCCTTGGGTTCAACCGGAGTGGTTTGCTGAGTTAAAAGAAAACGTAGCCACTATTTATGACAAAACGAAAGAAGAAGTACACTATAGAAGGCCGGCTGCGTTACAATCTCCTAAAGAGAGCCGTAACAATTATTTCTGTCAATATCATAATTATACTGGCTATACCACCGAGGATTGTATTGCTTTAAAGCAAGAAATCCAGAATTTAATTGAAAGAGGAAAGTTGGGAGCATATGTTAAAAGAAGAGGAGGAAATAGGCCTGATAACGCTCATCGGGTTGGTCCAAACAATGCAGGCACATCGGCTCCGGAGGGGGCTATGGTGATAATCGAGAGATTTGATGTAGAGTCGGAGTACTAGGACCCTGACCCAACTCGGAATAGAGTGGGTGCCATTGAGGAATGTTGCAAGACGGTGTCCGGGCTTATAACCTTTTTGAATCACTCATAATTTTCGGAGGGGTAACCATGACAGCACCCACTGCTCCTTCGAGAAAGAGGCATGTTCATACTTTAGCTACCCAACTGGAGGGAGGCATGACTTCCTATCAATCGCAGATTCCATTTCCCTTCATTGTTTTTTATGAGGATGACCTGAGGGATATAGCTGGTCCTCATAAAGATGTTGTTGTTATAGGAGCATCCATCGGAGGCAATGATATAAGACGAATTTTGGTGGACACTGGGAGTTCAGCCAATATTCTCTTTTTAACTTCCTACAAAAAGATGAAGAATCCAGCAGTAATTCAACGTTCGAACAGGTCAATTGTGGGTTTTATTGGAAGCTCAGCAGATGTGATCGGGGAGTTCGAGGAGGAAGTTTTGTTGGGCAAAGGCCCTTTTAAAAAGATGGTTAAAATACTGTTTGTCGTAGTGGATTGTCCCACTTGTTATAATGCTATTCTGGGGAGGTCTTGGCTCTCTAGGATGCATGCAGTGGCCTCAACAGTCCACCAATGTTTTGAAATACGATGTGCAAGGACAAGTGGGAGTTGTTCGGAGCAGCCAAAAGGTAGCAAGAGAGTGTTATGCGACAGCACTAGCTCCTCGGACGTTGGGGGCAGTTCGTATCAATGAGGAATAGCAGTTTGAGGGGCTTTCTGGGGGTGAGGGTGAAATTGATGACCCTAGAGAGACCCCTGAAGTTTTAATACCGATTGAAGAAGTTGAAACACATTCTTTGGCTGAAGGAAAAAATGTTAAGATAGGGTCCAAAATGACATCGGAGTTAAAGGGTAAAATGTTGAAGTTCCTAAAAGACCATCATCACGTTTTTGCTTGGTGCAATGCTGATGTTACCGGAGTACCAGCAGATATTATATCACACCAACTTTCCCTCCGAAGAGACATAGCACCTGTGATACAAAAGAGAAGAGCTTTTTCTAAGGAAAAGGCTGATGTCATAGTTCGAGAAGTCGACAGGCTTACTAAAATGGGGCACATAAAGGAGTCTCAGTATCCTTTATGGACGGCCAATCCGGTATTGGTAAAAAAAATGGCAAATGGCGTATGTGTATGTGTATCGATTTTAAAGATCTCAACAGAGCTTGCCCAAAGGATTTATACCCAGTTCCCCGGATTGATGAGTTAGTGGATTCCACATCTGGGAACAAGCTGTTGTCTTTCATGGATGCCTTCTCCGGGTACAATCAGATTCAAGTGGATCCGAAGGATCAGGAGTATACTATGTTTGTTACTGATAGTGGCCTTCATTGTTACAAGGTGATGCCATTTGGGTTTAAAAATGCTGGGGCTACTTATCAGAGGTTGGTAAACAAAGCTTTTGCTGATTAAATTGGAAGAAACATGGAAGTATACATCGATGACATGATGGTAAAAAGTATGGACGAAGAGCTACACTTGACAGATCTTCAAGAAACTTTTGCTAACTTAGTAAAAGTAAATTTGAAACTAAACCCAGAAAAGTGTGTGTTTGGAGTGCAGTCCGGAAAATTCATGGGATATGTAATAAGTGAGCAAGGAATACAGCCTGATCCGGACCAACTTAATGCTTTACTCCAAATGGAGCCTCCTCGGAATATTAAAGAAGTACAACGGTTGACTAGGAGGTTGGCTGCGTTAAATCGATTCATTTCAAGGTCTTCGGATAGGTGTGCCCCGTTTTTTCAAACTTTAAAAGGTGCAAAGGGATTTGACTGGTCTTCACAGTGTGATGAGGCCTTCAATGAAATCAAAAAACATCTGTCCTCCCCCAAGACTTTGTTTAAACCCATTGACGGAAAGACTCTTTTTATATACTTGGCAGTTTCCAATTGTGCCATAAGTGCAGTATTGGTGAGGGAGGTAGATAATTATCCCCGTTCGGTGTATTATATTAGCAAGAGTTTAATTGATGCAGAAAAGCGCTATTTAAAGCTTGAGAAGTTAGCACTAGCCCCGGTGATTGCTGCGAGGAAGATGAGACCTTATTTTCAGGCTCATCCCATTATTTTCTGGACGTTCTTTCCCCTAAAAAACGTCCTTCAAAAGGAAGACATTTCAAATAGAATGACTAAGTGGTGCGTGGAATTGGGAGACTTCGATATCGATTTTGCTCCCCGAACAGCAATCAAAGCCCAAGTGGTGGCGGTTTCTTAGTTGAATTTCACTCAGACAAGGATACTAAGCAAACAACTGATGTGAAAGACAAAAAAGTTTGGGTTGTCCAGACTGATGGTGGATCAAGTACCATGGGATGTGGTGCTGGGGTATGCTTGACCTCTCCGTACGGTGACAAAATGTACCAAGCTATATGTTTTGCTTTTAGGGCTTCTAATAATGAGTCTGAATATGAAGGTGCTATAGCTGGTTTAAAGTTAGCTCTTATTTGTGGAGCCAAAAGGGTCAAGTTGATGAGCGATTCTCAGCTTCTTATCCATCATGCACAAGGTCAATCCGAAGCAAAAAAGGAGCAGCTGGTAAAATACTTACTTCTTCTTAAAGATGTAGCACTTAATTTCAAGAGCATCGTTTATGAGCACATACCCCGAACAGAAAATATATTGGCAGACTCCTTGGCAACCATAGCCTATACTGAGTCCTACCCTTAGATTCATGTGCTGGAGTCCCCATTCATTCAATTCAGTATGGGTAAGGAAGAAGAAAGTTTCGATATACAGATAAAATAGCCTCAAGATTGGAGATTTCCTCTCCTTCAATATCTCTCAGATGGCATCTTGCCTCCGGATAAATCAATAGAAAGAAAAGTAAAGTACAAGGCTCGTGGTTTTGTCATCCTAAGAGATATTCTTTATAAGAAGTCTTATAGTAAACCCCTCTTACGATGCTTGGGGGTTGACGAATCTTAAATAGTGCTCTCTGAATTATATGATGGTGAGGGATCAGCTCACTGTGGATTCAGGGCTCTAACAAGGAGAGTTTTGTTGGCTGGGTATTATTGGCCCTCTATAATGCAAGATGCTAAGGAGTTGGTGAGGAGGTGTGACCCATGCCAGAGATATAGCAATGAAATTCATATCCCAGCCATCCCTTTAGAGTCAATTTCTGAGCCCATACATTTTGCTCGATGGGGGTTGGATTTAGTGGGACCTCTACCCATGGCGTCCGGAGGGCGCAGAACTATAATCGTTGCTATTGATTATTTTTTGAAGTGGATCGAAGCAGCTCCGTTGGCAGGTACAACGTCAAAAGCTGTTATAAAATTCATTTTATCCAATATCTGCTGCAAATTTGGAATTCCACAAAATATAACAACAGACAATGGGCCACAGTTCGACAACAAGGAAATGGAGAGTTTTTGTGCCTCCAGAGGTATACAACATTGCTTCTCTTCCCCTTTCCACCCACAAGCAAATGGTCAGGTCGAAGTGGCCAATAGGACAATACTGTCCGGTCTAAAGAAGAATCTAGAAGGAGTTGCTGGAAAGTGGCCAAGTTATTTGCAAGAAGTTTTGTGGGCTTACCGGACTACACCCGGGGCTGTAACACAAGAGTCTCATTTTGCCTTAGTCTATGGGATGGATGACATAGCTCCTATAGAAGCTATTCTCCCTTCATTTTGAGTCCATAATTTCTCCGAACACGCTAACGAGGTGGCTATCAAAGGCCAGCTTGACTTAATAGAGGAAAGAAGAGTTAAGGCTCACCTTAGAGCTGTACACTATCAAGGTTTGATGAGAAGCAGGTTCACTTCTAAAATTAAGAGAAGAGATTTTCAACCGGGGGATAAGGTATTAAGAAAAGTCTTCCTACATACTAAAGAGAAGCAGTTCGGTAAATTGGCTCCAACTTGGGAAGGACCCTATGTGATCATTGAAAAGCTTAAGCCTGGGACATACCGGCTCCAAGACAAAGATGGAAGGATTTTGAATCACCCCTGGAATATTGAGCACCTCCGGTTGTACTTGGAGTAGAAACTATGTAAATATTTACTTGTTTAAAAGTTCATGTAAATATTTGGGGGCATACTCTTTCCTACCCTGGTGGCGCGGGGAGGTTTTAATGAGGTGTCCGAGCTTTTTTATAAAATTTGATGCCTTCTTAAAAATTCGGAGTGTTTTTACTTAATAGTTTCTTGCGAAATTTTTATTTAAACACAGGTCGGATTAAATTAAAGGAGTGATGACTACTTAAACATTTGTCATCGGAGAAATTAAACACTCTCACTTTAGAATGTTTATGAAATAACTAAAGGTTGTTTAAACATTAGCCACCATAATTGAAAAACTATGAAAAAATGCAAGAGCTGTGCGAAATAAAGATACCCATTGAAACATACGAAGTGCCTTGGCCATCCAAGGACTTTAAATTGTCAAAACAAAAAAGATTTATCCGGACAAGGACCTGACACAGTTACAAAAAATGCCTTAGCCATCCAAGGACTTTGGTTCAATCAAAACAAAAGTGAAAAGATAATTGATACTCTAAGACTGAGCCTTTGAAGATGGCTCAGCCTCACTAGTTTTCTTCTTCCGGAGGTCGTCATTTTCTTCATCCGGACTCTCCTCGGTGTTCTCTTCTTCATCGCTTGAGTCGGCACTGGAGTAGTCATGCTTGTCACCATCAGCCATTGTGTGGAAGGGGAGGTCTTCATACTCTACAAAAGTCCATAAGTCTCCCAGATTCCTCTTCGGAAATTTCTCATGAAAGAGCAAGACCATGTCCGACTTTACCTTGGCATACTTTTCTTCCTGAGTGTCTATCACTTGGTTGGTATAAGCATCAATCCTAGCTTGGATTTTTTCCTCGTGCTCCCTTAGCAGATCAGCGTTTTCTTGTGCAGCCTTGGACACCGAGTCCTCGAGCGAGATCTTGTCATTGGTCAAAGTGTGAATGACCCTGTCCCTGACCTTCACCTCCTCTTTCGAAGAAGAGAGATCTTTATCTAACTCGGATTGCTTTACATGGAGTTCTTTGATAGTATCTTCTAAGGTAGCTACCTTTGTGGCCCAACCATCCTGGTTCTTCTTTAACTCCTCGTTTTCCCTCTTCAAAACATCAGCATTTTGGTTGGCAATGAGGAGGTCACCAGAAAAATTCTCTTTGTCAGAATTAAGGGCAGTAATAATAGCTGACTGGCCTCGCACTCGTTTTTCCAAACTAAGCACTGGCTGAATATTACTCAATATAGAGTGAGTTATAACATCTCTTTCACTTGAGACAGAGAAAGACTTACCATTGAAGGTAACGATGTTCGAAGAGCTCGGGGGGAGGTAAGGTCTAGCAAAATCATCCTTAGGAAGGTTTTCGAAGTAAAGACCAATTTTCTCAAGACCACTGATATCAACACCATCAATGCTGATATCCTCTCCTGCACCCCCTCCGGTTTGGAAGTCACTAGGGATGCCTTCTGCTTGAGTTAGATCAGTAGGGTCAACAGGGAGAAGGGGCTCCGGAAGCCGGAGGGAAATCTCATCTCCCTTGGAAGCCTTCTTCTTCTTGGCCTCCCTGTTTCCTATCTCTCTTAGGAACCCTTGGAGGTTTTGGGGATCCTGCCACTTCCCTAGTACTTTCATGCTCTACTACTTCTAGAAAAGAAACATCAATATGTCCTTGAACTGGTCCCTCTTGGTTTGTTGGAGCAGTTTCCTCCACTTCAGGGGGATTGGCTTCAACTGCACTCTACTTGCCTTTACCTTTCTTGCCCTTCATCTTACTTGGGGCTTTGGCTCTACCAGGCAGATACAATGACCCATCCGGTGCGTGTGTTCTTTTCAGGACTACTTCCGGAGGGGGAAGAGTGGTAAGTTCCTCCCAGGATAAGTCCCTCCGGTTAGTGGTATTCCAAAGGTAGGACCTTGCTAGATTGCCTCCGGTAAACGCATTGTGGAAGCGATTCCCCCACTTCTCAGCAGCCCAAACATTTAGCTTGGTGCAAGTGGTCTGTCCAGCCTTCAAGTAATCACTGAAATCTTTAGGCACCACTGCCAAGAAACATTAAATACAAGTCAGATAAACAAATTTGTAATAAATAAAGATGGGAATTTGAGATGGGAGTCTTACCATCACTTCGCCATCTACTGGTAAGGAGGCTTGGGTTGACACCGGTTTTAATCTTCATCCCATTCTCCCAGGCGCCACTCACAAATAAGAATTGAGTCTTCCAATTCCTTTCCGACTCGAGCAGGTCATCCACTTCTTTGTAATTATCACCCATGTTGAAGTGATAGAAGGGAATATGGTGGTTCTAAAGAGGCTGGCCATAGCTGCAAACTGCTCCATTGGAAGAGGAATTCCGGAGAGACTGGAGGCCATAATACATACCATGAGAGTGTACCATGCATTAGGGCTCAGTTGACTTGGGCAAAGTTTGATGAGGTGAAATTATTTGACTATCTCCGGATCTAAGGGAAACCTTAGTCCCTAGTTGAAGAGCTCAGTGAAGAAAACTATTTCACTGAGCCTGCAGTCCATCGGTGTTTCTGGGTCCACTGGGATCTTTATTTTGACGTTCTCCGGGATCCCCCATTTTGTTCGCATCCGACCCAGTTCGGCTGTGTGGATGAAAGCATAGTTAAGTTTTTGCAAAGGTATCAAATATTTAACACTTACCTTGTGGAAACAAGGTCCCACTTTTTCCACAAGGCACTCCAGCAAATTTGGATGCCTTAAGCACAGTTTCTCTTTGCCTTTGTCCTTCTTGGCAGCAACAGCCTCACTTGTTTTCCCGGAGACTTCGGAATCAAAGGGAGCTTCTTCAATAGAATCCTCCATCACTTCTTCCATTACCAGGGAGGGGTTTTCAGTTGTTTTTGGGTGAGGGGAGCTAGAGGTTCGCTCAGCATGCCCTCCGGACTGTTGGGCTTCAATGGTTTCTTGTACTATGACCTCCGGCTGGGGCTCAGATGCAGTGGTTTCTTTTCGGAGACTTGAACTAGATGCCTTCGGGCCGGACTGCTTGTCCTTAGGAATCTTGATGGGTGCCTCTGACCCCGTATTACTATCTTTGGCCCCTGATTTGGAAGGTGTACCTTTTAAAGCCTGCCCTTTTACCAAGTGACCTCTTCTCCAATCTACTAACTTCTCTGGAGAGGCATCAACATCTGATTCCATGGCAATAAATGGAGAAGGCTTCTTAAAACTGGTGACTACCTGTCCTGGTTCAATAGTAGGCTCTGATTCCTGAACCGATGAGCCTGAAACAATTGGTGAAAGGTTGGGTTGGAACAACCTCCTAGGTTTAACGCTTTTGGTTGAAGAAGAGCCCTGGTCAGGCTCTGTGCTTGGTGTTTCTGGTTTATCAACAGGGGAAACAGGGAGGCCTGTAGCAATGCGCCTTTCTCGTTCAACCTTTTGAGCTTTTTCTAACTCTGACAAATTTAGCCACCCACCTTTGATTAAAGCGTTCCTAGCTGTGAACATAAACTCACACCCAAAAAAAATGTTTGTTTTTTAGAGAAAGCTTTGAAGTTTAGCAGAGCAAGGATGAAGAAGATGGTAAAACAGTAAAGAAGTGACTAATTTATAGTAAATATGCAAAAGATGTTTTGATACCTAGGAGAATTCGAAAGGGTTGCAATGATTAAGAACGACGCTAATGTCATCCTCATTAAATGAAGAGGTTGATTTTTGGAGAAAGTGGAAGCGCCGTTCTAGGTAAAAAAGTGGCTGATGTCATCCTCAAAAAACCGTTTAGTTTTTGAGAACTTTTTCAGTTCGGATAAAGTTATTACACAGTTCAAGAATCTGTCTGGATATGGCTGTGACCAACTACAGGCTATTTTTTAGGTCTTGCCAAAGGCCTTTGAACACCACCTAAAAAAGGGGCTACTGATGAGTCCGGATTTTGTCCCCACCCTTTATGAGAACCAGACAGGGGCAATTCGGAGAACATCCACTTAACCGGACAAGGGCAGTTCGGACAACCTTCATTTACTGAACTATCCGAACAGAACTAAAGTATTTAAAACCTAATCACTTTATGACTAAGCTGACTACTTGCTTACTAAAAACTAATGGGTCTTTAAACTTGACCCGAATCCATTAACACAACCCGAAAGCCCATATGGCCCAAAGATAAGGGTATAAATACCCAACTACCTACATTAAATGAGGGGAATGAAAACTAAATACAACCAGGCAGCTCAATTCTCCCTCTACATTCTATTCGAACATTAAATACCCTCAAAATTCCACAAAACTCTAGACAAACTTACAAAATTACCCTCAAACGAAAATAAACCACATCAAATTGCATATAAATTTTCTCGAATTCGAGAGTTATCTCGATGCTATGAACAATATTGTGAAACTGAAATTGATGAAGGAAATGAAGGAGTAACTAAATTATTATTGAATAATATCACGCAGATTCTTTTGAATCAACCCAAGAATTAAATTTTTGTTGGTATTTTTAAAGTTGAACAATATAATTAAACGTCTACATTAGTGGTTAAGGGCTTTACACAAAATATGTACAATGATGAACTAGAATAACCCATCTATGAAGCATACCTCTATAAGGGTAATACTATGAGTATAAAATATTTTTTTACATGATGAACTAGAATAACCCATCTATATGAGTCAACCTCAAGGTCTAGAGAATGTGAGGTGACTGACGTGTGTTTGATGGAAGAATTATCATGGAGCATTTGGCCTTAACAAGGTTCACCTTATGTATGAGACTTGTTCAAGTCTGGGATGGAAGTGAACTTAATGTATATGGTAAATATTAGTTGGGTCATTATCAATGTATACTAAAGTCATTGTAAGCCTGGGTGGTGAATTCTAAAAGTTGACTCGAAGCTATTGAAGATGGAACATCGACTCAACATGGGTTCAGCCTCAACATAAGGGGTTCGGCCACTACAGATGGGTTCAATCTCACAATAAGTAAGTTGAGCTACCTTAGTATTAGTGGGTTTGGTTGCCTCAATGGGAGTGGGTAGGCCATCTTAGTAATATAATTTTTGACCTTAGTATGGGTTCAACTTCATGAAGCTCCAAGTTTTGGTTGTTTATGACATAAACTGAAATTGAATTTGATGTATTAGTCTGGATTTAAATCGATGAATCAATAATAGTTGTTGATCATGATTTTTAAAGACCATTAGAAGTTTGTTTTAGATGTTCTAGCGTACTATTAAACAATAGTCGTTGATCATGATGAGTAAAAGTTGTTAGAAGTTTGTTGTAACTACTTTGGTTTGCTATCTGAAGCATGTTGCATGTTTGTACTAATATGTATACTTATATTGAAGATCATAGATGTATCAGGTTTCTAAAGATGATGAAAAATCAATGGTATCAATAAAAAATGAGTATAAAAGAATTTAGTGATTCGGGAATCTAAAAATATTAATGAAGGAGTAAAAAAGAATACATATAGAGAAATACTCATAGTTGAGAAAACTTTGAAAATATGTACAATGTTCTTGAAATGTTTTGACATAACATTTGAGCTTGTATTGAGTGTTCTTGTAGTTCATATAATTTTTCCATCAAAATAATCATATTTATTGCTCGTTTATGTACGATTGCTCCATAATTTGAACCACTAAAATCTCATGATGATTTCCTTTTGTTCTTCATATATGCAAGAGATTAAGTGAATGTTTTAGATTTTATTTTTGAACAATGTTGTTCACTATGATATTCTTTAATAATGTTCAAAAGAGCTTATATAATCAAATTATCCAACTTTGTAATCCAAGTAGAACGTGTTTAAAAGTGATGAGCTATAAGTACTAAAATAATTTTAAAGAATATTTTACCATAATCAATTATTGGATAATAGTCCAAATTTAAAGGAAGTACAAAAAGAATTAGTTAGGAATAACTAGTATTATTATATTATATATCTTATTTAAGTTTTTAAAGTCTATAATTACTTAGCTCTTATATAAGTTTCAGTCTAATGTCTCTATATATATATATATATATTAATTTTCAAAATTTTGCATGGTATCAAAGTCTTAGAGTTCTTTTTTAGATTTTTTTATTGTGTCGACTGGAAAACGAATAAATTTGGTCACTGAAATAAGCTAGCATGAGGATAAAGAGGTTGGCGGCCAGTGAAGATCGACAAAGACCGGTGAATATTGGTGAAAGGATATTGAAGAAGTTTGTTTGAAGAAGGTCGATAAAAATAATTTGAAGAATAAAAGTTGAATAAGGTCTTTTGAAAGATACTGACTGAAGAATGGTATTTAAGTTACTCATTCGTTACTGGATGAAATGAAGAGTTAAGATTCCACATTAAATGAAAACCATTAAAGAAGACCGTATGAAGAAAATTATATAAAGAACGTCGATTGAAAATATTTTTAATTGAGTTAATCATTCATGATTATATGCAATGAAGAGTGGAAACTCTTCAATAGTTGAACGTTGTTTAAAAAAATTAGATGTCGCCAAAGACCGTTGAGCTAGTCATCCGTAATTGGACGCACCAAGGAGTGAAAATAATTATGAACCCGAAGAAGGAGTCCAAAAATGAAAGATGAGTCCAAAGAATGATGAGTTCATAGAAGAAGTCAAAATAGAAAGTCCAAAGAATGAGTTTAAAGAAAAATATGCAATGCATATCTAATAAAGATCTGATTAAGATCCAATTAAAACTACAGATCTTTGGAAAGTTTGTTAAGTGTAAATCTAGATTTTTACAGAGAAATAGTAAATCTGATTATACAGAGAGAAAGTGAAAGTAAAGCCAGTCTTGAACTAATGAAAGTATTGTCTCTCTTATTAATAGCCTCTCCCTTTATTTATAGGCATTTTGACTTGTATAACTAATTCGGTTACACAAAGGGTATAATTGTGTTATAACCCTCCATATTTACAAGCAGTCCAAATTCTATCTATTAACTATAAAATTTATCATACATGACTTTAGTTTATTACATTTAAGCCCTCAATATTCTATATCATTATCAGTAGTCCCTCTAGTTCTTATAAAAGACAATGAATAAGAACTAGTAATCAACAGACGTCTTGATAAGTAAACACTATTCTTTGCCAACATTGAATATGCTTCGAGTTAGAATTTCTCTTCTTCATGCCAAAAGTTATTTTGACAATTTATGTTGCCTTCGAATAAAAACATATCCAAGTTCAGCCTCGACATATATCAACCGACTCATAAATATCAAATTATGCATTTATCCTCCTCGAATAAACTCATACATATGTTTACCTCGAAACCAACTTGACCATTTTCTCATGCTTAATATCATGAGTTGACTTTTTCATAACAGTCAGAAATGTTTGGAATGGTCTAGAACGTGCGCAATGACCCACTAGGCATGACATTAGGTCTGACAGCTAACAAGTGTCACCTCTTCTTCACAAGTAACTGCTTGATATTCTCTCTTTATACCCAATAACCATCGCCACCTCTTCCACTTTTCTGACCATTCTCTCTATTTTTTTTCTTCAATATATATTTCCTCCACCTGTTATTTGTTTTTCACAAATATATTCTAGTGAGAAAAAGAAAATTTCCCTTAAGAGAATCCTTAGCAGCCTTTGCATGAAAACTCGGTTTCTTGGCTACCTTTACCAAAAAAACTCATATTTCCCAGCCAACCTTCAAATTTTACGAACTAATTTGAAAATATTTCTTCATCTTAGTTTATGAGAAGATCTCCAAGTACTAAAACCTAATTTTTTGGGCTTACGACTACCTATGTACTAGTGAAAGGGTTGTTGAATATAAGCCGGCATGTGTAATTAACAATTCTCCTCGGTTCTTTACTCAAACCATATTTTATAGTAATTTCAACCCTAATCAAAGCTCTCCTGAATTTCCAAGTTTATTCACTATAGAATCACAACGGCTTTTACCAACAAATTCTTTATAATCAACGCCTCGAAACTCTTCACACGCAACGCCTCGAAACTCTTCACACGCAACGCCTCGAAATTCTGTTCCTCCTCGGAAGAAATGTAAAATAACATAAAGTTCAACTAATCAAAGAAGTCCAAAAGAACCTACATGGCCTATCAATTCTAATCTTCCTCGAACATCACGCAAGGTAACTCCTCGGATCCAACCCAAAGCTCATATTTCTCATAGTTTTTATGTTAAAAAGAAAACATTTATAGTTATGGGAGACATCGAGGTTGACATTTTTTCTCAAAACATCACCAATAACCCTATACCATCATATCCTCTCCTGACGGTATTGTTGAGACCATCACAGAGTCTCAATAAACTCCCTCGAATACCCAACAGGAAAAACCTGTCTCAACCTCAAATCCTCCTCGGCTAATAGACGAAGCATCTGAGGAAGAAAATTATTCAGAATCAACTCAATCAAATGTCGAGGCCAAGCGAAGTGATGTTGGATCTGACATAAAAGATGATGCCTCGAAACAAAGAGCACCATAAAGAAAAATAAAGAAAAATAAAAATCCAGTTAAAATTCTCGAGGACGTTGCTGCATCAATCAGTGTAAACTTGAAACCACTTCTCCATGAATATGTCATGGAGCTAAAACATATGGCATATATTTATTGGATCAAACTATATATACCCAAATGTGGTTTAAGTATACCTAATTTTGAGTTTACCCAAAAGTGGTATAAGTATACCCAATTTTTGACAAGAATACCCTTTTAGAGGTATATAAGCTCTTTTATTTTTTACTAAATCCTTCCACTTCATTTTCTCTCTAACATTCCACCATATTCACTCTTATTTCTCTCTAATTTTTCCGGCGAAGTAAGTATTTTTTTTAGATTTGTTTTTTATTTGATTAAGGAATTTTTATTGTTTAGACTTAATTTCTATGATTTTGTTAGGTTTTTTTAGCGAAAATCATAAATTAGAATTATGTTTAATTTCAAAATTAGATTTAAGATTAAATTAGGAAAAAAATCTTTTTTTTTGTTTTTGGCCATTTTCCAGTACGGAAAATGGCCGGCACCAGTTGGCTGCGCCAGGCGCACCATCGGTGCGTAAGCCCAGTACCGAGCGTACTGGGATTACGCACCAATGGGTCGCTTGGCGCAGCCCACCGGTGCGTTGCACCATCGGTACGCTCGCTTGCGTACCGATGGTGCAGGCCAATTTTTTTTTTAAAAAAAAATTCTTAATATATTTTTTATAATTAAGTCTTTAATTTTTTTAAAACTAACGTCCCTAAATTTATTTACTTTTCAAAAAAGTTATTTTAGTTTTTATATATTTAATGGTTATAATAATTTATGTTAATTGTTTTTATAATTTTTGTGACTAACTTTAAAGACTAATCAAACAGTCTAATCATTTATGTATTTAAAGACATTTTTCAGTTTTTTTTCTAAATATTTTTTTATGTATGTAATTTATAATTTTAATTCAATTATTTATTAACCATTTATGTATTTAAAAATTAATTAATGTGATTTTTTTAAAATTTAATTTTAACTTAATTATTTGTGTATCCTCATACATTAAAATGAATAAATACACTCAATAATGATTGGATAAGTTTAAAAACAATTAAACACTAATGAATAAAATCTCACAATTAAACCCCTCTCATATATATATATATATATATATATATATATATATATATATATATATATTAAAAATATAACTATATTTGAACTTTAATAAATAAAATCTCATATAAATTTAATAAATATATAGTAACTTACGAGTTTTTTTATATATAAATATAAAATTTGATTAAAATTCAATAAATATATATATAGTAAGGTTACAAATATTGTTTATAATTATATTTAAACATTATATATTGGTATATATATAACTATTTAATTAATAAAAACAAAAATGTCAGTATATTTGTCTAAAAATTTTAGTTTTAATTTTTTAAATCTAATAAAAGATCCATGAATACAAACCGTTAATATTAAGATCAATTACCAAATTTTTATTATATTTTTATTATATTTCGGTATCATTCGGGCAATACCAATTTCTTTTTAAAAAATCAAACTAAATAAGAATATTTCTTAAAAATTAAACAAGTTAAAATAGGAGTTTGGAGGACAAAAAAGGAAAAAAAATTATGGTCATGAAACACCGGTCAGCACCATCGGTTCTGGGCTTGTGAACCAATGGTACGCCTTCGCACCACGAAAAAAAATAATTAAAAAAAACATTTTTTTTTACCTTAGTTCGGATTGATTCATGTTTGATTTTGTGTTTTTATTAGAAAAAATTTTAATTTTTTTTAAGTGAGTTTGAATGTTCTTGAGGCAACTTTTAATGTATAAGAACACTTTGAAGAACTTCACAAAATTGTAGTAACATGGGCTTGATCTACTAAATCAAAGTGTTTTTTGGGTAAAGATAGTAAAATATGTTATTTTGTGATTTAGGTATATTTAGGATATACTTAGTGTTTTTTTTAGTTAATGTCAATTTTGTAATTAAATGGATATTCGAGGGTATTTTTGTGATAAAAAAGTCAAACTAAAGTCAACTACATTTTTTGGGTAAACTTAAACCAGTTTTTGGTATATATAGCCATACCCATATTTATTATAACGAAGCTCATGCTAGTCGTCTGAAAAAATAATGTGGAAGGGCATATAACATTACACTTTGACTACCAAAGAAAGGGGAGACTCTACTAGATTGTGGAGCTGATGAGTTGATGGTCTATCATGAGATCATCAACTAGGGTCTTTGATTCTCACTGGATCCGATGATAGTGGAGTACTTTGAGATGCTGGACCTCTACCTTACAAAAGCGACACCAAATTTTTGGTTCACATTCGTGTCGGTGATTATGGCTTCCAGATAAAGCCAAACCTCTCTCTCTATCAAAGACTTCCTTGCCATGATTGGATTTCGAAGGGTCCAATATTACCTTTTTACTATCTAACCCTAGTTGATGAGGTAAAAGTAATCGACGACCTGCTCGAAGGTGAAAAATTCTGGAAGCATTGTCTTTATATCAGGAGCTTGAGAGAATGGTAAACCAATATCCGAGGAGAACCCTTCCAAACTTAACCTTGTTTGGAGAAGCAACAGTCATCTTTAGCTTTTATTATTTTTTATAACTTAAATAAAAAAATTTACATGCATTGCTCTTGTTCTTAGAAATTTCGAACAGGTACAATAGTTATAAAGAGGATGCGAAATATATTTTTACTCAGCTAGCCACTTGGACAGAGAATGAATGGGCCAATGGGTTCTACTCAGCTTTTTCAACCCATCAATTTTATCAATAGTCATCTGTGGAGGATCTACTTGGGCGCCGACCTCCCTAGAAATTTAATGGAGCCACCAAAACTAAACCTTATTGTGAAGAGATTGTTAGCACCTAACAATAAGGTTATTTTGCATGTGCGAAACAGATCTGAAATCCATCTTTCCACAAAAACGAAAGGGAAAAAGAAAAAAACTACTAGTACATCTGGTGCTAGCCCTTCAACAAAACTGAAACCACAAAAGAAAAAAGAGAATAAGACCAAAAGAAAAGCAGATGAAGTTAGCCTTCCAACAATTGAAGAAGGAGTTGAGGCTTAACCTTCCTTAGAAATAAATAAGAATACCGCCTAAAAGAAAAAGAACACTTCAAAACCTTCACCAGCTAAAAGAGTATAGAATAAGTCTGAAGAAAATGTCTCTGAAGTTCCTCCTACCGATGCTGAAGAAACTGCAATGAAAGATCACCGAGGAGAAACTAAAGTTGAAGATAATCAAAGAGAAATGGAAGCAAAAGATCACCGAGGAAATGACCATCTCTTTCCTAGTTGATACCACTAATGAAGAGGAGCTTCAAGCTCTCTACAAAGATATGGGTCCAAAGGTTCAACAAATCCGAGAACAGTTTCGAAAAATTAGTCATCAGGTTACTGCTCCTCTCTTACATGAAATAGTGAATTCGGATACTCCCATGGCTTCCTCATCGACTCTCATATCATTCAATAACCAAAGGTTCACCCCTGTTCAGAACCATCCGAGGAGGTTTTACTTGCACTACAACCTTTTTCCAACCTTGAAGCAGCAGCAAAAGCATTATGCACATAGGTAAATTATTCTCGAAGCCATTTGGAAAGCATGGCTAAAGAAATGGTTCGATATAAAAATGATGCTGCTGCAAATAAAAAATTAAGAGAAATATTTGGCCAACAAATCAAGGATCAATTTCAAGTATTCTAAGTTGACATATCGCGAGATATTCATGGAGCCAACCAGCTTAAACGTCATCTACGCTCTGTCCATGATCAACAAATGGAAGAACTGAAGACTTCTCATCAAGTTGAGATGGATGATCTTAAGGCCAAGCATGTCAAAGAATTAGGCGAGGAGCAGAAAAAAATACTCCACTTTTTAAGAATCTTTAAATAAGAGTGGGGAAGAAAAGAAGAAGCTGACAAATGATATACCTGCTCTCAAAATGAAATTTAAAAAATAAAAATAAGTTGTTGTGGAAGCTTCCAAGATTGAGTGTGGAAAAGACATACTAGCTGCAATAAAAAAATGCCAAGGAGCATCAAACAATTAACTTGCTTCGTGAAATCTATGCAACGTTCCCAAAGGTAAACTTGTCAAGCTTCTGGAAATTAATCCCCATAGGCAACCGTCCGAGCGAGGCCTTCAATCCTATCCCCACTAGTTCCTCTAAAGAGACGGAGTCAAAAGAAAATACTCTTGAACAAGGAGATTCTTCTGAAGAGAACTCCGAAGAAAATTAATTGGTGTTTCCCTCCTTTTTATCCAAGTTACAAATTCATCTGATGTTTTATGAGGACTTATTTTTATATGGTATTTGACATATCTATTTTAAGATCGGATTTTAACCTTCAATGAACAAATACCCTTTCTCTTTTCACATGTATTTTCCTAATCATAAATATTTTTGATTTTATCAACAAGTTATTATTACCTCGAATTCCCACATATGTCACTCATAAATTATTTATTTCTTAAATTCTGACAAGTATCACAGGCTCGAGCTAGAGCTTTAGCATCATCTATAATTGAAGGCCAATAATTGCATGCCAATAAAGTCCGACGTGTCAAGGACTTGAAGCCATTGTGTGTTGAACCCTCAATATTATGCAAATCAGATAAGATTTTTTGAGATTCTTGTTTTCCTAAACAACGTAGCAACGGTCTACTCAAAGATTTATTGTATAACACTCCATCCAATACAATATAACCATGGGCTTTATATCTTAATTTTTTAGCCCGATATGGATGTTGTGGTAACATACCTCATAGTAAATAATTAAGAACGTAGCAATGGTCTACTCAAAGATTTATTGTATAACACTCCATCCAATACAATATAACCATGGGCTTTATATCTTAATTTTTTAGCCCGATATGGATGTTGTGGTAACATACCTCATAGTAAATAATTAAGAATATCATATCTTTAATCTCTTCAAATTATGTCTATAATGACAAATAATTCCTCAGCATATTTACATTGCTCTGATCGTGTCAAAATCGAGAGACTCTCCTATAATAATATCCAAAGATATTCTTTTGTCTAAGAAATTGTTTCCAAAGAATCTGCAACTGTATTATCCCCTCGATTAATATGCCCTATGATCACTTTGTCAAATAGAAGAGCCAAATTCTGAAGCTCACGCATATACAAAATTAAATGATCCTTCTTAGCCTCGAAAACACATGTCATATGACTTACCACTAATTGTGAATCTATTTCCATACGAACTGTTGTTGCTCCACAAATATTATCAAGTTTTAAGCCAACCAACGCAACCTCATATTCAGCTTCATTATTCGATGCACGAAAACCAAATCGAATGGCTTCATACATTGCCTCCCCAAAAGGAGCAACCAATTGAACTCTTGCATTGCACCCTAATATATTAGACCCACAATTTGTTCGAACTATCCATATCAAAGTTTTTGGAAAGGTCTCTTTATTTGTCTTCTCATCTGATCTACTTGAATGAAATTCGATCAGAAAATCAGCTAAATCTTGAGCTTTCATAGCTATTCGAGGAGCGAAAATTATATCAAAATCTCCCAATTCTACTGACCATTTGGTCATTCTACCAGAAGTCTCTGGTCATTGTAACACATTCTTTAATGGGAAAGAAGTTCGAACCACAATGGTTTGAGCTTGAAAATAAGGGCACATTTTCTTAGCAGCCACCACTAAAGCCAAATCCAATTTTTCAAGTTTCAAATACCTTTTCTCTTATGATAACAAACTTTTACTAACATAATAAACTGGCTATGAACCTCCCTTGTCTTCGCATATAAGAACAACACTTACAACAAAATCAGATACCGCTATATACAAAAATAGATGCATTCCATTTCAAGGCATGGATAAAATCTATGGTGGCAAGAATAATTCTTTAATTTTTGAAAAACCTGCTTCACAACTTGGTGTCTATTTAAACTCTTTGGGTTTGCGTAACACTTGGAAAAAGGGAAACATTTATCAGAAAACCTTGAAATAAATCGATTAAGAGGATATAACTTTCCTGTCAAAACTTGCACCTCCTTTATAGTTCGAGACGATTTCATCGAAACCAAAGCCTTCAATTGTTCTAGATTTGCTTCTATTCCTTTTTCACTAATAATATATCCCAAGAATTTCCCTGATCGGACACCAAAATTACATTTCTATGGATTCAGCTTCAAACGAATGGCTCTCAAATTTAAAAAAGTCTCGTCTAAATCTTCAAGGTGTTCATCATCTGTGGAACTCTTAACCAACATATCATCAATGTACACCTATATATTTCTTCCGGTCTGTAGAGCAAAAGCCTTATTCACCAACCTTTGATATATTGCTCCAGCATTCTTCAACCCAAATAACATAACCCTATAACAATGTAGTCCTCGGTCAATGATAAATGTAGTAATTTCTTGATCTTTTGGATCCATTTGAATCGGATTATACCCTGCAAAAGCATCCATAACAGAAAGAATTTTATTTTCTGAAGTAGAATTAACCAACTAATCTATTCAAAGGACATGGAATGGATATTTAGGCATGCTCGATTCAAATCTATGAAGTTAAAACACATTCTCTACTTTCCGTTATTCTTTTTTACCAACACCGGGTTAACAGTCCGTAAAGGATATTGTGCCTCCCTAATATGTCTGAGCCAGGAGAGACGATCCACCTCCTGAACAATAGCCTCTGACTTTTCAATAGAAAAAGCTTGTTTCTTCTGAATAACGGGCTTTATATTCGTATTTAGAGCTAGGCTAACAAAACACTTACAACTAACTATGCAAGGTAGAATACAACAATGTTCATATTTGTAACGTCTTCCCATTTGAAAAAATATGCTCTTCAATATCCTCACTCACTGTTAAAGAACCCTGGATTTCCCTCAAATCATCTATTGTATCTTCATACGAGGTCAACCCCCTTGGTTTCTATTCAATCATTCAATCCTTGGAAGCCATGATCTCCCAAAAATAGTATTGTAAATGGTCAGACATTCAACCACTATATACAGAACTTGAACTTTATTTTTAAACTGGCCTTTACCCAAACACACCTCACCTTCGAATTCTCCAATCAGATGAGCTGTTATACCCGTAAACCCGATTATAGTATGATCAGATCAACAAATTCGAGGAGGATTACGCATCGTATCATACGTAAAATTGAATAACACATTTCATGAACTCTTTGTATCAATCTAAACATGTAAAATTTCAACTTCATATATTGTTCCCCTATAACCAGTGCATCCTCATGAGGACCAACTATTCCCCTCAAATCATCCTAATCGAACAAAATAAAAGGAGCAATGCTTGCCATATAAATGGGTAGACATATTTCCATCTACTTGAGTTACTAGGTTGACAACATGCCTTTTCCTAGAACTATTAATTACTAGTCATAAAATCTCCCCCAAAGATTTTTAAAGACTCAAAACACTCAAATAAACGTCGACTCGTCCTTGCTCTATTGGTTCATCCACAACCATCAAAATCAATCGATCTGGATATGTATTCAAATATTCCAAAGTTATGTCAAACTCATTGAATTTAGAGTTTAGAATCATCAGCGCATTTTGTTCCTTCGAATTCGGATTTTCTGCTTGTGAATTTGATGTACTTAGAGCTTTTGATATAATGCTTTTCCCTTTAACAAAAGCGACCAACTTTTCATTCTCTATTAAAATTTGTACCTCATTTTTTCAAAGCTATAAAATATGTTGTATCATACCCAATATCATTTTGATACTTACAAAATTTATTGTTGCGTTCTTCTCTTGGCCTATTTATCGGAGCTGGATTTTTAAAGCTTACGTATCCTTTAGCCTTTTCATAGATCGCAACAACATTCTCACTTAAATCAGCATAATACTCTGTCATTATCCATTGATTTGGCCTTGGTCTTTGAAACTGATAACATGTAGCTTGAGTTGGATACCCTCCATTTCGAGGAGGCAAGTTGTTGTTATTCCTTGGACGAGGTGGTTGATAATTCGAAGAGTGTCATTGATTACTTGTCACCAGTCCTGAATTATTTTGACTAGGTCCAACCACTCCTCAAACCTAGTTGACTCTTCCACTTCAATTTGATCCTTGAATCGAGACATTAGTGATTCAAACGTTAAGGCTCTCCTCTTTGTTGTTTCATTTCCTAAATCACCTAATAATAAAACTTGCCTAAGTGCATCCATAGCCACCAGCTCTTCACAATTATCCAATCCTACTTTGTTAACACAAAATACTTTATATAATCCTTTAACTTCTCTCACACAGGCTGCTTACACTGTATCATAGTGTCACCATTTTCTCATATTTCTTTACTTCCTATAAACTATCGTCAAAAAGTTGTATAGAAATCCCTAAAGTTGGAAATAGATCCCCTCATTGGTGTGCCCTTAAACGTTTGAGAAAAGGCTCTACATACAGTTTATCATCATCTTCTAAGTTCATCGTGTAATTCTTAAATTGCTCGATGTGATCATTAGGGTCTTGCATCTCATCAAAAATTTTGACCTTAGAAATATCGAATCTCTTCGGAAGGTGAATTTCTCCAGTTTACTCATTGCACATACTGGTCGTTTCCTCCTGTTCATCTCCTCATGTTCCCATAATAGCATATAAATTCCGATCATCAATACATGTGTACTGATTTGATGTATTTCCTTCACACTATTATATTTCTCCCAAACAATGAGGCAAAATGTCTCTTTTTGGTTTATATTCTTTCGAGGCCGGTCTTTTTCTTCTTTCAAAGATCTCGATACCACTTTTTCTTAGATGATCCTTCCTCCAATTCCTAACTATCACATTCGTCCTTACTAGATATAATATATATATATATATATATATATATATATATATATATATATATATATATATATATATATGTGTGTGTGTGTGTGTGTGTGTGTGTGTTTGTTTGTCTTTCTTCTCTTTCCGTGAGGTATGATGCTCTTAATTAGATTTGAAATATGTTTTCTTCCGATCGGTTTGAATCCGATGAGTTTTATATGATCAATCATATTGATTTTCTAGCTCGCAATTTTCTTCGACTTGTCATACCTCATATTTTAGCCTTGTTGACTGGATATGCTCTTCTATTTGAACATACCATTCATTCAATGCAGTAATTTTGTCCAGCAATTGGTTTATTCGAACATTAATATCTGAATGACCTTGCTGCACCAGAGCTTCATTATCTTCTGTATTTTCTTCCTTACGCAGATCAAAAATCTCAAAGTATCAATTGGCCTTCAAACCGTATGATCAAATTTGTTTCTTAGTTCCATGTCGATCCAAAGTGATATTACTTTGCAAAAACTCTACAATTTCTGGGTTTCTATACGAAGTCAAGGTGTAAATATAATAGAGCTCCCACTGTGGTCGCCAGTTTGTTAAGTGTCAATCTAGATTCTTGAGAGAGAAATAGTATATCTGATTATAGAGAGAGAAAGTGAAATAAAAGTCACTCTTGAACTAATGAAAGTATCGTCCATCTTATTAAGAGCCTCTGCCTTTATTTATAGGCATATTGACTTGTATAACTAATTCGTTTACGCAAAGGGTATAATTACGTTATAGCCCTTTATATTTACAAGTAATCTAAATTCTATCTATTAACTATACAATTTATCATACATGACTTTAGTTTATTACATTTAAGCTATCAATATTCCATATTCCTATCATTTCAATGCACAAACTAGAGAGAAAATCTTTATCGTAATTAATTATTAGATTAATTATAATAAAGGTGGTATTTACCACCAAAATTGAAGCCTCGTAGCAAGGAATGTAGCTACACCAGATATCATGCCCGAAGGCTTTAGCCAATACCTCTCGTTCGTTGGAATCTTCTGACTGATGACCTCCTGGCCGATCTCACATGTTGGTCGACACTACAAGGTAGTCAACTTCTCATTAAAGATCCAATAACTACATTTGCAATGCATTAACACATGTAATTAAATGTATCAGGTTATTACAAACTTTTACAATTATGAAAGCAGTCAATGCTATGAACTAAATGTAAACCATTACAACTTCCCTTATATAAGGGAGATAAAATTATCAATAATATCAATCTACAACCTCTCTACCACTTAACTATTTTTTACACTCATCAATTGACGACTTCAGTATGGATAAAAGTACCCTGGATTATTTTTAAAACCAAACACAAAAGTAACTGAAGACACAGCTAGTAGACAATAGTTGAAATATAATAAGAAAACCCCACACCCGAAGGTACTAGTAGAAGTTGATAAGGGAAGAATAAATAATTTAGTAAGTTAGGGGTGTTTTGTCAATAAAGAAAGTCTTTTAGGGTAAATTGATAATTATATAATATAGAATGACTAATTTATAGCAAACAATAGACTTAATGATAGAACCACAATTAGTGAATTGTTAGACACGTGGGACCTACTATTTGTATTACAAAAGAACCACCCCTTTTTAAAGAAAGGTGATTGATTAATGATTACACTATTATTACTCTTTGATTTCTCTCTCTAAAAATACAGTTCTCTCTCTAAAAATACAGTTCACGAACTTAGTCCTCTAAGCATTGTTTTACTTTAAAACCTCCTCCAAAGATTTCTAGACCTACCATTGGTGTCGTTTGTGGAAAATATTTGGTACCCGGAATCTTCTTCCAAAACTTTGTTAAAATTTTGAAAGAAAAATCATGGAAATTCGAGGAGAAATAGACATGAATAATTATTTGGGAATTGGAAAAGAGTTTGAAGAAAACGATGTTGAGAATAATATGTAAATCGATCAACAACATGATGATCAACATGCTGGTGAAATTTTAGAAGAGTCTATGTTGGTCGCTCGGAGAAATGAGTTATTAGAAGAAATTGAAAAGCTGAACTCTGAAAGAGATGAAGCAATTTCTTCCAAGAAAATTCGGTCTGAAGTCCGAAGAGAAAATGAAACTGAGAAAGATAAATTAGATCACTATCATCGAATCAGTAAGAGGGACAGATACCGGAGGCATCGTCGCTATTCTCCGAGGAAAATGCTAAAGCTAAGGTACATGTATGAATCATCTGAGTCAAGTTATTATTCTATTTATGACTCAAGTGAATCTTCTCCATAAAGGATTATCAAAGTAAGAAAGACATAAAAAATAAATATGTGAAGAGGCATAGAACAGAGCATTGATCGGGTCATCGGACTAAACACTTGAAAACGAAAGAACAAGTTTCTGAGGATTGTGCAAAGAAAGATAACGTCGTGTATGTTCAAAATTAATCATGAACTCAAAATTTTAAGTATCGTGTAAGTAATGAATACACGGCTCCTTCCGAGGAAGGTCTCTATGTGATGGCTCATAAGGTTCCAAGACCTAATGTTTACAGAGCATGCAATAATTGGAGGTCTTCTTCTTTGTCCGCGGAGATACTTTTTGGTAGTCCTGTTATCGGGTCGGGTCGGTCCGGGTTTGGACGGGACCGGGACCGACTCGCTAAGTTACCGAGTGGGTCGAGCCGGACCTCTAAGTGAAGGGAGCCAAATATGATGGACCGGGACCGGCTCGTTAAGAGTCGAGTCGGTCCGGTCCGACTCTTAACGGGCGGGTTTGCTAGTTTATCATAATTGTTTTAAAGTTTTAGTTAAAAATATACATAGATTAGGAAAAAAAATTATATATCTCCCTTACCGGGCTGGTTATCGGGCGGACCGGTCCAGACCGATAAGAGAGTCGGTCCAAAACTTTGGCTCCCAACCCGCTCCCTAAGCTATCCGGACCGGTCTCGGGCGGGCCTTACCGGTCCGGTTCCGGGCGGGTTAACGGGTTGGGAGGCCCCCTAACAGCTCTACTTTTTGGCAACCTTCCAAAATATCTTGACATTTCTAAGTTGGAAAACTTCGATGGGACACAAGATCCTGACAGTCATATTGACCAATTCAAAACAATTATGATTAATTTTGATGATGATGACAAATTATTGTGAAGGGAATTCTCTCATACTATAAGGGTATTGCTTCAAAGTGGTATAATCGACATCCGCAAGGTTATATCAAAACGTTTGACATGTTCTGGAATATTTTTCGCCAGCATTTCTTGGGGAGTAAAATATTTCGAGCTAATAGAGATACTATAATATCTATATACCAAAGATTGAGGAAAGTCTGAAAAATTATACCAATCGTTTTGTTATGGCAAAAACGGATATGGAATATTGTAAAGATTATGTGGATTTAGCAACGTATCGAATGAGGCTTCTCCCCATAATATTGAAAGACACTGTGGCATAAAGTCAAACACTGACATTTGGGGTTCTTCTTGATCAAGTTGAAAAACTAATATTGGTAGAAGAAACTCAGGCTTTGGAAATAGGATCTAGTGATCAGCTGGAACAGAATCAGTTTCAAAGATATCTTGCTACTACTCAACCTCCTCGAATAAATGTGCAACCTAAAGCAACAAAAAATATCCTCTGAGGCCCAGAGTAAATCAGCAAACATATAATACACAACAAGTTGCTAGGCCAATGTCCAACAAGTGGATTCGCCCATAATATTTTTCAGATCTGACTGAGTGAGTGGCTACTATATTTGAAAACTCGTGATAATGTGCAATTTTGTAAGACTTTCCCTATTCAAACTCTGAGGGAAAATATAAACAGTAGGTTTGGAAAGTATCACAAAGATGTTGGGCATGACACAAAAGAGTGTATTTCATTTAAGAAAGAAACACGGGCGTTAATTAAGAACGGAAAATTGACAGATTTTATAAAGAAACACTCTCATAAAAATCTGACGGTCAAAGAAAAATCAAAAGAAAACGAAATTGTGTTGGTTATTTTCGAGGAGATCGATTCTTTTGATATTACGACATAGTACTTAGATCCAAAAAGGGAGAAACGTTATTATCATGGTGAAAGAAATCATCCGAAGAAAAAACTTAGTGATTTATGTGCATATTTTGAATCTTATTCTATTTTGGGGGTGATATTGTTGTAGGAAATTCGAACAGTTCTCGGAAAAGGCATATAGTCAGCTTGACTACTCAATTAGAAGTGGGTGCCTAAGCACATCAGCATCGAACTCCCTCCCTAATAATTTGTTTTGAAGACGATAATATGAGAAATGTGGCAGGCCCACATGAAGATGCATTGTAATTACAGCAGGGATAGTCGGTGATCATGTGCAAATAGTTCGAATTGACACAGGAAGTTCTGCTAATATCTTATTCATGAGCACTTATAAAAAAAATATTGATCCTCCTGTTATCCGAAGGTCTGATCGAACTACTATGGGATTTACGAGGGTGATTGTTGAAGTGGTTGGAGAATTTGAAAGTATGGTTGAACTAGGTCGGGGAGCTTTTAGAAAAGAAGTTGAAATTTTGTTTGCCGTAGTAGATGCTCCTACATCTTACAACACTATTTTTGGGAGTTCCTGGTTATCAAAGATGCATGATGTTATCTCCATAGTTCATCAGTCTCTAAAGTATTTTGTGGGGAACAATATTAATACAATTATAAGTAGTAAAAAATGGCTAGACAATGCTACCGAATCGTTTTATCTTCCAAGCAAACTTGAGGGAATGATTCAGAGAAAGCATATCAACTAGTGGGGACTTCCTCGGAGCCAACCCTTTTTGATGACCCAAGGGAGTCCCCCTAGTCTGTTGGTTCCTGATGAATATTATGAGGATCATGTGTACCCAGATGGAAAAATGTTGAAGATTGGAACAAAGTTATCTCCAGATTTAAAACAAAAGTTGATTGAACTTTTATCCTCGAAGTTGGACACGTTTCTTGGTGTTCCAAAGACATTATTAGTGTTCCCCGGAAATTATTTATCATAAGTTGTCGATTAAGAATAATATAAGACCAATAATTCAGAAAAGGAGACCTTTCTCCCATAAAAAACCGGAGGCGATAGTGGCAGAGGTAGAGCGTTTGACCAGAGTAGGGCATACTTGAGAATCATAATATCCTTTGTGGGCAGCAAACTTGGTATTGGTAAAAAATAAGAATGGTAAATGGTGAATGTGTGTAGATTCCACATACTTAAATAGGGCTTGTCCAAAAGATCGTTTTCCTATCCCGCGGATTGATCAGCTGGTAGACTCAACATCGGGAAAGATGTTGCTTTCTTTTATGGATGCTTATGTACGGTATAATTAAATCGAGAGGGATATGGGGGATGAAGAAAAAACTTTATTTATCACTGGAAAGGGTTTGCATTGTTATAAAGTAATGTTGTTTGGGTTGAAAAACGCAGGGGCAACTTATCAACATCTAGTGAAAAACTTTCGAATCACAAAGCAAAACGTTGAAGTACATATTGACGATATGCTGGTTAAAAGTTCTAATGAGGAGGATCATTTAAATGATCTAAATGAAACTTTTATTAACTTGAAAAGGGTAAACTTGAAATTAAATCTAGAAATTGCACATTTAGGGTCCAATTAGGAAAGTTCCTTAGATATATAGTACGTGAGAAAGAGGTCAAAATCGATCCAGTGCAGTTTAAAGCATTAACGCCTATGACACCCCCCCCTGGAATATTAAAGAAGTTCAAATATTAACAAGATGGTTGGCAGCACTGAATAGATTTATATCTCTCTCTTCGAAAAAAATGAGCTCTTTTTTCCAGGTATTAAGGCATACAAATTGTTTCAACTGGACAAAAGAATGTTCGGGGGATTTCTTCACCAAAAATCCTTACAAAGCCTTTTTTGGAGGAAAGATTGTTTGTTTACATATCAGTTTCAGATTGTGTTGTAAGTGTTGTGCTAGTCCGAGAAGAAGATAACGTTCCAAACCCATTATACTACATCAGCAAAATTTTAATGGATGCAGAAAAACGATATTTGAAGTTAGATAAATTGGCTCTTACATTAGTATTTGCTACTAAAAATGAGGCTATATTTTCAAGCTCACTCTATCATGGTACAAACGTCTTTTCCATTAAAAATATACTTCAAAGACCTGATATATCGGGGAGAATAACCAAGTGGTAAGTTGAATTAGGAGATTTTGATATTGAGTTTGAACCCAAAAATGTGATCAAATCTCAAGTCCTAGCAGATTTCTTAGTGGAGTTTCACTCTGAACTGTCGGATATGGATATTGATAAAGACAATTTCGAGGCTGAGTCGATAATCCGAACAGATGGGGGTTCAAGTATATCAAGAAGTGGGGCTGGGATACAGTTGGTTTCTCCAGAAGGAATAGCAATGTATCAGGCCATCCACTTTGGGTTCAGAACAACAAATAATGAAGCGGAATATGAGGCAACTCTAGTAGGATTAAGGCTTGCACAAGTCTGTAGGGCTAAAAACTTTAAGCTAGTCATTGATTCACAGCTCCTTGTTAATCACGCATCTGGACAATCCGAGTCTCAAAAGGATCATCTAGTAAAGTATTTGAAAGCGCTAAAAATTTATCTTTAGGCTTCAAAAAATCAGTTATAAGCAAGTTCGAAGGGAAGAAAACTCTATGGCAGATTCTTTGGCCACTGTTTCATATTCTGAGAAATATTTGTGGATCATTATGTTGGAAAGTCTGTTAATTATTAAACATTCGGAACAAATAATTTGGATTATTGATAAATACATTCAAGTATCTATTTGTGAGAATGAAGATTGAAGGCAAAACATCATCAAGTTTTCAGAGAATGATGAGTATCCAATTGACAAATCATTATCTAAAAAATATGTTTCAAATCTCATGGGTATATGATCCTTGAAGGCTTCTTGTACAAGAAATTTTTCAATAGACCTTTGCTCCAATGTTTGAGAAAAATTAGATCACATATGATATTATCAGATCTGCATGATGGCAAGGGTATGTACATTGTGGGTATAAAGCATTAATCATAAGAGTTTTTTTGGCAGGATATTACTGGCCTACGATTTCTTCTGATACAAGAGAATTGGTGAAAAAAATGTGATACTTGTCAAAGATTTTCTAATATAGTTCACAAGCCAGTACTTCCCCTCGAAAGTATATCAGAGGCCTTATCGTTTGACCGATGAGGTATTGATCTTGTGGGTCATCTTCCAATGGCTTCCGGAGGGGCGACAGACAATAATCGTGGTGGTAGATTACTTCTCTAAATGGGTGGAGGCAGAGCTATTAGCAGGAACAAAGACCAAAGATGTAATCAGATTTATCACTTCGAATATTTGTTGCCGTTTTGGGGTTCCAATAAAAATAACTACAGACAATGGGCCCTAATTCGATAACAAAGATTTGAAAAATATTTGTAAGTCTCGAGGGATACAGTAGTGTTTTTCAGATCCTTTTCACCCACAACAAAATGGGCAATTAGAGGTTACTAATCGAACAATTCTTGATGGTTTGAAGAAAAATTTCAAAGGAAAGGCAGGAAAATTGCCTGATTATTTTCAAGAAGTTCTTTGGGCATACCGTACGACTCCTCGAACATCAACGTCAGAATCCCTGTTTGCTTTAGTATATGGGATGGATGCTGTAGTACCATCTAAAATAGTTTTTCCATCATATTTTGTTATGACATATTTTGAGAGAGCCTAATGATATAAGTAGAACAGTGGAGCTGGATTTGGTTGAAGAAAAAAGAAGGCGAGCACAAATTAAGTCGTTACATTATCAAACGCTGATGAGAAGCAGATATGCCTCTAAAGTAAAACGAAAGGAATTTAAGGTGGGTGATAAAGTGTTAAGGAAGATTTGTCTTCACATTATGGAAAAGCGCCTCAGAAACTTAGGTCCTAATTGGGAAGTCCCATATGAGATAACAGAAAAAATGAAGCCAGAAACGTATTGAATAAATGATATAGAAATAAGAAATCTTAAGCATTCTTGGAATATAGGAGCAAATTAAGTTGTATTTAGAATGAATGTAATAAATACATATGTTATTTTTTGTAAAATATCGGTGACACACTCTTTCGTACCCTGATAGGCACATGAAGGTTTTAACGAGGTGTCTTATTAGACGATTTATATATATAAATTGTTGCCTTCAAAATTCAAATTTTAGACTAGAGGGTCTTCTAACAAATGTTGGTCTATAACTATTAAATTTTGGACCTATAGGGTCTTCCAATGAAAGTTGGTCTATAATTATTAAACTTTGGACTTAGATGGTCTTCCAACGAAAGTTGGTCTTCACCTATTATAATTTTGAACATACAAGGTTTTCTAACAAAAGTTGATCTTAATTATTCGAAGCATTATGAAAACATAATCAAAAGATAGCACTCCATAAATTATGAAAAATTTTACAAAAAATGCCTCGAAGTTTAAGAGGACTTTTATAAAAAAAAATGTCTCGGAGTTTAAGAGGACGTTTACAAAAAAAATACCTCAAAATTGAAAGAGACATTTTTACAAAACAAATGCCTCAAAATTTAATAGGACTTTCACGACTTTTTTACTCTAAAGAATTATAATAGTCACTATCATCAGATTCTGATTCTTCACTTTCACTTTGACTTTCACTTAACGATATTCCACGAGGACGGAATTTGGCTGGGACATGTCCCTAGAAACTTCCCAAGTTAAGATCAGGGTAGAGTTCATGAATTTCTTGAATTAACGCGGACCTAACATTTATATCCCTCGAATCTAATTTATCTACACACTTAGCAATGTAAGCTTCAACATAGTCATATTTGTTTGTTTTAACTTGAGCTAAGATGAGTTGTTTCTGTTTTACGACTCTTTCGAAATTCGCAAAGCACCTGGTAAAACCATTTGTGGCTAAATCATTCCCTTGTTTGTAAGCTCCAATTAACTTTTCTTTAGTGGAATTTTTCTCTATGTAAAGATCCCTTTCTTCCTAGCGATATTTTTTGAGGAGTATGATGTAATGTTCAGATGCAACAATTTTTTCAAAAATCGCATCAGCTTGTTTTTAAGAGTCAAATTTTATTATCTAAGCTCTTTGATCTCTGATTTTGCCTTTGAGATTTCAGATTTCTAATAACTCTTATGATCCTGAAGATATTGCATCTTCTTTCCAATAGAGACAGGGAAATGGAGAATTTTCCGAAGACAAAGAGAGAACTCATCTTCTGGGGAAATTTCAAATGAGCTGGATGGGAAACCATTTTCAAAAGTATTCAACAATGTAGAGTCAGACGGTTGGATATTATCTTGAGGATCTTGAGAAGTTATGTCATCCAGTGGAAGTTGAACGGGGTCAAACTCAATGATCACCCTTTCCGGGGAAGCTTTGATTTTATCATTTTTTTATTTTCTGGAGAACCAATATCACCAGAAGCTTCTGGAACGTCTTCAGAGATACTTTTTAGTTTTCTTTGACACTTCTTCTTTGGAGAAGTTTGAATAGAAAGTTTATTTTTCAATGGGGTAAAAGACTTCTTGGATTTGGGATTTCTTACGTTCGAACTTTTAACTGTAATTTTTCCTCTTTGAGTTAAGGCATCACAATCCTCTTTATTTTCTGAAGGAATATCTGATTCTTCATCCAAGTGAATTTTGGCACTGTATTTTGTTGGAAGAAAAACCACCACGTCTTTCGCTTATAATCGATCTAGCACGTCTTGTTGCGCAGGATTTAACCTCCATAGTTCTTCTAATGACAACCTTTTTGAAGGATTTAACCTCCATAGTCGGCTTTTGGAAAGATTTGCTAGGGTGAAGCAAAGCCGAAATTCGTTGGGCTAGGCAGTCTTGGCCCACAAGCTCAATTCGGAAAAGACATCCTTTACATGAGGTACGAATTAGACATAGGGCTTGAATATGCCACATGTTTCTACTGATAGGTAAAGAAAATATAAAAACAACTATAAAATAAGACCAAGTAAAATTTCGAAGCACTGTACAAGGGAAGTCATACCCTTCCTTATCCAGACAAGTGAAGCTTGTGAGGGTTGTCAATAGTTGCTTCAGATCGTGTTTCTCAGAGCCCTGAGATAAACAGGAAGTGTTGTTTCAGTTTTTTATCTTCTTCAAGTAAGTTTTTAACTACCTCTAGATCACGTCCGAAGGTAAGAGAATAAAATGGGAAGTGAGGGTTCTTCCCCAAACCAGAGAGGCCAATAAATTCTTCTAAGGAAAAACTAACCCCCGAAATTCTGGAGGCCATGATATAGGCCATAAGAGTGAACTACATAGTAAAATATTTATTATTATCAAAAATATTTTATTGATTATCATTAATTATATTAGAAATAAAATATCGCTACAAAATGTTGTTGTTGCCCACTATTGGACAATTCTCTCTCTTAATGTAAAATCTTTAATGTTCATTGGTTCTTGGAACGCTCATAGGACAAATGATCCTATTAGGTAGAAAGATGCCTCTGACTTTATTATGAGTAATAACTTTTCTATTATGATATTTGTCGAAACTAAAGTCCGTTCCTACAAAGTTGAGTCTATTATCAGTAATATGGTCCCTTATTGAAATTTTGTTATTAACCATGATTCTCATCCCCTTGATAGATTTTTGATATTATAGAACCCAAGTGTTATCACTATTTTCACTATATCCTCTTCCCCTCAACACACTCATTGTACTGCAAAACATCACAACTTCCCAATTTTCTTCCGCTTCCCCGCCATTTATGGTTTCAATGAAAGCATTGATCGTATTCTCATTTGGAATGCTCTCCAAGATATTTCCTCCCATGACCAGGGAATCCATTGGGTTACCCTTAGGAATTCAATGTTATCCGAAAACTGGAGGAGCAATTTAGCTTCTCCGACAAATGGTCTCCTGCCATCGATGAGTTTAACAATTACTGCTACCATTGTGAACTTAGTGATCTCTGATCCACTGGCTTCTTTTTCACTTGGACCATTAAAAATCTATCCAACCCCATATTTTCTAAGATCGACCGGGTCCTTGTCCAAGATCAGTTTTTCCTCCAAATAAATTATTATTTTGTTCTTCATATATTTTTTTATATAATATCACATAATAATATATTAAGAGCCTCAAAATAATTTTTACAATTCATAGGTGCTTCATCCCATATATTATTGATGCTTATTGAATTAACTAGGAAAGATGTGTTGATTTTTTATTATACATGTAGAACATTCTATTGTACTTAAACAAATCTTAAATCTTAAATGTGCAGTTCTACCTCCAGGAAGAACTAGGGAAGCAATTCTTGATGAAGCAACTGCTAGAACAATTTTTCCTTCTGATCTAAGTTTACTAATAATTGTGTGCCATAAAAAATTATTTCTTGTACCACCATGTCTGTATACAAAAAGTAATCCCTGTTTTTTAGCTACGACCGTAGAGATAACACAGTCATAATTTTTATTTTTCTCGTTATTCAATTTCGAAGCTAAAATTATATGTGGTATTTTTAATTTGTTTACATCATAATTTAACTCTTCTCTCAATTTTTTATTCTTAAGATCTTCTATTTTTTTATGATCTGCTTGAGATGAATTATGATCTTGTAAACCAATACTTTATGCATTAAACAACTTTTCTATTTTGTATAAAACATAACTTTTAAGGTTTTTTATTTATATAACAAAATTTTGCATTCTAGACATTTTTTTAAAATTATGTAATATATCAACGAAAATATTTTTCCAATTTTTTTCAAATAAAATATTAGGATTTTCAATATCGCAATACAAAGTTATAGTAACGAATAAATATCTTAATTCATAGCATGTAGTTGTGTTTGTAGCCTCTTTTAAGGCATCATCTCATTCTTTATCATCACCTAACACACCTAGTGCTTTGCATGCATCGTGATAGATAGATAGCACAATTCTCCTGACATGTCATCAAAACTGGTAGCTTTTTTTAAAAAAAAATTAATAACATTCTTAAATAATATAGTTCACATGATGTTGGATGTACATATGATAATCTACATATACATTTACCTTTTTTTTCTCAATTTCTAAATTTTATCATGAGCATCCTAGATAAATTTTATGGGAAATTCTGCATATGATAGCATAAGAGCTTCTTTATAATATTTATTTGCATTAAGCCATCCTGTTAACACTGAATTTTCAACACCTCGCTTGTCAACAACTTATTGGAGAATTATATTAGAATCAAATATAATATTTTGTTTCAAAGGTAAATGAAAGATAATCTTTCAACATAAGGGTGCCTCAAATGTATATGAAACTGGAATATTCTCCAAATAGATTCATACGGGCATAAATATCGATAATTAAGATGCGCAAGAATTTCATTAGTTTTATTTTCTTTAAAAAGAGTTCGATCTATATTTGATCATTTGTTAATATTTTTGAAACGATTCTTAATAAGCATAGATTGACAACAGGATTCAACGTTAATATGATCTTTATATCGTACCAATAATTATTTATTGTAAGGTACAATAAATTTATTATTAATTTGTATTTGATTTTTATTAATGTAATTTGATGGATTGTCACGACGTTTTAAGCGACATAACTATTTGTTTCTATGGATGTTTCTGTTTTAAATTGTTTTGGAATTTTTTTTGTACATTTACCATTTTTCATGCATTATGGTATCTATTCAAAATTCTGCAAGGACCATGAATCATAAAATTGACTTACCAGCTCATGTGCAATTGGATCAATTTTTTTTGTTTGGAATTTCGGCTGAAATAATAGAGTCGATATCTTGTGGAAGACTGCATGCATATTTCGAATCTAACAAAACTAGCATATGACAATGAGGAAAACCTCTTTTTTGGAATTCAATTATACAAACATCTGTAAATATAAAAATAAATATATTATGAGTTATAGAAATAACTATATTTTAAATATATTAAAATTTAAATGATAAAATAACGTACTCACTACAACTATTCCAAAAGGTTTTCCTGATTTGATGTATGATATCATACTATCAAGTTTCATTTTAAATACTCTTATGACAATATCGGGTATATTTCCAGCTTTATAGCCAAGATTTATGGAGATTTCTTTTATACTTAATTGTCATTTTGTATTGCATGTAAACATGGTGAACAAATTTGGGATACCAAAATGTCGGCATATTGCAATTGCGTCCTAATAATTATTTATCATATACCTAACAATGTGGGAAGATGGTAAATTTATCCTTTTTCCAATATCATTAGCATATATTTCCTCTTTTGATATTGCATCGTGTATTTTTTGTAAATCTCGGCTTTAATTTGTTTTTATTTTTTTTAATAAAATCTAATCGACCTTCTTCAAGAGTTGCGTATACATCTACTAAATATTGTTGGAACAGCCTACCACTGTTTAAGAAAGAAACATAATTATAATTTTATATCTTGAATTTAATATGAATACAAATTTATCATTGATATTCTTTCTCGCTTTTGGTTTTTGGCCTTTGAGCTCTTTGTTCCATTTCAAATAAGGTCTATAACTGTCTTCACTATGAGGAAAAAGAAGTGGATATTACAATGACATAAATTTAGGATATAATATCGTGATTCTTTGTAAAAAGTTAGATTTATATTGTATTATGATATCTCTTTCATAATCGAACTCCCTAATATCTCCAACTATCGAACCACCAATATAATCTGAAGAAAGTTGGTCATATTGTTTATTGTATGTTAACGATTTACTAATCTCATTTTTAATGAAGTAACTAAGTTTCCATTAACTTTATCTTTAACACTGCAGAATAATTTGACTAAGTTATTCGTTTCATCAAGTATTTTTATAAGACCGTCAACAATACCACGTTTAAGCAAATCTTAAGAATTCATAACGTTGAGTCGATTATTTACCTTTTTTTAGTATCATAAACATGTAACTAAGAAAACTTTGGACATTCTCCACTGGTGGTATTAACGATCCCATTAAATGATGAATTTGACCCTTAATTTTATAAATATAAGTGATATACCATTATTAATTAAAGTATTAACCACATCTCCCATCAGAGAGAATGCAAACATTGTATATGCTCTTATATTTTTTCAAAACTTTTTACTACTCTTAAATTATTCAAAAAAACCAGGAGTAGACTCTGACAATATTAGTTCAATTTACCACCTAAACAACACCTTCCAAACTGATATCTCTTTGTATTAAATTTACTTTTAAAAGATTCATTAAGACAAAATAAAACACTGCAATATTCACATTCGATATTGTTTTCTCAAAAATTCACATAACATTAGCCTACTCCTAATTAAAGAAAAGCATAATTAAAAAAACACAAAATAATATATTAATAAATACTTTTACAAAATATATAATATTTCAAACATAAAAATAAATATTTACTTTTTTGTTTTCTGTTTTTCTTATAAAATGCTTGAATATGACTATTATTACTACGATTAACCTGAGACGAATCTTCATCAATATTTAGATTATCTGCATCTATCTTGAAAGATTGACGAGTCTCTAACGTTTATTTAATCTTTTATAACGTTGACAATTTAAATAAATCTGAACCAAACAATAAGAAAAACACAATATTCATAAACTTAGATATTTTAGTCTAATTATATAAGCTTTCTTTAAACAAATAGTCTTCAAAAAGTTATTATTGTGGGTGTAAAATATTTATATTGAAAAATGGAGGTTTATAAAATATTAAATAAAAAATCGATATAAAAACATAACATGATTTTCCCATTATCCAATTTACTGTGCTCGGATGCTAGTACCTAACTTTGAAATAAAGTAAGGTATATATAATTAGACTAAAATATTTGATAATTGAAGATTATAATTATAGGAAAATATATGCTGACAAATTTTTTAACCCTATGTTTTGAAATAAAACAAAATTTATATAATTAGATTAAAAGATCTAGTAACTAAACAATATTATTATAGAAAAAGATATGTTACCAAATTTAATTGATTATACAAATAAATTTTATGATATTATTATTGTGGGTTTAAAATATATATATTGAAAGATGAATATTACATGGAAATGGAAGGTTCCCCAATTCGGCATGAGCTTACCTTCAAAATCAGAGGCAAACCCTTCTCGGTCTCTTTTGAATACCAGGGCCTCCCTCCTCAATGCGAAAATTGCATAGTCTTCGGGCCCCCCACTCGGCAGTGTTCAAAGGGGCCTCTCAAGCACTTACCCTTTCCATCAGTGACTTCATCATCCGAGGAAGATCCATCTGAGATAGACCCTGTGGTGGACTCCAGACTTCCAACTATCACTAAGGACAAGGAAGTGGAGAATGGAGAGGAGGTGGACTCGCCCCCCAACAGGATGTGTATGGACGTAGCCAAGGACAAAGGCAAAACAGTATTGTCCTCCGACAGGACCACCAGCTAACTATTTGTAAGTCTCCTAATTATGAATATTGCTTCTTGGAATGTGCGCGGTCTTAATGACCCGATTAGGCAAAAGAATGTCACTGATTTTATTATTAGTAATCATATATCGTTGATTGTTCTAGTAGAAACTAAAGTACAACTTCTGAATGTCGATTCGATAATCAGAAGAATGGTCCCGTTCTGGCATGTGGTCACTAACCACGAGGCTCACCCGTTAGGTAGAATTTGGATCACTTGGAACCCTAGTGTAATTACAATTACCAGGATTTCTCAATCCCCTCAGTTCATACACTGTATGGCCTCTTGTCATAACTATAAAGCCACCTTCAAGCTTACTGCGATCTATGCTTTCAACGAAGCTCAAGATCGCATTCCACTCTGGAATGACCTTATAGACATCTCCAACCAAGACATCCTAGTCCCCTGGGTCTCTCTCGGGGATTTTAATGTTATCCGCCACCCGGATGAGCGACTAGGTTCCTCTGAGTCTTGGTCCTCAGCAATTGATGACTTCAACAACTGCTGCTACCGGTGTGAACTCAATGACCTTAGATCTTCTGATTTTCCTTTCACCTGGATCAACAAACAACCAGCCCATCCTATACTTTCCAAAATTGACCGTGTTTTGGTCAGCCCTGACTGGAATGACCTTTTCCCTATGTCCCATGCCCTCATAGGTTATTTTCGCACCTCCGACCACGCAACTGTTACTCTCAATCTTGGTCTCCCCCGCCCTAGACGGAAAAAGCCTTTTCGTTTCTTTAACATGTGGCAATCTCACCCCCTTTACAAGGATTTAGTCACCAATTGCTGGAATTCCCCTACTTCTTCCTCTGGAATGATGTTGGTCTCTGACAAACTCAAGCGATTGCAAACCACCCTTGCTTCGCTAAACCGTAAAGAGTTCAGCGACATTTCCTCTAGAGCAGAAAAAGCTCAAAAAGACTTGTTCGAGGCTCAGTCTAGATTAGCCTCCGATCCCCTAAATTCCAGTCTAGTCAGAAATGAATTGGAGGCTTCGACTACTTTCATTTTTCTAAGTCGAGCTGAAGAATCTTTCTTGAAGCAGAAATCAAGAGAAAATTGGATTCAGCTGGGCGATAAGAACACCAAATTTTTCCATAAAAGTATTAAAGCCCGCCTTTTCCGCAATAAAATCATCTCGATCTCGAACGACCAAGGCGACACTATTTCCTCCCCGGTTAAAGTGGCACAAGTCTTTGTTAATTTCTTTGAAAAGACTCTTGGTACCAAGCACACAGCTACCTATCCCGGGCTTGGAAAAGTCTCATCTCTTATTCATTCCAAAGTCAATCCAGCTGATGGAGATTTTATGATTCGTGAAATTACTTGTGCGGAAATTAAATCCGCTCTGCACAGTATTGATAGCGATAAATCTCCGGGCCCTGATGGCTTTAACTCTAGCTTCTTTAAATCTTCGTGGGATATCGTCGGCCCCGACATCTGTAAAGGGGTTCAAGACTTCTTTCTCTCGGACACCCTGAGTAACTCTTGGAACTCTACTTCTATAGCTCTCATCCTTAAAAAAGACTCTCCTTCTTCGCCTGCTGACTTTAGACCAATCGCATTATGTAACGTGGTCTATAAAATCATCTCCAAAATTTTGGCGAATAGAATCAAAGTCTCTTTTCCTTACCTTATCGACTCCTCTCAATCTGCCTTCGTCCCGGGTAGGAATATATCTGACAATATTCTCCTCTCCCAAGAGCTTCTTAAAGGATATCATATCAACGGGAAGGGCAAACGAATTTCCCTAAAAATTGATTTAATGAAAGCCTTTGATAATGTTCGTTGGCACCTCATTCTAGACGTTCTTGTTGCGATGCATTTTCCGGAAAAAATTATTTCTTGGATAATCAAATGTATATCCTCCCCCTCCTACTCCATTATTATTAATGGAGACCTTCACGGAAATTTCAAAGGGAAAAAAGGTCTGAGACAAGGTGATCCTCTATCCCCCCTCCTCTTTGTCCTGGTAATGCAAGTGCTCTCTGGTACACTCAGAGAAAAAAGTCTAAATGAGAATTTCCGTTATCATTGGAAATGCCACAAGCAAAAAATCATCAACCTCTGCTTCGCAGATGATCTGATGATTTTTTGTCATGGTGATGGCCTCTCTCTCAATCTCATTAAGGAAGCCCTGGACGACTTCTTTCTCCTCTCAGGTCTTAAAGTCAATCCGTCTAAAAGCCACATCTTTATGTCCGGCATTGACAACCACCTAAGATTAGACCTTTTGCCTATTTTGAATTTCCCTGAAGGTACCCTTCCGGTTAAATACCTAGGAGTCCCTCTCCTCACAGGTAGATTAACCCATACGGACTGCCGCCCTTTGCTCCACAAAATAACCTCTAGAATTGAATCTTGGACAGCTAAGCACCTCTCTTATGCGGGTCGACTTCAATTAATTAAATCTGTACTATTTGCGGGTCAGGTATACTGGTCTTCGATTTTTATTCTTCCGTCTAGAATAATAAAAGAACTTTCTCAGTACCTTCGGCGGTTCCTCTGGTCTGGTTCTATTTTGAAATCCCATGGGGCCAAGGTGGCATGGTCTACAATTACCACTCCTTATGTAGAGGGCGGCCTTGGGATTCTGGATTTAAAAACCTGGAATCAGGCGGCCGTCCTTAAACACCTTTGGTCCATAGTAAGTAATAAATCCCATTCGCTCTGGTGTGAATGGATTAAATCAGAAAAGATTAAAAATAAAAGTTTTTGGGAGATATCCTACGGATCCTCTCCCTCTTGGATCTGGAGGAAAATCCTCCGTCTTCGACCTTTGGCTTGTAATTTATTCAGGGTTGCAATTGGAAATGGTCTGACTGCATCCTTCTGGCACGACCCTTGGCTTCTTTCCTCTTCTCTGGCTGTCCACTATGGCTCTGATGTAATCTCTGACTCTCGAATGGGAAATAACCTCAAGGTCTCGGATATAATTACAAATGGAGAATGGAACTGGCCAGCCAATCTGAGACCAGCTAGAGCTCGTAGTCGGAATCAATTGGCCGAACTCAGCAGCCTAATCCTCACTCTTCCCCAGCCAAACGTTCTCTCAAAGGATGTTCCTTTCTGGACAGCTAAGGAAGGATGTCTCATCTTCACCATCAAAGACACGTACAATGCTATTCGTGAGCCTGCCCCATCTACGGGGTGGGCGGGGTTAGTATGGAATAAATACAACATTCCGCGCCACTCATTTATCACCTATTTAGCCATTAAGGGCAAACTTGTCACCAGAGACAAGCTCTTTAGTTGGGGGTACAACACCCCAACCGAATGCCCTCTCTGCTCCTCTGACTCGGAATCTATATCTCACTTACTCTTTGACTGTAGTTTCGCTCAGAGTATCTGGAATGTGTCAAGTAATAAACTTGGCTTCCCATTCCTTTCCTCGAGCTGGAAATCTTGGATTCTTGAGGCTTCAAGATGGCCAAACAAACGTGACCACTGTATGTGGCGAACGTGTTTCAACGCGGTCGTGTATCACGTTTGGAAGGAACGAAATTCAAGAATTTTTGGATCTGCTCCGGCCCTTGCATCCTCAATCCTTTACCATATCTTATCGGATCTTCGATACAGATTTAGTGGTACCAAGATTGTCTGGCCGCTGTAGCTGGTTATCTTCTAACTTAATTTATCCTTTCTTTGTTTCAGGTGATCTCCTCCCCCGACTGGAGCATGGACGCTGACTGATCTGGGAGTCTGCCTATGCCACCGAGTCACCCTCACCTCCCCCCTATCAGCTTTTTATCATGTACGGTTTACCCATGATGTCATACCTTGTTCGAGGCAATGGGTCTCTGAACCGTATCTCAGTATTTCACTTCTCTTGTTATCAACTTTATTATAGTAATGTACCACCTCGGGGTATGCCCCAGGAATATGTATGAACCTTTATTTCAATTAATTTAAGCTTTTTTCACCAAAAAAAAAGAGTCTAAATAAAGATATATTCTAAAAATTCACATAGATAAAAAAGAGAAATTGCAGAAATTGCACCTAAAGTACTCACTCAACTATTCAATTGTCACTTACTACCCAAGGATGATCAATTGTTACTTAATACCCAACTCAACTACCTTATTGTCACTTACAACCTAATATTATTTTAATACTCTAACTACCCTTAACCCACTATATAAACATAATTTTCTGTTTTCTTTCTATTTTTCTAGATTTTTGAAGATTTGAATTTGTTAGCCGCTCTAACCACCTAACCCTACGAACCACCACGAAGACCGGTTGAAATCACATTTTCCGGTGATCGGAAGCTGCTGAAGGTTTGTTTATTTATGTAGGTTGTGGTGTTAAACCTGTCTAACCACTGTTTTCTACGTACAGGAGTTGATCGTGGTTTTTTGGAATCTGTTGGCTTACAAGTAATCGTGTTGTTTGCTTTTCAGGTAATTACCTACCGATTTCGAAGTTATTTATTGGTTTTCTCTGTTGGAATAGGTTCTATTTTTACTATTTTTAGATGCCGTTGCTTGATTTCGAGCTTTTCTCTGTTTTTTTTTGTTATAGTGATCTGTTATTGTTTTGTTAATATTGTTCGTTATATACTTATGTCCTTGTTTTCTGATGTTATATACTAATTTTGTAGTGCTTTAGTTTTTTATTTCATGTGTAGATTACGAGTTTTAGTTGTCCAGGCCTTACACTCAAGATGTGAATTGTTTGGTGTATTCGATGAGAAAGATGCTAATTGTCTGATCAATTCGCATGGTGACATGCGAATCACATGAACGAAGTTCAAAGTTTACATACGTTTCGCATGTTAGGATGCGAACTATGTGAAACTCTAGAGTACTGTATGTTCAAACAAATACCCAAACTTTTTAGTTAATTTTGTACACAGTTCGCATGTTATGATGTGAACTGTGTAGGACTCCAAAGTATTTCATTTTCAAACAAATATCACTACTTTTTTAGTTGCTTTTACATTTCGCATGCTATGATGAGCGCTTTTTAGAGTATTGTATTTCGAAACAAATATCAGGACCTTTTTTACAAACAAGTATCAGGACAGGATGTGAATTGCTTGATGCATGTATACACAATTCGCAAGATAGGATGCGAATTGTTTGATGCAGTAGTAAATAGTTTGCCCATAGTTTTTGTGACTAATAACTTGTTCTGTCCAGGGTAAGAGATATCCAAATCACGAGTTTGTATTTTTAAATATGGTCACCAAACTGCAATTGTGCCTTTCACGGAGTTTGAAAGCTTTCAAAGTATCCAAGCTTATGTAGAGAACACATGGGAGGAGCTTGCCACAGGTGACTACCTAATTACCTAATCCTGCGGTGATCACAATAATTGTTTCTTTAATAACCAGAATAATTTTGTTGGGTTGGTGTTATATCTTGATTTGGAGCGTTTAAAACGGGTTAATTTTCTCCTTGAACAACACGTCTTCGATAAGGGTTCTGGCAATAAAAGTTCTGTTAATAAGAGCTCTGGTGGTAAGGATTGTGGTGTAAAGCGTAAAGATCGTAGCTTGATTTTGGGAGAACTATCTCCCAATCAACTAGTTAGCGGGGAGAGTAGTAACGGTTTAGTTAATTCTGATCATAGAAAAAAATAACTTGCTACTGCTGGTTGGGCTGATGCTATTACAGGAGTAGGTCAAGCTTTTGAAGAAGGTGATGTCGGTCTGAGGTTATCTTTGTGCAAGTTTACGTTAGAGCATGGTTTTTCTTTCAAATACCTGCACAACACAGCAAATAAGATCACTGCTTATTGTGAAAATAAGTTCACAAGCGGGTGCAAATGCAGGCTTTATGCATCTATTGACTCAAGCACCGGCTTGATGACGATCAAGACTTATGTCCCGGACCATACTTGCAGTCCTGTTTTCTCCCAGAAGCATAAGCATAAGCAGCACAGGCATTTGACAAATTTGATTGCAGAGGAAATTGAGGATTCTCTACGGACCTGTCATTCGTTGACAGCCAGAACCATACAATCGACTTTCAAACAAGATTACGGTCTTGAGATCTCTTATCGTTTGTCATAGAATGCTTTAGAGAAGGCTAGGAGGGGAGTTTTCGGAGATAGTTCAAGTTCTTTTAGTTTACTAAGCGGATACTTCAAACGCTTGAAGAGCCGGGATATTACTTCAGACTGCCAGTTGGAGTTGTCAGCTGGAAACCGATTCAAGCGTTGTTTTGTAGCATTCGGTTCGTCCCTTCGGGGTTTTCATTCATGCCGTCTAATGTTGTTTGTCGATGAAACCCACTTATATGGCAAGTATAAGGGTACCTTGCTCGCTGTTGTAGCAAAGGACGGAAACAACGGTTAGTTACATTTATCTAGTTAATCTGAATTATGTTTTTGTATAAAAATGTTGATGCAATTCGCATCTGAGGCTGCGAATTAAGCAGTGTTGTGATCTTAACATTTCACAGTTGAGGATGCGAATTAGGTATTATCTGAAACTGTACTTATATCGCAGCTTGAATTAGGTATTATTTGAAGTTGTCACAAATAATTCGCATGACAAGCTGCGAATTCCATGTATGAGCAATTAAAATGTCACACATAATTCGCATGACAAGCTGCAAATTGTTGTATCAAGACAACATGCAAATTGTTTGCAATTTTCAAACGTTTGGGTACTTTTGTAGTGTTCATTTGATCTGCCTTTTTCCAGGACTATTCCCTATTATTGGTGTAGTTAACATTGAAGATTGTGACAATTGGATGTGGTTTTGGGGTGTTTGAAACCACATTTGCTGGATCGCCAGATCACATTTATTTCAGACCGTCATTCTGGTATCGTTAATGTTGTTTCTGTCTTGTATCCAAACTGCTATCATGCGTACTGTTATTTCCATCTCATGCAGAATTTGAAAGCCAAACTGAAACATACTAACAGAGACTATAGAAAAAGGATGTTGAGTTTCTTCCATCGTCTTGCTTATGCTCCCAGTCAAGAGCTTTTTAAAGATATACTAACGGTTTTTCTATGTGAAGGTGGTGACAGAATGAGTGATTTTCTTGCAAATTTACCCCGTGAAAAGTATGCGCATGCTTACGTAAAAGGGAAGCGATACGGCTCTATGGCTTCTACTGCAGCTGAATCATTTAACAATCAGATTAAAAAATATTGCGGCCTACCAATTGTTGAGTTTATTGATTGGATTAGAGTCTTGCTTATGACTCAAGTTTCACGGAGATATGAAGAAGGTCTCAGCTGGAGTACTAATTTGGTTCCTGACTACGAGAAGAAGCTAAAGCAGAATGTTGAGATGTTCCGAACTTGGGTAGTACGTAAGTCCTCTACCACCATGTTCGAAGTCTTTTCGAATCCTGTGGCTGTTGTTAATCTGTTGGATTTCAAATGTTCTTGCGGATCATGGCAACAAGAGTGTTTTCCATGTCCTCATGCTTTAGTGGCATTACAATACACCGACCAAGATCCATTAATTGTAATAGAACCCTTCTTTACGGTTAAGAATTACAGGGAAAGTTACTCTTTCAGCATACCATCTATAACTGATTTCGGCGAAGGGTCCAGCGCTAACGATCCTTCTTTTGTTGAAGTTCTGCCTCCGAATGTTAAGAGATGCTCCAGAAGGCCTAAGAAAAAGCAAATCCCTTCTAGAGGAGAAATCTCAACCAAGCAGTTGAGGTGTGGCCAATGTTCGAAATCAGGCCATAACCGGAGGACTTGTGATGTTCCAGTTTAAGGACAATCCGTGTTGTGGACAATTTTGGTTGGCCAATCACATTTATTTTTAGTACTGTTATTGTTATGTACAGCAAACTAAACATTTTTACATTCCTATGTTTTGTAATGCTATTGTTAGAGTTACGAAATGTTAAGTGCTTTGAGTTGTAAGCATTTCGCATATGGTGTTGCGAATTGTGTACAATATGTTGGTATATTGTTGCAAACATCTATCAGGTTTCCATGCGATTTGTGTGAAACAGTACCAGGATGTGAATCGTTAGTAAAATCATATCAAACATTTCAAATAAATATCAGGACTACTGGCTGCGAATTATGACCAGAACATATGACAATAATTATTCGCATACGTTTCACATGATAGGATGCGAATTATGACCAGAACATATATCAGGACTCCTGGCTGCTTGTGTAAATAGATATGATGCGAATGGAGAACAACCAGAGGTCCTGATATTTGTCACATGATAAGCTGCGAAGTATGCTTTAATAAAAATACTAGGATATTCAGTGGGTTGCAAATCGCATGTTAGGCTGCGAATTGCATGAAATTCAGTAAGGTTGGAAACAAGTAATATATCAGGTTAACATGCGAATCATGTGCAAATTGTAATTGGATGCGAATCGTTTATATGGATTACAAAAAATAGGATTACGATATTTTCATGCACTAACAAATGTTTACACATATCACTACAAGCTACTGCTGATAGTTAGTTACATTCCAAAAAATCAAAAAACAAAAACCAACTCTAGCAGTTAGTAGAGGATTCATCACCATCTTTTTCCTCTTTCTCCTCTTTGTGCTGATTATCTTTCTTTTTCTCCTCTTTCTCTTCCACTTCCTCTTTATCTTCAATATCTACGTCCATCATGCTTAAAACCTTTGTCCTTGATGGACCAGCTTCGTCTTCTCTCTTTCTTTTGTTGTTTCGAACCGCTGTCGTTTGAGGTTGCACCTTTTCTGGCTGAGGTGCAGCAGCAAGCATTGGAACCTCTTCTGGCTGAGGTTTAGCAGCAACCAGTGGAACAACTTCCACTGGTTGAGAGTCAGCAGAGTAGTGGTCATCATACATGTCTAATCCAAAAACAGATACTGGGCTGTTTGGTGGTGTTGCTGGCATAATCAACTCATCACTCCAGTTAACGGTTAAGGATGACCAAGAGTCACCCAGAGAACCAAGTGAACCAGAGTTTGAGTATGAGGTGGTGGTTGTGGTGGTGGAAATAGACATGACTGTTTGAATTCGAAGAGAACAAGAGGTGTTTTTTAAAAAATATAGAGTTTGTTGTAAAATTAGCCTATGGTTACTAGAGTTATTTATAGGGAAAGGAGGTAATCATTACATAGCCTCCATATCCAATCAGCAATTAATGGGTTATGTACTTGATTAGATTATTTTTTTTGTGCTCAATAGAGAAAACATTTACCAAGGCATAAGCACAGCTTGTTCATATCCTTGAACTTTATATTTTGAATTTTTTATTCTGCAGCAGGCTGCGAACTGTTTTAAGGTGGTATACCAGGCTGCGAACTGTTTGTGTAGTGATAAGTACGCATCTATCAGGTTAGGATGCGAACTATTTACTGATAAGTTAGGCTGTAAATTATTTACTGATAAATAAGCATCTATCAGGTTAGGTTGCAAACTGTTAAGACATACCAGGGATTTGCTGCGAATTATTTGGTTGGAATTATTCGAATATTAACCAACTCTTATATATCAGGTTATGATGCGAACTATATGCTAAGGAATGTTCACATTTCTGAAAATGTAATTTGTTTATGTATGCACAACAAACTAAAAATTACAACCGATGTATTTACAAGCAAAAGCATAGTGTTTTAAATCGAATCAGCCATATGCGATGCGGTCTTTGTCATTTAAAAAGTAATAAAACATTTCTGCTCTGAAGGCAGTGACCATATCTGCGTCGTATTCTTTCTACACGAATCCATGCTGGATAATATTTCTTGCATATTTGCAGACAAAGATAACACAGTCTATGGTGCCTTGTTTTTGTTGTGGAATACCTCTTTCAACTTTCACCGTCCACCCTGTCTTATTTTTAGGTAGGAATACTCTCTCCAACAAATATTTGATTTGTGTATAATAATTAGTGTTAGGAATAAGCACAAAAAACAATAACAGTTGGTGCCATACAATTTGCACCTTAGGCTGCGAATTGTATGACAACAAATCCAACATGGGCATGACACACGATTCGCAGCCTAAGGTCCGAATTATTTGATATGCAATCCATTTTTTATTGAAATACCCCGTTCAAAATGATTCGCATCATATGCTGCGAAATGTGTTATGGATAGGCTGCGAAAAGCAATTGATTTACTCACATTTCGTAGCATATCTCGATCACAGTTTGCAGCATGCATACTTAAAATGTGTTTAAATTTAAGTGTATAGTTTGGAATATTTACCAGTTGTGTAGGTGTCCTTGTGGTGTAGTCTATGGCTTTCAGCTTAGGCAGAAGCGGATTGTAGTTTGAAATTGACCTGCCGTCGACGTCAATGACGAGCAACGTCCAGTGGTTTATCTGGTCCTTTGTCTCGGTGCATACTGGAACCATGATGATGTTGGCATCTTTGCGCCCCTTTCTAAAAGCTGCGTCCACCAAATTTTCTACTTGCCAGCCTGCTTTCATTTGATGCTGCATCCAAGCAAGAGTATATTAAAATGAGAACATTTTCTGAAAACTTTGAAATTTACCTGAGCTAAACTTACCGCTGTCATGCCCGAAATCAGTACGGTGTCATGATGCTCTCCTTTAGCTTTAGTGCATGGAACTTTAAAGTTTGCTTCTTCAAGCATCTTTCGAATCCAAGCATCGATAACCTAAGAAAGGAGTTGTAGATTTATGTTAAATATACAAGACATATTTGAAACATTAAAAATAGAATTGGTTGACAATTGGATACCTTTACTTCCAGCTCCAGTTCTAAAAGTAGTGCCATCGCATCACTCGCTTGCACTCTGATTCCGTATGTAAATTTGGACTCTGGTAACTGCCATACCACTGGATCAGGGGTGTCGCTCTCGTAGGCTTTAACTAACTGTGTTTTGTGGTATTCTGCCACATCGATACGGTCAGTTACTTTTGTTTTCTTTGGCCAGTCGCTGTATTCTACTTTTGGCGGTTCGCGTACTGTTATAATGAACTCTTCCTCTTCCTCTGCCACTTAAGGTTGTGTTGGTGTCAGTAGAGTAAAACTTGGCTCCTCTATCTCTTTACTGGGCTCGAGCTTAGTAAATAACAAAAATCAAAAGTAGAAGGGTGTCAGTCATTATAATTGCAACGACCCCAAACAGTTCGCATGCTAACATGCAAACTGTTTGGTTCGAGATGAATAAATTTCATAGTATATCAGGGTAGGATGCGAACTGTTCGAGGTTCCACTGAAAAGTTCGCATGATACCCTGATATTCGTTCGTAATACCCCAAACAGTTTGCTAACACAAATCTCATGTTATGATGCGAAATCATTATAAGTAGCCCTTACCGCACGGTCAGTGACAACCAATGTCGTTGACTTGTTCGGCATAGGATCTGGATCGTATCGGCAGAGATCATTAAAGTCATCCTCCGACATGTTCTCCAAAGACCGTTGTATTATAGAATCGTAATATACATTATCAATGTCATTTAAAAATGTCTGTGAAACTTCAGTGTAAATACCATTAACAAAGCATCGGGTAAACCTACTGTGTTATCGTGGGACTCTGGAGCTTGCAGTTGATTTGTTACCGGGGCTACAGTTTCACGTTGGCTTAGCAATTCTGACTTTGTTGACAGCACTGTTGGTCTTTGAGGTGCATCTGCAGAAGTGGTGTTATCTTCTAAGGATGGTCCTTCCTGGCTGAGTAGTTTCGTCTTCTCACCGGGATGGACAGGTTCTGACTCTTGAGGTGCTATCTCTTGTGTTAGCCTTTCTCTATTTGCCAAGGCTATATGTTGCTGCTGTTGTTGTTCTTGTTGTCTTTGTTGCTCTTGCTACTGTTCTTGTTGTTGTTCTTGTTGCCGGTCTTCGTGTTGAACTTGTGGCTGCTGGTGTTGTTGTTGGTGGTGGTGTTGTTGTTGTTGTTGGTGTTGTTGTTGTTGTTCTTGTTGCTGTTGGTGTTGTTGTTGTTGTTTTTGTTCTTGTTGTTGTTGTTGCTGCTGGTGTTGAACTTGTTCCTGATGTTGCTGTTTCTGCTGTTGTTGTTGTTGTCTTCCGGTCTCCTGTTTCATACAAAATACCAAAAAAAAAGGGTGGAAGGGTTAAGCATACTGTAATCATTGTTGCGAACGATTCGCATTCGCATCTCAGCATGCGAATTGTATAATAACCAATCCACTAGTTGAATATACAATTCGCAACATAAGATGCGAAATGTTTGGACAGGACTACACAAGAGTCCTGATATTTGTTTGATATCATCATATCATCCACTTACATCTTCTATCTCATTTGGGTCATTCATAGGAGACTCGTGTCTTTCTTTCTCTGTCTGTGTCTCCATGATGTCCATCTCTGCAGATTGTACCGGTATGGGTGAATGGTTGGCATCCTCGTCCCTTTCTTCTGGCAGTACTTCATCAGCATGGTGCTGATCAGCATTAGACACGGATGATTGCTGATCAGTGGATGCTTCTCTGTCTAGAAATGCTGGTACCTGCTCAGCTATTGGGCTTTCAATCCGGCAAATTGGCTGAGAGATAGCATTGTGGAGTTGTTGTGCTTCAAGTTCCGCTATCTTGCGTTTCAATTCTTTCAGCTGGAAAAATGATAACAAACGTTTTATAAACATATTAAGTGCTGATTGTAGCGATTATTTAAGGCTCAAGTCATACTTACTTCTCTGGCCTGTTTTTCTATCTTTCTCTCGTACTTGTTCTTGTCGGCGTATGTCTTCAAACGCTTTGATTCAGCAACAATTGCAGAAATCTCGGGATTATGATCTCTGCGTTTGAGTACATAATGACCGATTGTTTCACTCATACTGGTTGTGTCGTCGTCGTCGGGCTCCTGCTTGGATTTGCCTTTCGGTGGTGGTGGAATCGTTTGCTTGGGGAGTCTTGGTGGTGGAATCGTTGGCTCGGGTGGTGTTGGTTGTTTGGGTCTGGGAGACATCACCTTATTCATTACTTTCTGTGATGCTCGTCTCCTTTGTCTTAGTTTTGATGCTGTGCTTTTCGTCATCTTCCTTGGTCTTTCTTCCGGTGAAGTAGAAACGGTTTCTGCATCTCCACTATCTTCTCGTTCTCCGAAAGCTTCACTTTCAGCCTCGGTAGGACGTAATGGACCTTCGAAAACCTACCAACAGAGGCACATGTAAGTAAATAAATTTTTTTGAAAGTATGAGGGTGTAGACAAACAAATTGTTTTTTAGAAACAGTTCGCATTATATGATGTGAACTGTGTGAATTCTATCCATGTTAGAGTTGCAAAGAATTCGCATGCTGAGCTGCGAATTGTGTATGAGACATATGCTGCGAACTATGTGTAAACCATATGCTGCGAACTAAGTATTTATGTCAGGCTACGAAAATGATTGATGCATTGTTCTATTATAACACTTTGTTAAAACGCATGCTGAGCTGCGAAATGCGTGTAAAACAATATGATGTGAACTGTGTGGAAAAAGAAGCTGCGAAGTAAAATTCATATCAGGCTGCGAAATGATTGATGCATTTTCTAAGCAAAACGCATGATATGCTGCGAACTGTTTGCACCCCCAGTTCAATACCTATATAAAGCTTATACCTGGTCATTATCCAGCAAGGGTCTTCTAAGAAGCACTGTCATGGTTGCTGCTTCGCACTCTAATCCCAACCATTTGAAAAACCTTGGTATCAAGGTTGGCTTCGCTATCTCGTGGCCGACTGTTGTGTGCTGCATGATGAAGGGCTGCATGGGGACAAGTTTTATCAACAAGATGCTCTGTACATAACTAATTTTTATACTCAATAGATCAATCTTACAATTACAAGGGCGACGCAGCCGACGACTCTATCAAGTTTTTCTATTGCTAAGCAACTCCTGATAGACTGTCGAAGCTTGTACAGTACTGATCTAGACCAGTCGTAATTGTTTATTCTGCTGAGGTCTTCAACATAATAAACCGTGCTCCAACCCAGGATATCTCCAGATACGGAGTAGAATAGGGTGGAGCACAAAAACAGTATCAACAACCTCGCAACGTCTTCCAACTCATGCTCCCCTCCTTCGTTTATGGCCTTCTATATACCCTCCTGTAAAACCAATGACAACATGCTATGTTTAGAAAAGTACAGAATCTTGCTTTATAAAGATGAAGTCAATTTTAGACGTACCTTTATAATGGCCTTTGTTATTATTTTAGTATTACTAGCTGCTACTTTCCTGCCAGTTTTACCCATGAAGTATTTCTTCATCATCCTTGATTCGTCCTCCTCGCCGGGTGCATATTTGTTGTGAAAAGCTCCGGTTTTTGTTAACCGCATTTTCTCGGTGCCATGCCTCAACCCGAATATGACCTTCACATCGTTTTCAGTTATCTTTACAAACTTGTTGCCAATATTAAAGGCGTCTCTATCCACAAAGAATTGCTCGATGATATACTGAATGATTGAGTAGAATTTTTTCTTTGGCAGCTATGCCTCATTACGGATTTCGAAAGCTGTTTTCAGAAGTCTGTAGAAGGGTGTGTTTTTTGCAGCTTCAATGTGGACCCTGGTAATACGCATATCTTTAAGTAGCTTCAGAAGGCTCACCACCCCTGATCTGTAATAGCTAGGTTTTGTTGTCATACTTCCTGCACAAACACAAATCAATTGGAGTGTCACAAACTTCGCATCACAAGCTGCGAATTTAATGTATTATCAGTTAAACTGTCACAAATAATTCACATGACAAGCTGCGAATTCCATGTATTATAAGTTAACATGTCACACAATTCGCATGACAAGCTGCGAATTTCCTATATATGAAAACTGTTTTTACAGACAATTCGCAGTCTGGGCTGCGAATTGTTTGTAAATAAACGTCATGAAGATTGAATTGAGCTGCGAATTGCTTGCATAATGGGTGATCAGGATGCGAATTGTTCTATTTTTTACATGCACGTTGCAGGGATCTAGGAATTATTGAACAAACACCAAAACCAACAATCAACTACCTAATGCACATCTAACATACATAATATTTTTCAGGAAAGTATTAACATTATATGCAACTAAACTTCTACCCTGCCTTCGATGATAAACCCAGAAACTGAGCAACTATTGTTAGTAGATACTTCATTCCAGTATAAAAAGCAACGCCTATCGTGAATTAACAGAAAATAGTGGTTCGAATTCGTCAAAAACGCAAATAAAAGTACACTTTGCACGATAATGCATACCTGTTTACTTTTGAACACTGTAAAATTCACCGGTCGGAGACGACTTCACGACAACTTTGTCGAACAGAAGGTGTGGAGTTCGAGTGAGTAAAAGACGGTGACCGGTGCGATTGCGTTGAAGGTGCGAACGGTGAGAAGCTGTAGGGTTTTTGGGTTTGAGAGAGAGAGAGAGAGTATCACGAAGTCGAACGGTTTTCTGGTGGTTTCTAAAATTAGACGTTTGGGTTTGTTTAGGGTGATAGGAAGGTGGAAAAAGTGGGTTCGAACTGAAAAATGGGTATATATAGTCGAGGGGTATTTTTGTCCAATTTATTAGTTGAGGTATTAAATAACACTATGTAAAATTTGGGTAGTGCCGGGTAATAAGATAGTTGAGTGGGTATTTTCCGGTACTTTTCTCATAAAAAAATATCAATTTCAGATTCAAAATCCAGAGTTTTTTAGATTAAAAAACTATAACATTTTATAAAGATTGATTCCCATATAAATACCAATATTAGCTTAAAATCAGCATTTAATATCAAATAATATGATAATTTATATTTGGTACCAAACCTTTAAAAATATACTCAAATTCCTTTTTTATAATATTATGCACTAATTTCAAACAAAAAATTAGCTTTTTCATTTTTTTAAATCATATTTTTTTAAAAATAATTCAAAAATAAAACGAAAACCACCGTTGTCTTTATATTATGAGACGAATTAAATGGATGGTCTATTTAATATGTTTAAAAAAAATTAAAACTATTAAAAAATTAAGTTAATATTATACTGCTAGTTAGCATATTAAACGATTTCATACCACTAATTAGCAATATTAAAAGCTAATGACCTAACTTTTCTAATACTTAAATTCAAAGAAATTATATAATAATTGGTTTAAAAAACATAACTGAATCATATAGTAACAAGTTTGTAATATGGATCACCCCACAAACTAGAATTAAGTCCAGAATCCAGAACAAACATAAGTAATATTTTTTGGACATTTTTATCGAACATATTATTGACTCCCTAGGACCTTCAGACCTCAAAGAATTCTCAGTCCCAAAAGTGACACACGCAACTATTATCTTTAATAATGGCTGTAAAACAACCTTTTTATTAAAAAAAAATACTAATACTTGAAATTAAGCATACTTGCAAGAATCATATTTTTAACATTTGATGCTTCGTGAATTCTTATAAAGTCTCCAGTCTTTGTTCGAAGTAACAGGATGGCAGCTCATATAGTAGTACGAAGCTTTGACAATGGATATCCGCATCTATAAATAATACAGAAAAAGTGGAATACCTTTACATAAGAACGAAATCTATTAGAAAACATTTATCCATATTAAAAAGACTAGTATACTCTGATGAAGGTCTGCAGCAACCAGTTTCGATTACACTCAGGTCTGCTGATTTATATTGTTTAAGTTGTTAGGTGCGACCAAAGTCTCACATCTCACACCGGCTAAACATGGGAAGAAAAATCAGTATATAAGTTAATAGTACATCTCCATTAGTGTGAGGCTTCTTGGAAGTGGACCAAAAGCAAAGCCGTGCGGGCCAGTGGGTCCAAAGCGGGCAATATCACACTAGTGTGGAGGTCGGATTATTCTTACTCCTATAAAAAGGCGGAATATGCACGACCACATGTTCCCTACAAATGGTATCAGAGCATCAGGCCCAGACGGAACGCGATGTGGTGGATGTGATATGGGTGAAATTCTCAGGATGCCGAACATCTTGCCAGGAGCCATACTCAAAGTGATTGATCTTCTAGATAGATGGAGCGTCAGATTGTTCACCAAGAAGGTGGCTTGATCAAAGAGCGCCGCAGTGTCATCTAAAGATGGAGTGACTGATAGCTCATCAAGCATGTGGCTTGATCAATGAGCGGCATTGTCATCTAAAGATGAAGTGCCTAATATGTCATCAAGCAGGTGGCTTGATCAAGGAACGACGCAGTATCATCTAAAGATGGAGCGTCTGATAGCTCATCAAGCAGGTGGCTTGATCAAGGAGCGACGCAGTATCATCTAAAGATGGAGCGTCTGATAGCTCATCAAGCAGGTGGCTTGATCAAGGAGCGGCACAATGTCATCTGATAGTGAGCAGATAGATCTTCCCTAAAGCTCTAGAGTTCAAGCTTCTCTCCACCTGACTAAGAGTAGGCGGATGAAAGTCAATTAAGAGGAGGCTAAAGTGGTACTTTGTTCGAGAGGAGATTGTCAGGTGCGACCAAAGTCCCACATCCCACATCGGTTAAACATGAAAAAAAGACAAGTATATAAGTTAAAAAAATACATCTCCATTAGTGTGAGACCTTTTGGAAGTGGACAAAACACAAAAGCACAGAAGATTAAACAAAAATGTTACACTCCATAATTCCTCCAGCAGATCCAATAAGTTAAAATTAGAAGAAACCACAATGGGTCATCAGTTACTTATGTGTCACTTACATCAGTAATCTTTCTGTCTCTAGCCAGCTAAAGATAGATTATTCATCAGCACTTGTGTTCTTCATGTAGACAAAAACTCATTGTCTATATCCTTTCTTGAAAGAGTACGAGATATTAATGTCCCACCAGCAGCAAACTCCATCACTCGTGCCATACCCGCAATACCTGCGCTTATCTCGGGCTGAACACCTCTACTTAGTTCCTTCACAGAATAAATGTGCATGTGGCTGCTGCACAGTGGATGTATATGCAGGAGCCTGGACATGACCAAGTCCAGAAGATGATTGTTTGTCCCTTGATCGACCTAACTGCACTTTGCTTGCTGCAATAGCTAGATGTCACATGATTCGTTCATCAAATTCTGACTCATCTGATTCAGAGGTATCCTCTTTCTGATGACATCCTCAAAAACATGAAGGAAGATTCTAGGCATTTGAAGTATATTCCTAGTCCTCGAGCATATGTCTTTATCAATAGCAGTTATAGGCTCTTGACTAGAAGGGTCTTTCAAGACAAATAGCTGCCACCATATTGGGTATTTTTCGCTTTTCTGTGACCATTCAAGAATGCACTTAAGATGATATTCATGTTTGCCATTAGTAACAGTAGTAGGATCTTGAATGGTGAAAGGTTCGAGACAGATCCTACAAGCGTCATCGTCGTCTGTAATTCCAAAAGAACAGCCATAAAGAGAGTTGAGTGGATTTTCAGATAAAGAGAAGGCAAAAGCGTAAGTGAATTTACCATTATTGAAGCATAAATGAAATCCTAGTAGCTCGAGCTCGAGCTCAAGTTCATAGGTAAATTCGGACAGGTATTTCAAACAAAAATAAAATAAAAAGAAATATCTACAAAGAAAATAGGGTTAGAAATAAACCATGGTAAATTTGGTATGTAAATGACTTAATTGTCTTTAATAATAGATATTTAAAGTTGGACAAAAACGGCTTATCTACTTAGTTTGGTACGATATTGGGAATAATCTTTACATTATAAAATCCATATATCAATCTAAGATTTTTTCTGGATGGGGGAAAGGTGCTTAAAAGCTTTACGCAGGTGGTGTAACGATTATTTTAATGTAAATCAAATGAGGGGGGGAAATAATATTAATATTAATTAATATTTGATGGGAGGGTATATATTTGTATTAAAATGTGATATTAAATTGATTTTATTTTTTTCAAACCATTATTTTAAATTTTTACTGTATTTGAAATTAAATAATTTTTAAACCAATCTCATTCAAATTGATTTAAATACTATGTTGTATAAAAAAATTATTTTTTTAAATTATATATATTTTTTACATAATTTTGAATTATTGAAATGTTTTTCTTTCCAGAAATAAACTTTTATTGAAGAAATAAAAGGATATACAAGCGGTTTATAACACAATTATTAAACTTTACAAAAACTATTGAAATAACTTGTTAAGGAAGCAAGCTAATAAGAACCAAGAAGATGATAGAGTCATTGAGAGGAAATATCATCTTTGGCTTCATCTCACAGGATAATGATCTCCATATTTTAAGGCCTTTACTTGATAGATGTTGTTTCTTCAATGATAGATCTTAAAAGTATCACTCATAGGACATGTCTTCGTGGCAGCAACACGAATCTGAAATTTCAGAAAAATATAAGCAACAAAATTGAAAATAAACAAATATTAACCAATAAAATCAAAGAAGATCATGACTAATGTATCTCATGCCCAAACTCTCGAGAAGGACAATGGTCCGGGGAGGGTCAATGATGTAGCCCAGAAAGTCCAAACATAAGCCTTTTTAATTTTATTTTATTTTATTCAAATATCTTATATTATTCAAATTAAATCTAATTATATTAAGATTTGATTTTATTTTATTTTAGAATATTTATTTTATTTCGTTGTATTCTAATTTAGGGTTTTGAGAAGCTCTTATATTAAGCCTCATACGCCTTAAATTATTTTAAGTTTTTGGAATAATATATTTTTATCTCTGAAAAATTCAGTCTTTGTTACCCTTAGATTAGGGTTTCATAATGTTACCCTTGAATTAGGGTTTCATCTATCGTTGCTTCTTCTTCTATTTCCGTCGTGTCATCAGTTTGGTATCATAGCCTCAGTTCGTGCTACGGGGCAAGCATGTTTCTGAATCCTGATTTTATGTGATGCAGGGTTTAAAGAAGAGAACAACATCTATGGTCATGAAGATCTCGAAGATCAATTGGTATGCGGGGACACATCATGCATTTCAATAGATGATCGTATTGACCAGTTACAGAAGGAGTTTAAATTGGCTACCAATCGTAAGATCAAGGTAAAACTTGCTTATCGAGATGCCATCTCAGATATGAAAAGTTTTTCAAAACCATTTTTTTCATCAACTAGACATGAGGATGTTGTCTTCATGCTGTGAAAAAGTTTTTTAAACCAATTTTTTCATCAACTGGATGGCTTTAATGTGACTTCGAATAAGGAACACTCGAGAAGAATTTATCTCTCATAAGGTCAACTATTATAATTCCCAATGTAACGATTGAATAAAATAAAATAAATAATTTGGTTCTTGATGGTGATGGTGATGTAAATTCGAGGACGAATTCTTGTCAACCAGGAGAGGATGCCTTTTTAATTTATTTTATTTTATTCAAATATCTTATATTATTCAAATTAAATTTAATTATATTAAGATTTGATTTTATTTTATTTTAGAATTTTTATTTTATTTCCTTGTATTCTAATTTAGGGTTTTGATACGCCTTAAATTATTTTAAGTTTTTTGAATAATATATTTTTATCTCTAAAAATTTCAGTTTTTGTTACCCTTAGATTAGGGTTTCATAATGTTACCCTTGAATTAGGGTTTCATCTATCGTTGCTTCTTCTTCTATTTCCGTTGCGTCATTAGTCAGCAATATAATCCCTAACTAAGTCAGATTTCATTTTAGTCCTTAGGGTCTAACGGGCCAACCAATCAGCGGCTTGATTTAAAGTTCTCGAGACATGCTTAATAGTCATAAAAGGGAAAATAAGAGATCCACAACAAGAAACTAATTGATTTAGGTACCATGGAGAATTACCCTTAGCAATCATCTCTATTAAAATTTCAGAATTAGAAATCTATATCAACAAATTTATAACTTTTTATATTGTAAAGAATTAAGTCATCCATTAAAGCCAAAACTCATGCAATAAGGGGTTAAGCTTTCCATGGAATCTACCATAAATGTTAACAATATCACCCTGATTGTTTCTGATAATACCAGCACCACTAGCATCACCCCACAAGGATCAAACACCATCATATTTTAGCTTAAGCCTAGTTGTAGAGGGGGAATTCCATTTAAAGACATTTATATGGTGATTGGGCTTAGTATTAAAAAAATACCATAAGCTACCAGAAATATTTAAGTAACCAACCCAAAGATTGTTGTTAAAGTTGTTCATGATATTTAATTGAGCAAGAGTATGAAATTTTTTAACAAAAATGATGGGGATGGTAATGTTAATGTCATCAAACTTAACCCTATTTTTTAAGTGCCAGATAGATCAGCAGGCGATGAAAGGAATAACGTATATGATATGAACTTTTTTATTTGAGGACCAGATCACATTTCTAACCATATGATGAATGGTCATATTTCTAGTAATGGGAATGTTGAAGAAATAAGGCAAATGAGTCCAGATATTCTAAGAGATAGGACAATTTATGAAAATATGGTTTATAGTTACAGTATCATAGCAAAACATGCATTTTGAAGCAATGCTAATGTTTTTCTTTTTAAAATTTGTATCAACATGGATGCTACCTCTCATAAATTTCCATAATAGGAAAGAATACTCAGAGGGGGTGTAGTTGTTCCAGGTTTTTTCAAACAGATTGGAATAATTATGCGTATGTCTAATACAATTCCAGGTAGCTTTGGTCTTGAAATCAGCAGAGCTACTAAGAGTCCATATAATTTTTTCCTTGGTCTCAAAGTGAATTTCAAGTTAGTCATCCTATTGATATCATAAGTGGTGACAGTAAATTTAAGGTTATCAATATCCCAATGATTGTCAATCTAGAATGAGTTAACTTTGACACGAAAATACCATCCATTGTTTCATATTATTGGACAACTAGATAAGCGTTTTGTATTTATTCCAACTATCCAACCAAAATTCAATGTTTTCATTAACAATACCCCATAAAATATGAAGCTCAGCATAATCTTTAATATATTTTGACCTTTTCCAGATGATAAAAACTTTAATATTATTTCTAGCTTGAAAAGGATGCTTAGTGTGGAAGTAAATAGAGTGCATAAAATTAACCCAAAGGGAGGAGTTTTTACGGAAGTTAAACCAAAACTTGCAGGCATATGTATCCTGTAAGTTTTTTTATATTCCTAATGCTAAGGCCCCCGTCTCTATAAGGGTAGTAACTATTATCCTATTTAGACCAATGAATAACATAAAAGTCATCAGAAAAATTTGTTTAAATTTTTCCAATTATGTTACAGTGGCAGGAAGTTTAAAACTTTGGATATAAAAGTTTGGGATGGTCATTGAGACTAATTGAATCAACAATAATCTAGCCCCAAAGGATATAGATTTAGAGTGCCAATCATGGATTTTAGACTTAATATTATGAACAATATCATCATATATATATATAGACCTTATTATTTTTACTTATGTTAATGCCTAAATATTTGATAGAAAAGTTCTTATGCTTGAAACTAGTTAAATTTTCCAAAGTTTTAATTCAGTGAGAAGTCATATTTACTAGGAGTGAGGAGGTTTGATTTCTCATGGTTAATATTTTGGCCATAAATATCTTGATAAAGGCTTAAGAAACCTTTTAATCTTTCAATACATTTCTTAGAGCCATTAGCTAAGATGACAAAGTCATCACCAAGGAAATATAAATGAAAGAGGAACTAATACTGGTATTTATAAAATTAAAAAACTTATCATGAAAGCCAAAAACTTTCATAATGATGAATGATTGGGATATTTTGTCTAAAGCCTTGGTCATGTCAAGCTTGATGATTGCGTTACGAGATCTGACATTTTTGTTTAAGTTAAAGAGAAACTCTTTGAATAAAAGGATTTGTTCATAAATGTTTCCATAAACAAATCCCTTATACTCAAGAGAGATAATCTTGGGGAGGATCTTGGACATTATTTTCATTGATAATTTTAGAGATTCTTCTGATTAAAACAGTGCAAAGACTTATTGGCCTAAAGTATTTCCACTATTTTGGATGGTCAAACTTAAGGATGAGACAGATTGTGGTAGAATAAATACCAGTTAGACTGATTTTACCATTAAAGAAATCAGTACTTGCATAGTGTAAGTCATTTAAGATAATGGTCCAAGAAGTTGTAAATAAAGTGATATTAAAACCATCAGGCCTAACAACACTGCCGACCTTAAGGTTATTTATAGCATTTTTTATTTCATTCATAAAAGGAAGAGCTAATAACAAATTGTTATCAGACTCAGAAATTAATGAGGGAATAAAGTTCAATTGATCTTCAAAGGTTTTAACATTTTTATTACTAGTTAAAAAAAATTGATAAAAGGGACAGTTAGGTCACACATTTTGTCATAGTTTTGAATCCAAATGGCATCATATTTGATGATATTTATCTTGTTCCTTTTATACATTTTCTTTACATAATCTTGAAAAAGAGCTGTGTTTTATCACAATTTTTAAACCTATTAACAAAATTTTTTTCTCCCAATAAGAATCTTCTCTAGCCAAGAGAAGAAGATGGTTGACTTTGGCTTTGGAAAGGTTTATCTTGTCTTCGTTAATATTAGAGTATTGTAATTTACTTTCATAAAGTTTAACTCAATCATCAGTTTCAGAAACAACATTGAAGATGTTGCCAAAGGCCATATGGTTCCAGTCTTTAAGAATAAGCTTAAGCCTTTTTAACTTATTCCATAAGGTATGTAAATGAGGGCTGATATTAGGAATGTTTTGGGAATATTCCATAATTTTATTGAAATCAGGGTATTGCACCCTCATGTTAATGAGTTTAAATGAATACTTGGGTTTTAAATTATTGTTGGAAATTGTGATGATCATGGAAGAGTGACCAGAGTAGGTTTTGGACATGTGTTTAACATGGATTTGATTGAAGTAATTTCTTATTTGGACATTGATTAAAACTTTATCTGAACGCAACAATGTAAGGGGATCAAATGAATCCCACTTATTTAATGCCACAGTCCAATATAGTACTATTTAATCATCAATCCTTTTAAGGTACATGGTGGAGCATGATAACTGCTCAGAGGTATTGGTCATATAGTTAAAACCACCATTACAATCAACTTCACTAGATTGCTGGATGATAAATTTTTGAGGTTGTCCCAATGAGGCAGCCTATTGGCTTTAGAGCACTTGGCATAAATGGCAGAGACATTAAATTTTTTGTTAGAAGCAGAATGGTAGACATTTAAGTGAATAAGTTGCTCCGTGTTACAGATAACATCCATTTTTCAAAAGGCCATTCCAAATGATCCCGATTTTATTGGTAATATTAAAGATATCATGTTGAAACCCAGTTTTTGAGAATATAGTTGATTCTAGATACATAGATCATGGGTTCCTGGATTTCCAAGAACTCAATTTTTTCAGCTTTGATTAAGAATTTGTCTAATTAGTTTATTATTTCCAAGACCTCTAACATTTCAATTTAAGATTTTAATTATCATTAAAACTGGGATGGATGAGGTCAATAGACTTAAAATGATTTTTGTTTTTATTTTTAAGAAGATTCTGATTTAAAGCAGAGGAATATTTTTTAACTCTTCCTCATTGAATTTCAACATTTTCTTTAATGTTCTTATGAATTAGGGAGGATGGAATGCTTCTGTGAAATTAAATTTTTATGGGGGGGGGAGATAAGGATCATCGTCAAAAAGATTTTAGAAACAATTAAACCTATTTCCAAGATCAATGATTTTTAAAGCTTCTATAATGTCAGAATTTATCTCATTTTGTGTTTATCTTCTTTGGAGAATGAGTAATGATTTCATTTGGTTCAAATATAGTTAAGTTACTTTCAATAACATCAACGTTTTTATTAGTTCTATTTTGGTTAGCAGATTCAGTATCATTAGATTGTTGAGAGTTCTCCTTAATTATTATAGATTTAAGTTTATGCACTTTGGGAATCCATTTGTTAGACATTTGGTGGTTTGGAATGTTTCTGCCAACAGATACAGAAACATGAACATTTTCTTGAAGAGAGAGTTGAGCTTTCTGGGTTTTTTTGCATTGATTTTCATTGTGACCGGGATGGTGACAGTCAAGACAATATAAGGGGATTAACTCATATAAAATGTCTATCTATATCCCTTCTTGATCACCAAATTGAATCCATAATTTTTTATTTTAAGGCTTAGATATATCTATTTTTATCCAAGTCTAGAAATAATTGAACTTAGCTATATTAAAATCAGGAATCCAGACATCTGAAGGGTGGCTTATGGATTTAGCCATATTTATTATAGTATATGTGTTATATATATCCAATTTTGGGAAAGTTACCCAAACTAGGGTAACTGGAATTCTTTTTTGGTGGTGAAGTCTGGATCTCATTTCATCAATCTCATGAAATGTAGGCCGAAAGACCACACATTCCTTCTCCAAATGATTTTTAGGTCTTGGAAATTATTAAGTTCAATAAAGACGTGTCATTTATCCAATATACTTAAATTAATATCACCATAGAGTTTTAATTTGTTTAAAAATAAGGTAATTTTATTTAGATTCGGTCTTCATAATGAAAATTTACCTACTAGAATAAATCTAGAAGATTCAGAAAGGAACGAATTACCTTTTGCAGTAAAAATTAATTCTTTGCAGTTTTTCTTACTTGTGAATATGAAATCGTTGTGAATATCCTTGCGATTTGAGATCCTTTTGAATGCTTCCCTATATGATATTTTGTTTGTGGGCTGAGTCTGCCCATGAGTTTTCTTGAGAGGTAGAGGAGAGAAGTCAGCAGTGTATTGCGTGGGGTGGCCTTTCTCAAGAACTTGAATTTGATCTCTAGTGGACTTGTCCCTTTATTTTTCTTTCTGTGAGGAGAAGTCATTCGAGCCGTGAATCTTGCTTATGGATTGGTTTTTTAGAGTAATATGGTCTTGGTTGCTTATGCTTTCACTCATTTAAAACCATCAGGAAGTGATTCTTGATGTGGAGGAAACCCCCATAAAAGTTACAATATAAGGAGACATAATGATCGAACTTCAGACTTCAATACTAGATATCTGATTGCGCTGGATCTTCGAGTTGATGATAGAAAAGTAAGGAGGAGTAGATATCGATGAATGTATGGACCTTAAATTGAAGGAAGCAGAGGTGAATTGATTTAGATAGCTCTTGAAAATCTTGAGGGAAAATATTTCAGAAGATGAGTAACATAGGGGTCCTAATATATATTGAGTCTTGAAAATGTTGCTCTCAATCTTGAGAGAGAGAGAAGTCCATCACTCAAATCAAATTTTGAATTATATGAGATTTATATGAAAGATACATTAATGTATCATAATTTTAAAAATAAAATAACATAAGATTTGGTATATATGTTTAATATATTTTTATATCTCATAAATTATTGTATTATCTTTAATATTTATATATCCTAATTTTATAATTTACAACTTAATACATATAGGTATATTGTAATATATATATATATATATTACATATTTTTTAAGAAAATATAAAATATAAGTCACTCAAAAGTAATAAATAAATTAGTAAAGATTTTCTTTACTCTTTAATTTGAAACAACTTGTTTCAAAATAAAATAAAATAAAATAAAGGGAGACTTAGCATATAAGACCCGTTACCCAAAATTATTACCAATAAAGGTCTAAAAAATTTCACAAATTTTCTTCCAAAATTACCCCTGATATAGATACCCGTTTTAAAACAACTAACATCTTTCTCCCTCCTCCTCACTCTTTAACTTCCTAGTTCAACCTATATCTACGATCTCACTTTCTCCGACAGTTCTCCGATTCAACTTCGTTCACCTTCTGATTGAAGATTCAAGTAATCAACAACTATATCAATGATAAATCAGTAAGTTCGAGTATGTTTTTCTTCGAAAAACAGTTCGATTTCTAGTACATTTGAGAAATCTAGATTTTCATTGCGACGATTCTTTGAGTTTTTTAGTTAGTTTAGCGATAATCTATTTGTTTTGTGTGATATATCTCTATTTATTATGATAAAATCTTCTTCTTTACTTCATTTATACTTGTTTTTCAGTTTGATTTTCAATAACTAATACTACTTACTTGTGTCTCGCTTTAGCGAGACACGAGACGCTCATGGTAACTGGTTAAACGACCTGTAATTTCGTATCCAAATAGCCTTAATATTGTTAATGCAATACAGACCTGCTTTTGTTATATTTGTATAGGTTTTGCAGATATCATTTTGCAATAATTGCAGGTTTTTATATAGGTTTCACATCTATCGGTGTGTATTGGTTATTGATTAATGTAGGTTTCGCATCTGTTAGTGTGTCAATTCTTCTTATACATTAACATAGGTTCCGCAACTATCATTTTTACCATAATTGCAGGTTTTATAGGTTTCATATATATCAGTGTGTATTGTTTAATCTTTAACGTAGGTTTCGCATCTATCAGCGTACCAGTGCTTATACATTGACTAGAGCTGTTACCGGGTCGAGTCGGACCGAGTTTCGACTGGATCGAGACCGGCTCGTTAAGCTACCGGGCCAGTCCAGTCCAGATCGATAACCAAGGGAGCTAGTTTTGATGACCCGAGACCGGCCCGGTAAGCTAACGGACCGGTCTGGCCCAGACCGATAGGCCAAGGGAGCCAGTTTTTATGACCCGAGACCGGCCCGGTAAGCTAATAGACCGGTATGGCCCGGACCGATAGGCCAAAGGAGCTAGTTTTATTTTATAACTTAAAGTAACCGAAAATAAACCAAGAACAAAGATTATTCTAAAGACTAAATTACTCATCACTTACAGTTAAACAGAAAACATAATAAGTTGCATTTGAAAGTAAAAAGTGACAGACATAAACAAAAGAATAAACAAGACAAAATCATTGTGTTCCAACACTAAACAAACACATAAACATCTTGTTACATCCATGGTAACTGAATAAAATTGCTCTCTAGTTTCCATCTTTTTAAATTCTTGATGCTCCATAGAAGTGCACCCAACAAAACCTGAAATAACAAGATGAATAAAGATATAAGGTGGTGAAGTAATATATTCATTATAGGTTACTACAAAGAAAGTAATTCGAAAATCATATTACTTTATTGCACAGGAGAAACTAGTACAGTTGAAACAAATCATTTCATTGTCATTAGCACAACATACATAAGTATGACCTCATTTCAATTGAATAAGGTGGATTGTACAAAAAGCTTTACTCTATAGCTACCATTCCAAAATTCGAAAAAAGAAAAATTTGGTTAGAAAGAAAGTGACTAACATGAACCAAATCTGCCATGAAATAGCCTAATTTGTCAAATGTGCCAAAATCTGCATACCCCTGCATTATACAAGTAATACAATGCAACAAACCATGAAATTTATTTCAAATGAATAGCTCATGTTACCAACTATGCCTATAAGGAACTTCCTTCAATAAAACATGAGTTAAATAAAACATACAGAGTTAAATAAAACGTACTCTAATCTAAGTCGTTGAATTTCCCGACGCAATATCTCCAAATGTGTACTGAATCTGAACTTCCGTCTCCTCAAGCTACCAATTGTTTTTACAATATCAGAAAATATACCTACAAATAATGAAATAATATTAAACAGTTAAGTAAATACTTACAATGCTTTGACCTTGTTCCTTTTTCAAGCCCTGAATTTCCTTCACCCAATCACCTCTACACAGAAGCATTTCTACAGTCTCTGTTTTCATTGACGCACGTTTAGGATCAATCACTCGCTTCCCGGCGCTAAAAGTTGATTCTGAAGAAACTGTCGTTATAGGAATTGACAATATATCCTTTGCCATTATGCTTAACACTGGATATTTAGGCCCATTCACCATCCACCATTGCAATACATCAAACGACTTACCTTCAGGTACTCTGAATGGGGGCTCTTCCAAGTATAACTCAAGATTATTTTAGCACTTTTAGAAGCTTCAACTGATTCAAGAAAAGCATCAAACGATCTCTTCCCCAACCCAGAATAGCCGCTAGAAGATCCAGCAGTAGCATTAACATTCGATTCAGAAGCAACTGTTCGTTGATTAGTTTCTTGGTACAATGAGAATAAGCTAACTAATTTGGTCTCAAAAGATGATTGTTCACGCTTAGCTTCAGAAGACTCTTGTTTATTTATTTCTTCCTCAAGAGTGTCAGGGTACAATTGTTTGTAGGCCCATCCGATAAACACCATTTTATACATGCAAAGTACATCAAGTCTACTAGTTAATAGCATGAAAAAAAAATCAAATAGAATTATAAATAATAATACACATACCTCGGATCAAGTACGGCCCCGATAGAAATCAAAACATTAGATTGCGCCCAATACTTGTCGTACTTTTATTTCATTACCCCATCCATTCTTAATAGGTAGGCCTTACTTTCATCTGCGATAGTCTTATCCAACAGCTGCTTCACACGGTATATCTCAGCCAAAATCAGGTTCACTGTTGGATATGACGTACCACTTATTAGGCTCGTGACTTCTGTAAATACTTCAAGAAAACTGCAGATTTCCCCCACATTGGTCCAGTTTTCCTCATCAGGCACATAATGGGCAAACGCAGAATTCACTTCTGCATATCTCGGCCATACGTCTTTATAGAACATAGCAACTGACAACATCAGCCAAGTAGAATTCCACCTCGTTTTAACATCAAGTTTAAGTAACCTTCCACTCAAACCTAACTCTTTCATAATTTTATCAAATTCTTTGGCTCTTGCCTCTGAATTCAGCAAATATTTAACCCCTCCACTAACCTTTTCAATTGTTGTACCAATTACTTCCAAACCATCTTGAACCAACAAATTTAAGATATGAGCACAACATCGGACACGGAATAACTGACCACCGAGGGGCAAATGTTTTCTATCACTAAAGTCTAGCTTCAACTTATTAATGCAATTGTCATTTGCAGAAGCATTATCGACTGAAATTGAAACGATCTTATCTCGTATCCTCCAATCATCTATAACTCTTAACAACTCCCTAGCAAGTACCTCGCCGGTACGAAGAGGGGGGACATTACAAATTGATATAACTCTCTTGTGTAGTTGCCACTTATCATCAATGAAATGAGCCGTAACTGTCATATAGCCTATTTTTTGTTCCCCGGACCACCATAAACCAGTTGTCAATCCTAGCTTTCTAATCTTAGACATAATTTTTTTCATTTTTGCCTTTTCCTCAGCATAAAAAGTCTCACAGTCAGCTTTGACACGGTGCCTAGTGATCCTTTCATACCAAGGTGAGGCTTCCTTCAACAACTTGTTCAATATAACTTCTTCCATAATACTAAAAGGGTGTTCATGTCCTAACACAAATTGAGCAGCCAATTTTCTAACTTTAATGTGGTCATACTGCCAAGTACTGAGACTTAGACCACTTTCAGCGAAACACTTAGAAGTCAACACGGTCTGTGTGCCAGCCGTTGTGTGTTCATTGATTGCTTTCCTTCAACCACATTTAAATAGTTGTCTTCTGGCGCTAGAGGTACTTTTACCCGTCTCGTCAAATACATAAAGCTTACGACACCACTTACACTTCCTTTTAGTCTGACCATCAGGCATCTTTTTTAGTTCAAATTCTGTCCAAACTATCGATTTTTTAGTCCTACTCCTAGTTTTAGTATTAATTGCGTCAGCAGCAGCAGCTGTTGACCCATTTGTTTGGGATTCGCTAATATTTTCAACATTGTCAAGATGCTCCTCTAACTCTATCCCATCCTCATCAGCCTCCTTGTTACCAAAACCAAATGAATCAAGATTAACCTCACCCTCATTAACATGATTAACCGGAGAAGTCAAAGAATCTTGAAAATACATTAAATTTGAAATCAATTGTTACTCATTAATGCAAAAAGATTATTACAAATCAATTACTATTTACATACAAGGCCGTAAATTATATTTATATAGAATATCGAGTTAAAAAACTTACCCATTTAATGCAAAAAAGTTCTTGCGGATGAGAAGATACCAAAGTTAGCTACTTTTTCCACTTATTTTTTGTTATGTAAGGTCTGTCAAAAGTAAGAGTGTATTTTAGTAACAACATCAAGAGTAGCTACATCTATAAATTATAAACAAATAGTTTTCGTGTGTAACAACACCAATAGTAATGAACATCGAGCTTCACGATATAAAGTTTATAATTGTTACGTTCTACTACTGTCTCATGTTTATAGTCTTTAAGAACTTCACACAAGTTTATGTGAAAAATCTAGTTATTTTTCACTGACAATAGTACCTCTTTGTCAAACATGGCTAATGATACAAAACCATAAAATATGTAGCAAAATAAATCCCCAAAAGCTTTCAACGAAGAGAACTTGAACACAATTTCTGAAAACCATAACTGGAATACAAGAATATTCATTTCTCTTGTACTTAAAACCTTCAAAATATAATTAAAATAGAGAATAAAACACCAATGCACAACAAGAATATAGCTAAGCCAAAGATAAAAGTAAAATAGTTTTCGAGTTCTACCTGTCAACTTGACGTAAAAATATGTCTACAGCATCTTGGTCTTCTGTAATAATACAATCAGTATGGGCACTGCGAAAAGAGAAGAGACAACTTATCAATATGCTTCATTCATTCTCACTATTACAGTGAGACAACCAAATATTGCAATAACAACCACAAGCAATGACGATAAAATTTCTGCACGCCTATCCCTTGGCATTCAAGCATGAGTCATGAGTCAAGGATTAGTTCAACAATTGACTCTATCTGCTTTGAGCAAAACAAATGCATTTAGAGCATACTAGAAACATATCTGAGTTTTGGTGTTGTAAAGGTTTTAGATCAGCTCAAGGTAAAGTGGTAAAAACCAGTAAGAGAGTGATGAGAAATGGCACATAATCAAAATCAAGCTCATAGGAATAAAATAATATTTGCATCCATTGTGAACATATTGCAGTGGCTAAAAGAAGAACTGAAAGTGAAAGATAGCGTCAAAAGTAGATAAGAATAAAGGAAAATGTGTTAGTAGTACTAACTTGGAGAAGTGTCTGGAACTATCAAAGCCACATTCTCTGTGGAAGCAATGCGTTGAGCTCCTGACTTTAAGATAAAATTCTCATCCGTGCAGGTAAGCCCAGAGAGAAAATAAAGCACCTGCTCAACACCAACACCAAAACCCTCATCATGTTCCTCTCTAGTTTCATTAGCAACGTCAATTAGAGGGACGCTTAACTTGGGTTCCTAATCCAAAACTAAAACAATTAAACAAATAATCATAAACTCCATGATTGAACAAAACTATCCGAAGGCATAACATCATCTAACAAATTCAGGCGATTCTGATCATCTATATGCAAACATTTGACATAACTTGAAAAAAGACACGATTAACTACGATCTGATTACGATCTACGATGACATCAAAGTAAATAACGTACTGGGAATTTGAGAGATGAAGAATGAGAAGGAGGGAAGTAGATGTGGAAAGTCATGGAACAACCAAGTGAGGGACTGTAATGTTGGTATCTCTTGTTTTTACAGAAGATTAATATTAGTTTTAAGATTTAGGCGTGCTTTCAAATTGGGAGTTCGAAAGCTTGCATGAAGGATGGTGACTACAGAAGAAAATTCATTTTTAGCTACGAATCTAAAGAGAAATAAGTAATTAAAAGCAAGAAACCATGTACCTAGAATCAATTTTCTTCGATAGAAGGGGAAGAGAGAGGTCATGTTCGTTACTGGCTTACTACGAGTCTGCGTTAGGGTTTAGGTACTTTAGATTTAGGGAAAAAATTCCTTATATATATCCCATATCGGTCTGGTAACCGGGCGGATCGGTCTAGACCGGTAAGAAAGTCGGGCTAAACTTTTGGCCCCCAACCCGCCCCCTAAATTATTCGGACCGGTCCCGGACGGGTTATCGGGTTGGGAGGCCCAATAACAGCTCTAACATTGACATAGATTTCGCATCTATCAGTATGTCAGTGCTTATAAATTAACATAGGTTTCGCATCTCTCAGTGTGTTAGTGCTTATACATTAACATAGGTTTCACATCTATTAATGTTTTAATTCATATACATTAACATAGGTTTCACATTTATCACTTTTACAATAGTTTCAAATTTGCATACGTTTCACATTTATCGCTTATCTAACTTCCAATAATTTCGCATCTAACATATGATCTATTTTTCTTATTTATTGCTTTTACAGATAAAATGGCACCAAAAACATGTTTCTATAGGTCAGGCCTCTTTGCACTGTTAAAACAGAAAGAAGAGACAAAACTGAGGCGAGAACATATAGAAGCAGCAAGAATACACCCTTTTACTCACTTTTAAAAGCAGTCTAAGATATTCGAACGAATTAGACTACGTACAAAAAGCACTAGGATGTAATTGAGTAGATAGCAATGACATGTGATGACGAAAACAAAGCATTTAAGTTGGGAGAAAGATTTTATGGCTTACAAACCATGACATAAAGATCATTTTTGGCTTAAAACATGGAAACGAAATTATGCCACTACAAGCCAAGCATCTTGAAGCTAAGCTTTCAGAATTAAAAGACGAAAAAAAGTCAAGGATAACAAATAAATACATTTCGGATAAGACATCAACAAAAGTTGATAAAAGCCGAGCAACAACAATCACGAACAAAATGATAAAGGTATGCAATTCAAAATTTTCTTATATTTTTACAATTTTTTAAAATTTGCATAGATTTATCATCTACTACCTCTGCCATGTTTCACATTTGCATAGGTTTCTCATCTACCACTTATACTTTACTTTAAAATTTACATTAGGTTTCGCATCTATCATTTTACTCTCTTTCACAAATTTAATAGGTTTTGTATCTATCATATTAGATATGTTTCACATTAAACTAGGTTTCACATTAGATCTGTTTCCCATTAAACTATGTTTCACATCAAAACCAGGTTTCGCATCTATTGATATTAATACAGGTTTCACATCTATCATTTTAGCATTTTTATAGGTTCCGCGTCTAGCTTTTTAACTTTACTTTCACATTTGAATAGGTTTCACAACTATCAATTAAATATGTTTGACATTAGCATAGGTTTCACAGTTATCCCCTTTAACTAGTTCTTTTGCTTGTTGATAGAATGCTATAAATAAAGCAGCAAAAACACATGGACAAGAGGCAATAGAAGATGTTGTGCTACTCTTTATAATGTTAGCTAGTTCCAGCTTATTTTTCTCTACATCTGGAGATGTACTAGCTTCTACGGTGATGTATTACGTAGAACACCTAAACAAAATAAAAAAAAGTAAAATTAGGCTGAAGCAATCCAAGAAAAGTTGATGAATCCAATAATAGCTTGTCATGAAACTAAACCTAGAAGAGTAGTTGGTTGTGTTGCCCTTTTACTAGTTAGTATTTTTCTTTGTTCTATTTTAAATATTATTTAGTCAATAAATGGTATCTAAAGTATTTTTAATGTATAAACATTCATCACGGAAAACACAACATTATGTCAAAAATATTGAAATTAAATACAAGATACCTAAATACTTCAAATGGCTAGGTATTTAGCGCAAAACAACATTAGATTTGGTTGAAGCCATAACAAACATAACAAATGAACAGGTATGCTTACGCTATGTTTTTGGTCTAGTTTCACATTATATATATATATATATATATATATATATATATATCTTTACCATAATATTTTAACAATTTTGTAGATTCTGGATGCCCTATTTTGCATTTATCATTCACTATGCCTTATATTTATATTTATTTTGTAACTATCGTTTTTACACGTGTTTCACATCTAATGTCCAGTTTTTTTTTGTAAAGGATCAGGCCTCTGAAGTCTAAGAAATCCAAATGCCACAAGTCATTGACTTAGACCCATCAATTGAGAACGAAATTATAACAATTCAAAAGGATATACAAAAGAGAAAATTAAGTGATTGCATTATTTACGCATCTATCATACTGCACCATCTTTGCATCTATCATATTTTTACTTGTTTCGCAGCTATCATAGTTTCACTAGTTTCTCATCTAACATAATTGCACATGTTTCTCATGTATCACATTTCCTTAGGTTTTACATCTAGTTTAGTTTCACTGGTTTCTCATCTATCATAGTTACATATGTTTCTCATCTAGTATAGTTTCTATTGTTTCTCATCTATTATATTTCTGAATGTTTTGGATCTATATTCTCTTACAGTTTTAATTGTTTCCCATTTGTGCAGAAATAATTGAATGAAGGGCCTTTATTTGAACTAAATTTAGATCCTACTCAACATCAAATATCTAAAGAACTACCTAACATGGGAATTACCAGAAAGAATGGTCATTTACAAACAAAATAACAGTTGCAAAATGAGAAAATAACTCCAGAGGTAGTAGGATCTAATATTTTTGTTAGTACTTTGATTGAGATAGCAGACAGATATGAAATCGACTCTACGGTAAAAGTTAAATTTACATTTTGTTTGTTTACCTTGCTTCCTATTACATATATTAACAAACTCTTAGATTCCACTTTTGACAACATAGGTAATCGATGGTTATATATATATCCACCTTAAACAAAACAATTTTCAAATACCAGTTGATAAACGTCCAAAAGAATTTATGCAAGTAACACACTTATCTGGAACGTAATGGTAAGAATAATACACGTATTAATTTATCAATAAAAGTGTTTCCAATATTAATGCTTCAATGTAGCATATGTTTAACCAATATATGGACGTAACATTATACGTTGACGATAAGCTACGATGCATCACATAAGGTTACATCTTCGTTCTGGTTCTAACAGAAGCCCGGCATGGGATTGTTAACCATTATAAATTATTGGTAATAGATATTGAACATAAAACAGCAGTAAATCTAAACCCAATACCAAAACGTTCAGATCCAACAGGAAAAACTGCAGAAAAATTTAGTAATTATCTCTTCTAATGTAATTTCATAGAATATATATATATATATATATATATATATATATATATATTGTATGTCTTTAAATTACAGATTGCATACCTCTAAGGGAAACAAATTACGAGCAGAAGCAACCATATAAGTATATTGTCCAGGAAAAACTCCTAAACAAAGACTTGGATCACTTGATTGCAGAGTAATGGTCTGCGATTACTTCAAAGATTATATTTTGCATGGAAAACTTGACTTACATAAAACTTCTAATATTGCACCATTAAGAAGAGTATAAATGTTTTACATGTTTCTTAATGAAACCAACACTACAAGATTTTGGGATGATGTTCTGTAATATTGGTGATGTTTTGTAATATTTGTTTTAATTTTATTTGTAACGTTTGTAATAAGTGTTTGTTTATAGTTTGTATACAATCAATATATCTCAATTAAAATATACTCTAACAATATAGGTTTCACATCTACCAGAAAATGTAAACAAAACGTTTCGCATATATCATTTGGTTTATAGACAACATTTCGCATCTAACAGAAATACAAAAATGGCTTCACATCTAGCTTTCATTATGTATTACGTGTTTCGCATCTATCAACTCATTATTTTTGTTAGTGACTATTTCCGATCTTCTTTTCTAATTAGAGAAGTTTTATGTTTTTGTAATTAATGTAGTTTACCGATTTCCCACCTATTATGACAAATCAAAATTTAAACTAGTAATTACATTTGATTGGTTATTTACTTATATGATTTGACATAAGTACATAATCATGATTTCATTGCATTAAGTACAAACCTAATCAATAAAAACCAAGATATTATGACTGTCAAAGCTTCTAAACTTTCCACCTTCTTAAACTTTTTAGCTATCAAAGCTGTAAATAGAGTGTCCTACATCTAGCACATCATTTTTTTCTCTACTTTGCATCGAACAAAAAAATATAAACAGCGTGTTTCGCATCTACTATTTGATTTGTAAACAAGGTTTCACATCTATCACAAAAATGTAAACAACGTGTTTCACATCTACTATTTGATTTGTAAACAAGGTTTTGCATCTATTTTTGGTCCTTATTTTTGTTGGAGATTGTTTCCCATCTTCTGATCTGATTATTTTTCATACAGTTATCATTTAGAGAAGTATTATGTTTTTGTAATTAATGTACTATACCAATTTCCCAACTATTTTGTCAAATCAAAATTCAAACTAGTAACTTTAAATTTGATTGGTTATTTACTTACACGATTTAACAAAAAGTGGATACTCATAAGTACATTGCATTAACTACAAAACTCATGAATATCAACCAAGATATTATTACTGTGAAAGTTTCTAAACTTTTCACCTTCTTAAGAATTTTAGCTACTCATATAAAGTTCACTTCATACTTTGAGTTCTCATACATACAAAAAATATTGTTTTGAAAAATGCAAAGTCTTAGTTTTTCTTTAGATGATGACTCTGTGTACAATGATTTCAGTTCTCCTGCTCGTCCCCCTAAAGCAAAAGAAAACTGGAAACAAACCACAACAGAGGAATTATCTGATGATATCTCTGATGATGAATACAATTCATTTTATGATGAACAATATTCTGAAGATGAATTTCTGAAGATGACGAGGATTCAAATAAGGATCCTATTGTTGTCCTCTTTTAGAAAGAGGAGACGTGACCGTTATAAATATGAAGATGAAGAGTTGAAGAGAAAGACGAAGAAAACAAGGAAGACGAAGATTTACAAAAACAAAATTCAGAAATAGATAAATCAAAGGAATAAGACTCTGAAGAGGACAGAGAAGACTCTAACTGATGATAGGGGGAAGGGTCTGGTTTTATTTTTTATTGTTTTAACTAAGGGTAGGAGCAAGTTTTTTTTTGTTTTATGATGACTATAGTGAACAAGGAGACACTGACTAAAAAGAGTGTGAATCAGAGTCTAAATATGGAGACTCTATTTTTGATTTTGCTTTAAGCTGGTATCCAGATTATTGAACTTACCATGTATTGCACTTGTTTCATTATGAACTTAATCCTTTTATTTATCTGTTTGTATACATCTTTTGACCAATCTATCAAAGCCATATATTTAATTTATCATAGGTTTTGCATCTATCACCATAAAAAATATAGTTAGTTATGAGCTGGTTTAAAAATTATCAATACAATGTAATTAGTTATCCCATGTTTCGCATCTATCACAGTATAATATATTTGATTATCAATCAAAATGTTCAGTATTTGGTTATCCAAGGTTGCGCATCTATCAGAACCATGTATTTTGTTTTAATTATTTCGCATCTACAATAAACAAATAAATTTCATTATACAACGTTTCGGATCTAGCAAAATCATTAAATTTGTTAAAGCTTATTTTGCATCTATCAAGTCCATCTTTTCTTCTTATTAAATGTTTCGCATCTACCAGGTGAATCTATAATAGAAGGTTTCACATCTATCAGGTCCGTCTAAATGTTCCAATCTATTTTCATTATGACAAAAAGACTTAGAAAAACCAAAAATATAAAAAATTATATCGATCTTACAAAGCGTCTACACATGTTCGTCTATTATGACCAGATTTACAACAACGAGAACATGTTATAGGACGAATACTTAATTCTCCTCTAGATGGAATTTGTTTCTTCTTAGGTCGTCCAGCTTTTCTTTTTAAAATTGGAGGAAGTACATCTGGAGAAGTTGTTGAAGTAGCTTGACCAAAAGTAGTAAATGCAGATATACCATATGAATATGTTGCCTTATAAGAGCTTACAAAATAGCATGAATCAACATATTTCATAGGACCCGCTCACCATCACAACCTAAGATAATCTTTTTTAGATCACCACAAGAGTATCTTAATTTACATTTACTCTCAACAAACGTATCATTTCTACTTAAAAAAATTTAACAATATCTTCAAACTCAGCAAACACAGTAAGATTACAAATTCAAACTCCCCATTTAGTTTAATACACAATCTACTACTTGACATCATGTACTTGCATTAAATAAAAAAATAAAAAGAGTTTGAATCTATCATTACAGTAAAAATACATATGTTTCGCATCTATCAATAGATAAAAATATAAATGTTTCGCAATGTTTAGGATCTTTCAGTATAAGGAATACATATGTTTCGCATTTATCAGTAGAAAACAATACAAACATTTCGCATCAATCTGTAAGAACGTTTCACATCTTCAATAAAAGAACAATAACGTTTCGAATTTATCAAAAAAATGTTTTTCATCTACCATTCCAAAAAAAACTTACACGTTCTGCAACTATTAGTACGTACATAACAAACATGTTTCATATTTCCTTCATATAAACCTAGAAGAGTTTTACGCGCATAGAAATTTCACAAACTGATATCATAGCTCTACAGGAACATATGATATCAGCTGATAACTTACAATCAACATGTAAAAAACTTAGTTTTGAATCATATTTTGCAAACTTTAATAATAAAATTTGGATTTTCTGGAAAAATGGTTTTAATATCAATATACTAGATTACTCTGAACAACTTATTAACATTATGGTAAGTCATACTTCTACTACCAAAGTAGCTCTGTTTACCATAGTTTACGCAAAATGTACCAGATCTCATAGAATACCTTTATGGGATCAATTAAGAGTCATTTCTAACACAGACCTACCTTGGCTTGTTGTTGGAGATTTTAATACAATCTCTAACGCAAGTGAACAACTATCTTGCTCCATACTTTGCACTAAAATTATGGATGACTTTAACAACATGACCTCAGACTGTAAACTAGAAGACCCTGGCTACCCAGGCTCAAATTTCACCTGGACAAACAATCATAAATAGAAATGATTAGATATGACCTTACACAATGATAAATGGAGAGAAAACTTTCATATTACAAGGGTGAAGCATCTGGCCATAACTTGTTCTAACCATTCACCTTTGATAATATCAGTACATTAAATTCAACACATAAAAAAACCATCATTTAGATTTCAAAATATGTGGCTGAAACATGAAGATTTCTTCAAAACTGTAGAAAACAACTGGACTAAACATCTTACTGACTCATCTCACATTTACACATTTTGGTCTAAACTAAAAAGACTTAAAAACATCTAAAAATTTGGAATACAGATGTCTATGGTAATAGTTTTTACTATATAAACAAAATTGAAGAAGAGATTAAAATAGCTGAAACAAAGTTAGAAGAAACTAACATCCTAGAGAATCAATCTAATATGTCTAACCTTAATGCTACACATATAACATTACTTGAAAAAGAAGAAATATATTGGCAACAAAATAACTATGTAAAATGGTTAAAAGATGGTGATAACAACTCTGCAATCTTTCACAATTATGTTAAAAAAAGATTTAGAAACAGAATCAATGGTAGTCAAATTAATGATAAATGGATTAAAGATGGTGTTATAATTGGCTTATCTGCTGTAGAATACTTCTAAACTCTACTAAACAAACCCCATACATAGAATAACCTATCAATAATAAAGGATATCATTCCTCAAATTATATCTAATCAAAACAATAAAAACATCTTGGAAATACCATCAATAGAAGAGTTACATAATGTTATCAAAAGCCTAAATTTTAACAGTACTTCTAGAGTTGATAGATTCAATTCCGGATTCTACTTATCATGTTAGTTTATAATAAAAGATGATCTACTTAAAGCCATTACAGACTACTTTACAAACTCAGATATCCCTAAAGGCCTTTTTGCAACCCTTATATGCTTAATACCTAAGGTTAAATCACCTAAATCCTGACTGTAATTTAGACCTATAAGCTTATGTTCAGTTCTCAATATAATTATCTCTAAAATAATGAGTAACAGGTTAGATAAACTATTTCCTTTAATCATTTCAAAAGAGTAAGGTGCTTATATTGAAAAAAGATCCATACAAGAAAACATCTTAATAACACAAGAAATAGTTAAAGAACTTAATAGAAAAACTAGAGGTGGCAACTTAATAATCAACATAGATATGTCAAAAGCATTTGACAAGTTAGAGTTCAAATTCATATATGAAGTAATGTTATCATTTGGTTTTAATCATAAACAAATTAAGCTAATTAAGAAAAGTATTGAAAACATCTCATATTCAGTAATAAATAATGAAAAAACTAATGGTTTCTTTAACTCGGGTAATGGATAAAGGCATGGAGATCCTCTGTCCCCAAGCCTTTTTATTATAGCTGAAGAATTTTTAATAAGAGGCATAAATAATCTAATTGGCCAATACAAATTAATGTCTTATAACATGAAAAGTTCTTTAAATATTAATTGTTTAGCATATGTTGATGATATCATCCTATTCCTAAATGGTTCACTAATAAACATCAAGAAACTTTCAAAAAAATTAGACATATATCAATTTCTCCCTGGCCAAAAAATAAATAAACAAAAAACAACATTTATAACTTCGACAAACATGAACAAAACTATGATTAATTTTCTGGAAAAACACTTAGGCTTCAAACAAGCTAGTTTACCTTTCAAATATTTAGGTATCCCTATACACACTAATAACTAGTCTGCTCACTTTGAGGTCCTAATCGAAAAAAATAAAGAACAAAATTAATGAATGGAGCTCAAAAAACATTTCATTTGGGGGAAGAATAACATTAATCAAATCCGTTCTCTTGTCTTACCCAACTTACTACTTACATTCTATTCAACTACCTTTGAAAATAATAACACGAATTAGAAAAATTTTAAACAAATTCCTATGGGGTTACAGTGAAAACAACAAATCAATATTATGGTACAACTTGAATGATATATGTAAACCACATAATGAAAATGGTCTTAATATTAGGAGCTTAAAAGATACTCAGAAAGCCTATTCATTTAAACTATGGTTTACCTTTAGAGACAATAAAACCTTGTGGTCCAACTTAATGCACTCTAAATATTGCCAAAACATTAATCCATTACAATATTCTTTAAGAATCACAGACTCTAAAATTTGGAAAAGAATGTTTGAGATCAAAGAAGAAGCTAAAAACATATAATTTGGAAACTAGGCAAGGGAAACTTGGACTTTTGGTTAGATAGATTGCACCAATTTGGAACCACTAATCACTTTAACACTAGCTAATTCACCCCACTACACTTCAACAAAGGTAATTGAATATTGGACTAATAATAATTGGGATTTACTTAAACTTCAGTCTTGTGTACTACCTGCAAACATAAATAAAATCATTAAAACACAAATCAACTTAACTATTGAAGACTCCATCATCTGGAAGGCACTGATGGAGCCTTCAATTTAAAAGATACAATTAATGCACTAAGACATAAGGACACAATTTCATTAATTAAAGGAAAATTTTGGAACAATATCTCTCCAAAGAAGTGCTCCTTCACCATTTGGAAAGTATTAAATAACCTAATAAGTGTAGATACAATACTACACAGAAAAAGATTTCAACTTACTTCCAAATATCTCAGATGTCAGAATATAGAAACCTTACATCATGTCTTCATTTCTTGTGAATCATCCTGGTATGCTTGGTTTTTCTTTTCTAAAAAATTCAGCATTAGAATAGGCAGGCATATGATCATCAACCACATTATTAACTTATGGCTACTATCAACACCTAAAACAATCCACATTCATACCATTTTACCTTCACTGATAATCTGGTCTATATGGACTGCCAGAAACAACTATAAACACAAAGATATAGATATCTCACATAAAAAATAATCAATCATATATCTTACATGCTTATTTCTTTAGATTATTCATCTTCACTTACTCGAAAACATTGGATATGTGACTCTCAAATAACTAAAGACTTAAACTATTTTAATCATATTAAACACTCAAAGCTTTTTATATAGGTAAAATTGAATTTAACTTTACATAATCGTATTAAGATGAATTGTGATGATTCATCTTTAATCAATGGTGAATCAAGTTATGGTTTTATTTTAAGAGATGAACTAGGCAACTTAATTCTGGCTAAAGGATATGTAATAGGAAAATGTTCACCACTTATTGCTGAAATTTATGCACTATTGAATGACCTGCTATGTTGTAAAAATAAAAACCTTAATATGATTGACATTGAGATACATTCTTTAGGATTGTTTAACATGTTAGTTTCAGGCAAATATCCATGGCATTTTGAACAAATTATTCTATGCTGTAGAAACTTGATTAAACCTCAAATGACCCTCAAACATATTTATAGAGAGCAGAATACTGTTGCGGACTGGTTAGCTAAGCATGCACTAAAAGAACATTCAGACTCTGTTATCAATGATAACCATTCGTTTAATGCTTTATCTGCTATTCTATTGCTAGACTCATTGAACTTAGGCCACTTTAGGTTCTTTTAATGTACACTAACAGCTTGGTAAGCCTAAAAACCTGACCACCAACATCTCCACTTCTCTATTTTTTCAGAATACAAGTACTTAAAAAGACAACAGGGAAATTGAAAAAATGAAAGAAGATTTCAAGAATCAAGTTGATGAAGAGGCTGCTACAAAAAAGATAAAAAGCGCAAAGAAATTATCTTTAAGTTACCGCAAACATAAAATAGTAGTCTAAGGCAACTAGAACTACTAAATCAAATTATAATAAGTTGAAACAAACATGTAAATTAAAACATAATTTTTTTGGGGAAAAAGAAAAAAGAAGAAGAAGTGGGTACACACCGGAGTGGTGATGAAGTTTGAGTATTTGAAGTATTATTAAATAATTAGAGTAATAAAATAGAGTAAAGTTATTCTTTTTTTTTATAATTATTATTATAAGTTGAATAGTTACCTACGTTTTCCAATTTTAAACTACGTCATGAAGGCTGATTAAGGCTTTTGGGCCGTATAAAATCCTATATGGCATTTGTAAGGATAATACCGTAAAGTAGAGTGTTATGAGCAGTAAACTCCAACCTTATTTTAGTAAATATAATATAATTGCTACTTCACCTAGCAAATAATAACATTACCCAAAAGAAAATAAAATATTTTTCATAAGAATAACATATTTATCTTTTAGTTTTAACTAAATATTTTACTTTTGACTTTTTAATTTTTACTTTTGACTATATATAGTTACTTTTGATTTTTGTATTCTGCTAATTCTAATACTCTCTTAATTAACAACAATATATATACCTCTAGAACATGAGAAGAAAGAAATGGAATAGTTACGAATTCCTTTAAAAGGACAATCTCTCATATTTCTCTAGTTCCCTCTTGCTTCACAGTCTTCATAAAACTCCTTTCTTTTCGGCTGCCTTGTCATCGTCTTTCAGGTATCTCTCGCTCTATTTTGATTTTATATTCTTATACATGTAATTATTAGTTTGATTGTATAGCTTTTCATTTTGATCCAACTCTCGTTCTGTTTTTTTTAAGTTCGAGTTGTTTTAAATGTGTATAAACCTACAGAAAAAAAATGGCACAGTCAATGAAAATAAACATAAACCCCTCAAAAACCCTACTCAATCAGACAAAATTCCCACCTCAAAATCTTACTTTGCCATCGCTTTGCTCCTTTAAATTCAAACCCAATTGGAAGAAATACCCCAAAATTGCTGCCTCTGCCGCTGACATGCCCAATCAAACCAATGAAAAACTGCTGTCTCTCGATTTACTGAACAGTGGCCGCAAGGAAGAGTTGATTGACCCGATTAGAGCTTCTCTCTCTAATTGTCTCGCCGAGACGAATCTGCACTTGACTGTTCCTGGTCTTCGATCCAAAATTAGAGGCAAGGTAGTGTAAAAGGAACCTTCTTTTTACTTTTCTTCTTCTTATTTGTGTTCCTGTTTGTAACTCTTTGCTCATTTGCAGTTTTTTAGATATTATTGAATTTATAGGTTCTTTTTTATAAAATAAATTAGAAAGTTGTAGAAACTACAAAGAGACTGTTTCGTGTTTCATATGCATTTTTATTCAATCCATTTCGGCTGTTCAGAAATTGTAAAGTGGATTTGGCTGCCAAGAAACTTTGTTAACTTTTAATCTGTTCTTAATGTAAGTAATGGCTTTAATTTCTTCCTAGTGAAGAACACAAAGCAAAATCCTCTAGAGGGGTTCAAAGTTAGGCTTCTGGCTCTTGAATATGAACTACGCTCTTTAATACGAACTACTTGGGTTGATATTTTCTTAATATATTTGGATGGTACGAATAAGTTAAAACTGTATATTGCAGGTCAGAGATATTTATGATGCTGGCGATTATCTGGTTCTGGTCACAACTGATCGCCAAAGTGCTTTCGATAGGATATTAGCTTCCATTCCCTTCAAGGGCCAGGTTTGTTTTCAATTTTTTCTTATTTGTCATCAACTAGACTTTGTTTCCACATAAGAAATGAGAGGGTAAGTAAACGTAAATTCGAGCAATCTATGAACGATAAATGTCTCTTTAAAGTTTTAGTTTTGTTGTGTAAGGAGAATGACTTATGAAATCTACTCTCCTAAACTTAAAGTTAATTAATATACAGTGACTGAATATGTTTTGGTCCAAAATTGTTTAGGTACTGAACGAGACAAGTCTGTGGTGGTTCAATAGAACTCAACACATAACTTCAAATGCTGTTGTAGCTGTTCCGGACAAGAATGTTACAATTGCAAAGAAATGTTCTGTTTTCCCGGTAGAGTTTGTTGGTAAGTTTCCCATTTGTGGCATCTATGATTGTTTATGTAGCTCCTACCTACACTTAAGGGTTGTTTGGTGCCATCAACTTTTTTTGGCTTTTGGCTTTATAAGCAAAAAAATTGTTTGGTTGGTTTGACTTTTTAGGCTAAAAAATGTTGCCTTTTAAGCTTAGAAGCTCAAAGTAGCTTTTTTACTCTCGTTTTACTCTATTGTTATACCGTTTTCTTCTCTATACACGACGTCTTCATTAAAAAAAATGTTTTTATTTGAATCTAGCTTTCAGCACAATATTAATAACCCCTTATTTGGCCAGCACAGTGAGCCCAATTGGAGTGTATCAAAATATATATTTGCTCGTCTCAAGAATTAAAACTGACTCAAGCTGAGTCGACACCTAAATTCAGCTAAGCATTCGCATGTAGGGTATAGCTAAATTGAAAAAACAGGCTCTTTTAATACTTCAATATATAAACGAAGGGTTTAATTTATGATGCTTGAATATTTGGAGCGCCTTAAAGCTGGAATTTGGCTCAAATCGAATTCACTTAGACATGTATATCTATGGTGTTGCTTCTCATTTAGTTGCTCACCTTTTATAACAAGGATTTGTTGTGTTGGGGTTAAATATTTTATCCATTATTCATGTTTTTTCTCGATTGAAAAGTAATCATTCTTTCATTATACAGTTAGAGGTTATGTGACCGGAAGTACAGATACATCTTTGTGGACGGTGTACAATAAAGGCGTACGGATGTACTGTGGCAATGCACTTCAAGATGGTGTGTTTAATTCTATGTGATATTTTATATATGCTTGCCTTAATCTTCATTACATTAGTACGTACTTATAATCTGCAGGAATGGTGAAGAACCAGAAGCTACCTGTTAATATACTTACGCCAACAACAAAAGCTGAGAGTCATGATGTTCCTATAACTCCGGATGAGGTTTGGTCGTTTATTCAATTTTGCATGTTCAAAACTCAGCATCTCTTTTCAAAATCAAACTTTCAATTATGAATTGTTTATGCTGGGGATAATTTCGCAAGTCCATAAAGTATAAATATGAGATCTTGATTCGTCCCAGTGTGATGGCTTTTAAGTTTTTTTTAAATATTTACACTTCTAACTAGTCTTTATTCGAAAATAGGATTACAAAGAAAAAAGAGATTAGGACATGCTCATGTATTTATTCAATTTAATATATACATTTTGAATTTTGTGTTTTTGCATCTGTAAAGATATTTTCGAGAACTTGTTGATGGAGTGTTTTCTCAATGCTTGTTGTTTACGAATCATGTACTTTGCAGATAGTTAAAAATGGACTTATGACTCAAGCTGAATTTGATGAAGTTAGCAAGAAAGCATTAAGCTTGTTCGAGTATGGACAGGTGAGGTGGTCCTTCTCTTATTTTTTTGAGAAATTTAAGGTTGCTTGGTACCCAAGTAGCTAACATCGTAACTAATTTGAACATGCAGAGTATCGCTTTGGCACATGGTCTAATATTAGTAGACACGAAATATGAATTCGGAAAAAGCAGTGATGGTTCAATTGTGTTGATTGATGAGGTGGGATTCGGACAGTCTTCTCCTTGAAGATTTTTTTACTCACTTTCATGCATACATTTGAAGATTTTAAGTTACTAATAGTATAATTATATGTGATTCTAGGTCCATACGCCAGATTCAAGTAGATACTGGATTGCGCATTCTTACGGAAAGCGTATTGCGAGTGGAGTTGAACCTGAAAATGTCGACAAGGTCAGACTTTAATGGCATGATTTTAGCTTCTCTGTTGTGCGTATTAAATTCTTCGGATTTTTGAAACTGTTTCCATGTTTTCAGGAGTTCTTGAGGTTGTGGTTTGCAAATCACTGCAATCCATATGAGGATAAGGTAATTCAGAATGATAATACGCCCATTTCTTGTATGCATATCTTAGAACTTACAACTAAAAGTTTGTTTTTTCTTCTCGTCTTTTTTTATTTTGAAGATCCTCCCTGATGCACCTGAAGAACTGGTTACTGAGTTAGCTTGGCGGTATGTCTTAAACTATAACTTTATTTTAATTAGTTTTAGAAATTATAATTTTAGTCTTTCTTTGTGCAAGTCTGACACATATATGGGTTATTTGAATAAAAGGCACGGCCAAGACCGGCCAAAAAATGATAAGTTTGTCACAAACAACTTTTACTGTTTATATTAAACTTGTTAACTAGTAAAAAATATTTTTAATATTTATATATTTATTTACCAACCAATTAAGAGACTTTGTAATTTCGTTTTTTTTCAAAATATACACTTTAAATATTTAAAATAGAATTTCAGTGACGATATTTAGTAAAAACGGTGTGGATTATAGCACTCCCCTTGAATAGACTGTGATCGCTGGTGGTTGAGTAATATGTCCGTAGCTGGCTTGTTTGGTTGAAATAATCTCCAGAGTAATATGTCCGTAGCTGGCTTGTTTGGTTGAACTAATCTCCAACACCTGCCTCTGGTTGGTTGCAGATACATTTTCTTGTACGAAACAATCACAAAATCAACTTTTGAAATCCAGCCAACGAAGGTAACTGTTTTGTTTGATTTTTTAAATCAACTTTTATATCTAAGTTTCTAAAATATTATCTTTTTTATTGACGAATAATTACACTATCATGTAGGAGCCCATACATGATCGGATTGCACGAAATGTTTCTGTTGCACTATCATCTCTCCGGTAACTCAAGTAACTTGAGTTTTTCTATGATAGATAAGAACCATTATTAGGAGTTGCAACCAAGGGTTGATTATGATAATTTCTTCCCTAATGAAGGAATCGGCTGTCATGCGGCTATGCTGTATTTTATATTTTATGACAAAAAATAATGTTCTAAGTTATGCAGGATTCTAAATAATAGAGTGATTTAACATAAATATCATGAAATATATCTTGTTTCTTTCAAACTAATGGATCTGCAGTAATTGTAATGGAGAGCAGAGTAAACAAACAAAAAAACAACTCCAGAAACCTTGCTACCAAACTTGAAGTTTTCGTGCTTCTCTTGGAATTGCCATTAATAACAAGAAACGTATTATTAGGGTTTTGGTAAATCTGTTGTTCCTAGGTTTACATCTTCTGTCCTCCCGCTTTACAAGTCTTAGTTTTATTGTTTAGAAAATGTAGCTTATGTTACAATCTAGACCTGCAACCGCCATAAATCAGGTTACTTTTGGTTACTTCTTTGATGTTTAGTTTAATTTCTACTTTTGCAATTGAGTTCAAATTAAGTTTGGAAATAGTGAACCGGCCTAGATATTTGATGAACTGATTCACTGTCTGGTTTTGTGCAAAATTCGGCCGTTGCTCAATCTTGGCCAAACTTGGGCTTGTGGCCTATGTATTTGGAACACGGGATAAAATAAAAATAAATAGAATTAGACCGGATATGATTGAAATGTGGCTGATATAATAGAGGATTACTTTTTTTCTTGGCCAAAGGTAGAAAGATATAAGCCATTAAGACTTCAGCCGATCAAACCAAAAACATGGAGGGATTTTGGAAGATTTTTTTTAGATTAAGTTCTCGTTGGACCAACATTTTATAAATCAATTGATTTATAATGAGATTAAAAAAAATAAAAATACAACAGTTGTGTTTTAAAAAATAAATACTAAATCAATAACGTGGGGACTGGTCCCTATGGGGTAGCCGAGTTACTTGTCACATTGTGTGGTTTACCTTCTGACATTGGTCTGTATGTTACTGCGTCAGACCGAGGGTTTACTCTGTGCGAACTCGTCGAGTAAATGTACTAGTTACAATGTATGTAAGTTAGAGTTGAAAAATAAATTATATAAAAAATATTAAAATAATGTACGTACACAAATAAACTGAATTTGTCAAGTTTATTGTTCTTTAATAAATAAAAAGTTAGTTTATGGTACCAAAAAGTTGGTCCATGGTACAAACATAGTATATTAAACATGGTTAGAGATTGATCGCATTAAAATGGCCATTAATTTTTAATTAAAATTATATCAACTATGGTACTTCAACTAAAAGGTATTCAAAAATCAACATGCTCCAATTCTTGAGTGCAATTAGGAGATTTAAAGATTAACTTAAGATAAATTTGAAGTTATAAAAAAACAAGAGATTACATGTTCATTTTTTAGTACAAGCTAATTGAATTTGTCAAGCTCATTAAAATATTTTAGCAATTATTAATTTGTAGGACCAATATATATATTGCGATTGAGAAAAAAATTATTATCTTATTATTTTGTTGAATGTGGTTCAATTTTTTACTAGTACAAATTGAAACTGAATAAATTATTAATTTACAGAGGTTTTACTCTAAATTTGTGTTTGGAATTTAATTGCGAAAAAATTCACTTAGTATCTAACAAATGCTTTAGTTACCAATAATTTTTTATATATTTTTTTATTACAGTTCATTATTGGTAACAAACCTATAAAAAAAGTTAGGTACATGATTCTCCGGATGTTTAATACATCAGAAATTTGCGTATTCGGTAACTTTTTATACAAAAGTGCAGGACATGATTATCATCCATGTGAGGAGTAATTCTCGTTTTTAGTATTTTAGGACGGTTGAATTTTAACTTTTTTTTATTTATTCGAAATACCAAAAGTATGGATTTGGTTTAGATAACCAAAATATTTATCAGAACTACGCAATTAAAGAATTTGAAATAGTTGGAATAACTTAAACATGTAATTCATAAAAGATTACAAATCATTTTTGTACCGCATTTATATCTTGATTTGGTTGACTTAAGTTTTCATGAAATGAACTCAGCTAAATATTTTTGGATGAATAAAATCATGAATATAAAAGTTTCAACAATCATATTTTAATGCGTAAAACTTCTTCTTAAATAAAAATTTACATAACTGATTTTCAATATAGTATTTCATTTATACTTTGAAGGATTATGCGCTATTTCTATACTTTCATATGTAATTTGAAACAATTTTCAAAGCAAACAATTTTAACTTTCTGTAAAGTTTCAACGGGATAAATACTTTGTATATAAGATAATCAACTAGGAGTAAATAAAAAACATAAAAGTAACTATTTATATTTATACTATTTTTTTAGCAAAATTTTTTTTTTCTCAAATAAGCTTTGGACCGACGAATAGTTTTTACCGTGAGTAATATAAGGTCAACAAATCTCAAGATTCTCATGAGTCCATCAATAATCGGCTCGGTAGTTTGGCTCGACATATAACCAATTTTTAAAAAAAATGTTTTAAGATTGTAAGTCATGCAAGTTACGACCAACATGATCAAGCATGAACAGTAAACATCTCGTATGATAAAAAAACAAATCAAGGCTATAGTCGTCCACCAGTTATCTCACAAGTACTATAATGACTTAGATCGTTATGCTCGAGCCTATTAGAAAATCCTATATGTAATTTAGTCTAAACAAAACTTTATATAGAAATGGTAAAATATTAAGAATCTTTGGACCAAAATTTTATCCTATAAAACTAAAACCCTCACATTATAATTCAAAATATTTGGAATTTAAGACCAAAAATCATAATGATTTCTCATAAGTTGATGCCTGTAAATACAAGATGAATCTTTAGTTTGAAGATACTCAGATTAATGTTTACATTTTATTGTAAAGTTATTATATGACATATTTTTTATTTATAAATACGCTGTCCACTAATAAACTCTTGTACTTTTTATCCAACTAATTTTACTTTTTCTAATATTTCATTCTTTTTTCACAATATCTCATTTGTTTTTCAATTACTTCGGATTGATGGTTTCTTACTTCTACTCCATTTCATGCACAATTTATTTTAATAAATTCCAGCTAACCACTTCACAACACCTAACATTATCAAATGATCTATTCACTTTTCTTTCTATTTACTTTTTTTGAATATGTTATTGTTATCCATAAACATATTTATAGAAAATAGGCCACCACTTTCTAATAAGTAAAATTAACCTAACATTCTATATTTAATTTATAACCATTTGTTTTTTTATAAATAATAAGATCATATAATTTTTGTAAATTTATGATTTACATTTTAATCATTTTATAGTATATATGAAATAATTCTGATTTGGTATAAATAATAATAGGTCAATTAATATGATGTATGAAAAAAATTCAACTTTTATTTATAAAATTTGTTAAATTATTTATTTATAAAAATTAATACAAACTAGTACTAAAAACTAATGTCAAACTAATGTCTTTATATATATATATATATGGAGACACAAATATTATCTATTAAGTTTAAAAGAACTTGCATAATTAATTATAGATGTATTTTGAGTAAAACAATATCAGTTAGTGTATATATATATATATAAATTCTATAATAATTCTAATATTAGGTATGGTTATATATAACATATTATTTTAAAAATTAAATTATCAAAAATCTACAAATCAACGATATCTATATCGCTCAACAATCCTACACATCTGAAGAGCTCTTGGTACTAAATCGTCGTAGTCTATCATCGGTATGGAGGGACCAAGCTGTGAGATCTGATTATATTTTGCAAATTCATCACCACCCTGACGCTGCACCTGAGGTCTTCCAGTTGAAGCAGAGCTACTAAAGATATACCACAGGTTCGTCTTCACTCAAACCCGATACATTGCGTCGCTGCTCTCTCCCCCATCGTGGTATTCTGCTCCAACAGTGGTGTAACAATGGTACTCCCAATCCCACCATAGATGACCATCACAAACGTATCTCTGAACCGCCTTATTGCTTGCTTTTTTGGAGGCAGGAGGATGTATCTGTTTCAGAATGAGCTGTACGTGGCCCATCTGACGGGTGCCACGGTCGGGGTAGTACGGAACAACGATGTCAAACGCCTTTAGCATCAAATCAGCCAAACTGACATCGTGGAACGGATACTCGTCCCGTATATACGTATAGGGAAGGAAAACGACCTATAAATAAATAAGTAAACAAATTAGACAACTATAGTAGTTAAAAACATAAACTTAAAATTAAAAAAATAATACGTACATCTGACTCTACGCACGTCGATAGTGCATGCCTCAACTCCTTGTGCACATCCTGTGAAACACCGATATTTAGTGGCACATGTCGGCACATATGGGGCAACGAAAACTGATTAATCACTAAACAGTGGAGCTCTAAACTGCGTAAAGTGGTCAAATATCCCTGTCTCAAGCAGTCCAATAAACACACAAATACCCCCCGTACCATGCAACGATCCCTGGCTAAGGGCGTGATACAGCTGTGCTAATATCATCTGACCTCAGTTCTACCGATTCATAACTTGGTACTGGTTCACAAACTGGAGGTAATCTAAGGAAATATTATTTCCGGTTTTGTTGGCGCACATTGTGGTATCTAACATGAATAGTATGTACGCACGGGTGGCATGGACTACTCTTTCGGCTGTGATCTTACTATCAATATATCTGTCAAACGTGAATGTGTTGCGTAGCCAACTAAGATTCACGCTACTAGCATTCCTAAGAATCTTATTCAACTCTGCTGGTCGTACACCTAGCATGCTAGCATACGTCTGGCTCCGCTCAATCTCATCATCAAACGATAAAACATCAAAAGGCATACCCGTGACCGGTAGTCCAGTGATGACGTGGACGTCATCCAAAATCACAGTCTTCTCTCTGAACGAGAAATGAAATGAAGAAGTCTCCTCATGCCATCGCTCGAGGAATGCCTCAACCAAATGCAGGTTGGTATGCCAGCGGGAGAGTACGTCGACGAGAGGGCCAAAGATAGTCTCCATCACCTTTGCTCGTACCGTGCTCTACTTTTTGACATCCTATTTGCGGAGACTATCGTACATAGCGAAGCATCGCAAAGAGACCATATCCTGCAATATGTATCAAATACGTAAGTGACTAATAAAATAATAAATCAATTCTACAATAAAGTTAGAGAATTAAAACTTACATCTCCGTGATAAACACTAAACGCCTCGTGTAGGGCGTAATCAGTATAGAGAGCCGGGACATGTGGCATCACCGACAAGACCTCGGGATCCTCGGCTGCTGGTGCGCAAGGTGTGTCGGGTGCGTCATCTTCGTAACATGCCTCAGGTTCCTCCGAAACGTAAGATAAATCAGGTGTGTGCGAAGACGAACCTGCACCACTGCTACCGGCAGCACCCAAACCAATCTCGTCATTAGTTGGAGCACGACGACGAAGGCGTTGTTTCGTCCGGCTACCAGCAGATTGTCCCTCGATAGGAGCAACCTCCACAGGCTCAGGGGAAATATTAGCTTCCTCTGCCTCACGCGCCTCGCGCGCCCGCGCTTTATCTTTTTTGAACGGATTTTTCACAATAATTTTGATACGACTCATCTTGTAAAAAAAATAAAGTAAGACATATTAGCGAAAACATACAAAAAATTGAAAGAGTTCCCGTCGTATGCGAATATAATACTTAATCCATCACATGCGACAGGGGCGTCACATGGTCGTATGCGACCATGTAGGTTCATCAGTCGCAAGCATCTGAAGCTCTTCTTGCTCCCACGATCGTGCGACGACCACCTGCGAGATCCAAAATCCTAGATCTATCCAAACAACACAATTTCCAACAAAATCACAAGCAAAAACACAGATCCCAATATGACTAACAACAATGCAACGCTTTCTAACAAAACAACGCCTAAAATCATGCACAAATCCTACCTGTAAAAACAAAACCGAAATACCCTATCTTCTACCACTTATACACAACGAAAACTAAAATAACACTATAGTAGGAGGCTTGTATGACTTACCTTAATGTTGCTGTGAGTTCGAATTCTTCAAAAAAACAAGCCTCGATTTTCTGTGGTAGTTAATGTTTGAGAGGTTTTTAGAGAGAGAGAAAAATAGAGAAAAAATGGTGAGAGATTTATAAAATGCTTTTATATCTAGATTTTTTGGAAGGGACAAATTTGTCCAAAACAAGAGAAATATATATCAAATAGGTGTAGGATCCAACTGTGTAAGATCTATCAAAATGTTTCTTATTTCTAGTTTGATCAAATAAATATGATAAAATTTAGTTGGATAATAGTTTAAACTGATTATTATATTACAAAATCATATTATTTATACTAATTTAAATTCAAATATAAATGTTATCTCTTTTAAAATTGGATGCAACTAGATCTGATCTTGTTTTTGTTTTTGTTAGATCTCATATCTTATTGTATTTATTTATTTTTAATTTAAAATCGAAAAACTTAAAATATCTTATGACTATGATGTGTTTAGGTTTAGTTGTAAGTGCTTCATGGATCCCACATTTCAGTGCAATAGAAATGTTTATGATTAGTACAGGACCAACTCACAACAATACTCGTAGATAGAGTTAGAGAGTAAATCTAGAAATAGAAAATTGCAACAGCTCGTGAATATAGTAAAAATAAAAGCTTCTCTCTTCCCAATGAGATGACAACTCATAACCTTTTGGTCATAAGAATGTCATACTCAACCAACTCGGCTACCCTTTTGAGGGCTCTAAAAAAAAAAAATTTAAAATTTTGGTTGTTTTGTCGGTCCAAAATACATAAATAATTTTTAGGGTTTTTTATTTATAATAATATATATATTAATTGGTCTGGTTCACAATCCGTCAAATAAATTAACAAAGCTGCTTTTTATCAATGACCCGACGGGTTCTGTTTATAAGTGAGTTTCGTTTATTCGTGCCAATTTTTGTGAGAGCCCATTTTGAATTTTTTTAAATGAAGTCCCCTCCGACCTATTTTAATTTTAGTTCTTTTTGAACCGTTTTAGCTAGGTCCCAGGTAGATCTTCTATTAGTCCATTTAGGACTATATTGTTTTTTATCTATTGTTGTTGCCTGTTGGTCTATACTCTTTTGTTTTTTGTCCACTTTGGGACAATGGTAGGCAAAGAAAACCTGTTCGGTACATGCTGTTGCCGCCAACGCTCTCGTGATGCTTGCCGTTATAACCAAAGTCCTCGAGACACATACTTCTGCCGCCAAAGTTCTTGGGCGTCTATACTTGTGACTGTGACGTCCACGAAACCAAGGGTCAGGGATTGCGAAATAGCTCGGATGCATTGTCCATAAATTTTCAGTGGTGCATAACTTCTTGGGAATGGACCTGTTTGTAGACTTGCTCTGATAATGCATCGAAAAAACAGACTATCCTCTTTGTCACCCTATCAGAAAAGCGGGCCCATTAAAGTATTCTTTCCTGAAAGAGGCGATTACTACCTCTCTACAGCGTTATTTGAGCTCATGTTTGGTGCGCAAAAAATATTGTGTTTTGTCCCTGGCACTTTTTCCAGTACGTTGCATACTGAGAATTAAGTTGTCTTTATAAATTTTGTTATTTCATTATTATCCAATGGACGTTTAAAATTTTCTTAAAACATCCTAAAGCTTGCAATGCACTGTGGTTCTAGGTCACCAAAGCATGCCAACACACTTACTTTGAGGGTCATCGTAAACGATTTACACCTCAAATGATCGTCCTCTGGAAGTTAGCCATTATGTCCATGAAACTCTAGAGATGACTCTCCACGTCTCCGCTCCCATTGTATATTTCCAGCTCGTTAAAATCAAAACTTCACAACAGTACTAAAACCATAATTTTTTGAACCAAATGATAATCTAACTTTCTACAGCATGGCGTGCAAAGGGTTTCGTTCATGTCCTCGATCGAGACCAAGCTGAAATGTGATCTACCGTATGATCCTCGGCAAAAAACCGTTGCTGATGCTTCGAATGCGAGACCTTGCCTCAAGATTTTATGTTGGTCCCGAGGTTCTGCCTTAAGGGTGACAACCCATCCTGTGATTTATGATCGACAAGACCGATTTGTTCCTGATCCTTGACGGTCATCCTTTCCTCGGATGAATGGTTTGGCCTGGGTACCCAAAATCGGTGCTGAAAATCTCACCCAAAGCTTTCGCAGTTCATTGTGGGATCTATATCGGTTCTTGCTTTTAATCTTTCGGCACCTCACAAATCTGTGGCCTACTAATTCCTCTGGTATTTTTTTGATTTCTTCGGCCGAAATATCAGCAGTTACAGGAAGAGGTCCCCTCATCATCACACATTGAAATTGAAAAATTATTTTCCTTTTCCTAGAAATTCTCATCCCAAAAAATCCCTGCCATGATATGGCCCATAAGGTTGAGTGAGTGCATATGTACCATCCTCTAATGTATCCTTGGAGGAATACTTGATGTGGGCTTTAGTCGTTCCTCAGATTAACTAGCAACGCCGACATTACCTCAAGTCCGAAAGGCGGGCTCTTCAATCCCAACAACAGTTTCGACCTCCGTTCCCTCTCAACTTGTCGTATCCTGTTTTGGGACTCGAACAACAACCTATACTTTTCGAATTAAGCTTACACTAGGCCGAGAGATGTTGGGTTTTTTGGTCTTCCATGTACGGTCTTGCTCTCGGGGTGAGATTCGTATAGATTGCGTTTGGAGCTGACACGTTGTAACAACTTACTTTACCGAACTGATTCAACTATCTTGTTTTTGAAAATTCTTTTCGGATATCCATTCAAAGAAAACTTTTATTATGGTCATCATTGATGAGTTTGGGTTTGGTTGGGAGTGCTTAAGATAACTCTCATGCTTCGATGAAATAGAATTTCTCTTGATTGGAAGGAGACCGACTCACTAGAATACTTATTGGTAGAACTAGAGAGATAAAGTTGTAAAAACTTTTAAATAATTAAAATAAAAGCTTAGAAGCCATATAAACCTCTAAAAAAAACTAAATTTCAAGTATAGATGCATAACAAAGATTTAACTTAGTCCACGCTCTATGTTTATGATGAAATTCAAGACATTGTTACAGAGGTAACATTTTCAAAACTGTAAATGTTATAATCGTGTGAATTTTTTTTGATCAACTTGAAATATATTGTACTAAGCATGCGAATTAATGTAGTTCAGTTACACCTAGTGCACCTAGTGCACGATTTTAGGTAGTCTCCTCGCAAGCTAGGTATGATTTAGTGTAGTTTTGTTGCAAACTGGATGCGACCTAGGGTAATGTAATAAAAACTTTGGTGTAAATTATGTGTTATTATATGTACATATTGTGCGAGTAAGTATATGATTATAGGTTGGAGAAACCTCAGAGAACATTATTTATGATGGCAAATTACACACATATTTTTACCACACACACGTATTATACTAAACTTGATTTTAATACATTGGTTAGATACAAAGGAAAAAATATAAGATTCATCAACATTCTTTTCCTTTATGAATATGGTAAATGGGACAAAATACCTAGGATTATTTAAAAATATAAGAGATATTTTATTTATAAATCGAAAGCTAAACCAGAGACTTTGAGGAAAATAAAATGTAGAACCAAATATGTGATTATTCGTTTGAACTAAAAACGTATTCGGTTGATGTATTGCCTGCTTATTTTCTATTGACTATTGTAAACAGGAAATACAACCACGAATCACTCATCCATGTAAATGATCATTTACAAGCTTGGAGACTCAAGACGAGCGATGATAAATTAGTTCATAATTTATCTCACCTTAGTTCGCGTCCTAGGAAAATATATGTTGGTTTGAAGATGCGTAGCCTATAAAAAGTTTCCAATATGCGCACGATCTACAAATTTAAAAAAATCATGATGTTAAAAAAAATGGTTAATCCCAAATGCAATAGTTGTTGACGAAGTTTAAGGAGCACAATTACTACGAGTAGCCTACGACATTTGATGCAATGGATGTGATCATCGATATATTTTTTGCGCGCATCCAAAAAGTATTGACTTGTTATTTTTATTCCCATATATACATATCATGGATTTTATATACAAAACGACGAGGTATAAAATTTCTTGAGATTATTGGTGTAACTTCAACATAACTTACAATTTGCATTGGTTGTGTGTTTATGAGTTTGGAGAAGCAAGCCAACGACACATGGCCTTTAAGTGTTCTACGAGGTGCGATGATGGATAATATGTATGCATTTCTTAGTGTAATTTTAACAAATTCGGAGTTAGCGTTGATGCTAGCTATTAAAGATCTATTTTTAAATATAATATGCTTGCTATAAAAATGGAATATAAACAAGAACATTCTTGCAAAAACTAAAAAATTGATGTCGTCTAGAGGTGCTATAGAAGATTTTATAAAGTTTTATAACTTTATTTTCGAGTCAAATATGATAATGTTAAATTATGGCTAGAGGGTATTTAAAGTAATTGTTTAGATGTGGTATTAAATTTTGGGTAAAGGATAGAGATATAATTGAGGTGCTAGCTTTAAGTAAGTAGAGAGAATGTTCCAATCCATTAAATATATTTTTTCAAACTATTTATAGGATAATTTGGATCCATGGGCTAACTGGGTTGGATAATATGTACGAGCCAACTTCATGAGTCCTCAGGCCTAAAAATAAGTGAACTAGATACTTAGCTGAGTCGCTAGACACACAACTTACTCATCATGGTTTTTATTATGAGTTTGAATTGCTCTCTAAAATAAATCTGATCCTATTTATGCTTTTAACCTCGAATGAAATCTGACCCTATCAAAATACATTGGAAGATTATAACAAAAATCTAACATCATTGTGCGAAATATTCACCGCCTATCTAAAATTTATTGATAATAACGCCTCTTGAATTTAACAGAGGATATGAATTTGACTAATAATTTATGATTTTTAATGTAGTTTGATGTTAAATGTTATTTCAATATGTTAGTATCATCTTGTAATGATTTTTAATGATGTATTTTCATCTTATGTTTAATGTTATCTCAATTTTTTTGTTTATGTTTGATTGTTTGGTCTTAAACTTGATCCGAAAATATGGAACCACATATAAATATTGTAACCATAAATACATTTAATATCAATACTGAAGAGTTTTAAGATGGTCCAGGGGTGATTATGCGATACGAGGATTACTTAGAGACAATTCGGCGATACAGAAATATCTTAGTGTCAATTTTAGAGAGATAAAGTAAAGATTATTAGGTTAAGTAGAGAGAGAAAGTCTCATATCATTCATCTCGGAATCTATGAAGCGTGTGTGGTCCTTTTATAGTACAATTGCGGGTCCCACACGCTTTCATTCCCGATTATTACACTTTTGGTCCCTATATCTTTTCTTCTTCTCATTTTAACTATTTTTTAAATAGTCTATACACTTTCCCCTAACATAATTTCCTCTTGCCAATTTTCTCCTACCATATTTCTTCTTTACAATTTTCTCCTGTCAGACTTGATCTTTACAATTTTCTCCATGTCAGACTTCTTATTTACGATTTTCTCCATGTTTTTTATTCTCCCTCATCAAATACAAAAGGTGAATAACTTAGGTAAATAACATTCAATATTAATAAAACCGACAAAGCAACGCATAAACTAACTTAAGAACATAAAAAACATAAAACAACATGAAACATGAACTGTAACAACATACATAATTTTAGTTAAAGTAATATATTTTGTTAGATTCATACCCTTCAACGAGTGTGTGAATAATGTCTGCATCCGTTTTTAATGATTTCTCTTCCACATAATGTAACACACCTTTTGTCAATAAATCATTTACTTTCAAACTGAATGAGTTGAACCCTTTATTCCTAACTTCGTAAGAAAGGTCGAATATACAAAGAATGGTTCTCGTTTTAAATATTTGTACATGGTAGAAACTTCTTCACGACTACGTGGAGTCGGACATGGATTTTCTCCCTCACGCCCATATATTTACATGTACATATAGTATATTATACACAAAACTTCATTTAGAAACTCACCGATAGTCTCATATGATCTCATTATCTTTACATACTTGACATCTTGCAGCAAGTGGTTGTTTTGATTTAGAGTCCATTCCATATCAATAAATTAAAAGAATTATTAGTTATAATATTTGATATATGAAAAATATGGTACGTTTAGATAATAATTTAAAGAGGAGTATATAATGATGTTGGCGGGAAAACATATTCGGTGGGAACCCGAAGTAGCCAAAAAGTAGCAAGATAATGTTATATTGTATCGTTAGCTCAAAGAAAAAAATAAGAGTTATAAGGGTTGCTTTTGGAGTCAGACACTCTAAACGATGTAAGGGAGACCGTCATTTTGGTAACACCTTATGAGAATGTTAAACCTTATTTCTTTCTTGACATTAAAGGCTTAAAGATTTTCACTCTACAATCACAAGATGTAAAATAGAGGTTGATATTTTTTTATCAAGAAATCTACATATGTTATCATAACGACAGTAATTTGCTCAATCAAACCCTTTAAATTAGTTTGGTAAAATAATATTACCTGCTTAATTTTGGAAATTTGTCAAATGTTTTGTGCAAATCTTTGTGTTTATTCGTATACTTGACCTGCAACGAAATATACAATAAGGATTCATTCAGAATATAAAGAAACCTTGATGGGATCCAATTAGGCCGAGAAAAACCCCTATTTGTTTTTCAGTATTTTATTGAATCAAAATTAAAATAAAACCCAATGAATTTTTTTACTGCTTTTATTGAATGAAAATTGAAATAAAATCCAATGAAAAATCATTAGCTGAATGATGAATCGACTTACGGTTTTCCATCGCTAGTTCGATGCTGCTTTTCTTTGAGAGAAGTTAGGAAAGAGACCGGAAACTAAATTGACCTAGTAAGTAAAAAGAAAATAATAATCTAAAAGAATGTAAAAAAGAAGTGAAATTTCTTTGAAAGAAGTTAGGAAAGAGAGAGGAAACATAATTGACTTACTAAAGTAAAAAATAAAAAATAAAAGAATGTAAAAAATGTATAAAGAAGTGAAATTTCTTTAAAACAAGTTAGAAAAGAGAGAGGAAACATAATCGACTTACTAAAATAAAAAAATAAAAAAAAATGTAAAAAAGAATTAATTTTTTTATATATTTGGTATCTAGTAGGTGTCAAACTCATGACCTCAAGTATATTAGTAGAGATTTTTACCACTGTACTAAATTTATTTTGCTAGGTTAGGGTTGTCTTGGACATACCCATATCCCCTCTAAATCCGTTTTAGGGTGTTCTAAAGATGTAACAAGAATATATGAAACTATGATTTTTTAGAAGATTCATGTACAACTTAATTCACATTCAATAATTTAAAAAATGAGAACGTTCTCTATTAAGAAATTAGACGTGATTGTGGCCGAAGTAGACCGGTTGTCTAAGGTAGGCCATGTTAGAGAATCCTAGTATCTGTCGTGGACAAAAAATCCTATACTTGTGAATAAGAAGAATAAAAATGGATTATGTGTGTTGATCTTGCATATCTAGACATAGCTTGTCAGAAATATCAATTTCCCGTTCCAAGAGTTTCATGATAAAAATATGATTATGGTTAAAAGTTAATATGTCGTGATTTCTCCAAAGATTTTAATGACAATGCTTTAAAGTGGTACAACTTACTTCTTTAGGGTTCTATCAAGAATTCCGACATTTTATGGAGAGCTATTAGGCGACGATTTTTGGGAAGTAAATAAATTCGGGGAGACGGTGATACAATCATCTAGTGCAGACATTCAGTTGAGAGAGTTTGAAATATTACATCAGGCGCTTTGATTTTATGAAGAATGGTTAAGAAGATTGTCATGCCAAGTCTCTTGTGCTTCTTTTAGATAAGGGCTTCTCCCTGTAGAACTGGCCAATGAAGTTACTAAGAAGAAAACTTTAGCCTTTAGTACTCTTTTGGTTCAAGTTGAAGATCACATTAAGGTAAAAGAGTCTAAAAGATTGAGATTTTTCCCTTGCCCTAACAAATACAAAATCAACAGTTACGCGTTCCGGTTCAAAGTTTTTAGCCCCAAACTTATACTCATATTCGTCCAAAATTTCTAAACCAAAGGTCGGCACGACCAAGAGTAAATCAACAGCCTCATGCCAAACAACAAAGACAAAAGTCGAACTAGTGGGTTCGACCTCATAATTTTGCAGAACTAACATAGAATGTTACTATTAGTTTGATAGGACTCATAATTTTGTCCAATTCAGAAAACCCTTTATAATTCATAGACTTAGAAAAGAAAGTAGTAACATGTTTAGAAAATATAACAACAATGTCAGGCATGATACGAGAGACTATATAGATCTAAAGCATGAGATTCAAACTTTAATTAATAATGGAAACATAACAAGATCTGATAGGTAACCAAGCAAAAGTATAAAGAGTAGTAGTTGAGACTGCTTTAAAGCAGGAAAATGCGTTGGTCATAACAGAGTTTTTTGACGATTTTTATTTTTCCTTGGAATATTTAGATCTGGACCCTAACCAAAGGTTTTTTCTATGATTGATGAACCTAAAATTGAGGGCAAGTTAACAAACTGATGAAAATATTTGAATCATTGACTATTTTTGGTGGAGATGCTATGTTAGGAACTATTATTTGCTTTGGGAAAATGTGCATTCTGAGTTTAACAACACAACTAACAGGAAGGAATTTAACTCATTTTTATAAAGATTTGTTTCCCTCTATGCTTTTAGATGGTGATGGTTTAAGGAAGGTATTTGAACCTCACGAAGATGTAGTGAATTAGTGAAACTATCGAAGGAAGAAAAATTATGAGGATTCTAACTGATACATGCAGTTCAACCAACATTTTGTTTATGTCCAATTATAAATAATTATGGAAGCTATACCTCCATCATTAAGAGCGATAAATTATTCCATAGCTAGCGATGATGAAGGCAAAAGGGATGAACTTGACTTGATGGAACATAAAAAGAAAAAGGTATATTTAAGATCGTTTCATTATCAGACTTTGATGAGAAGTATATATGCATATAGAGTTCAACAAAGAGAATTTAAAATAGAGGACAAGGTTCAAAGAAAGGTGTTCTTTCATGTTAAGAATTGGTGGCTTAGAAAATCTGGGGCCAAATCGGGAAAGATCCTATTCGGTAGATGAAAGGGAAAATTCATGAACTTGTCGGTTGATAGATCAAGAAGGAAAATCGCTTCGACACCCCTAGAACATTGAGCATTTAAGATTGTATTTGGAATGAATGTAAAAAGATAGTCAGACTTTTCATTTGACCATATAACGAATGGTAGCATGTTATTTCCTACCCTGTGGCGCGTTAAGGTTTTAGAAAGGTGCATATATAGCAAGCTAGTAAATATAAGTCTTTTAAATTTTGTATTTTATGACTTTGATTTCGAAAAATGCATGAATTTATGACCTAATAAATCACTTTAAAAGGTTACAACACTAGTTGCTCGTGTTTTTAACTTCATTTTTGAAAGGTCCATGAATTTGATGCAGACATATTAGCGCTAGAATTTATGAAGACAAGTGATCACCCGAAGAATGTAGCGAATTGACAGGGTCGGAGCTCCCGGTGTTCGATTTTGACCCACAACACCTTATTTCGAAAGGAACGACGCCACGAGTTGAAGTCACCAGCTACGCTCGTGACATATGGAGTTTTTTGGGCATTGTCGTCTAGTATTTTATTTTGAATTTTTATTACTTTTGGGCATTTTCGTAATTTTCATATTAGGGTTTTTAATTCGAACCCTTATTTAAATAGACTTTGTTTACAATGTAAGGGAGTTGAATTTCGATAAAGAAAATTAGGGTTTCCCCTATATTGGCTTCTCTGCGTTTACTCTGTATCATACTGGTATCAGACACATGCAGTCTTGCGAGATGGTGCGAGGAAGAACTCGAGGTCGTAGCGGCGTTGTTGTGGAAGGATATGCGAGTGATTTTGGAGATCGCGAGAATGCTGGCTTGTACCGTCAGGTTGAGTATCTTGCCCGACAGATGGCTGAACTTACTGCCAGGCAACCCGGTGTGGAGGCTGAAGGTCCCGATAACCTTTTTGGCGAAAGGCCAGAACGGAACGCTAATCCGGACCATCGCTGGGAGCTTGAATTTAAAGTCAACATTCCTGACTTTGATGGTGGCCTCAGGCGGAGGATTTTGTTGATTGGTTATCCCAGGTTGAGGAGGTGTTGGATTTGAAGGAAGTTCCTGAGGAGAGATGGGTAGCTTTAGTTACCATCCACCTGCGCGGCAGGGCACAAGCTTGGTGACAGCAGGTGAAAAAGATCCGTGCGCGTGAAGGTAAGGCATTCTTGCCTTACAATTTTGAGCGAGAATTGTTCCAACGTTTCCAGAATCTTCGTCAGGGGCCACGCTCTGTGGACGAGTATACGGAGGAGTTCTTTCAGTTGCGTGCTCGTACAGATATGCATGAGTCAACACATCAGCGGGTATCCTGCTATATTGGGGGGTTGCGCCCTCAACTTCAAGATGTGTTGAACATGTTCGACTCGTTGTCTATTTCGGAAGCTCATCGGCGTGCCCTCCAAATAGAAAAACAGTTGGCTCGACGGACCCAGATTAGCGTACAGACTGGTGCTCATACATGGACCTCAGCGCCCGCACCAGTTCCACGTCCAACCCCTGATCAGGCCCCTCCTGGGCGCGGTGCGACCAACCGTTTTGCTGGTAAGTTACGTTTCTTTGGCTGTGGTGACTTAGGTCATCGTCAGGTAGAGTGTCCGAATGTTGCAGGTGCTAGGGGTCTTTTCTCTCAAAAGGCGTTTAAACCGGCCCCCATTGTTCCTGATGGTCTCCCGAAGTTTGATACATATGATGATGATGCGACTGAGGTCACGGCGGAGGTTGTGACTGGTGATGTTGGTACAATTTTGATGGTACGACGCACTTTTCTTTCCCCTCGTGTTCCTGATCAAAGCGAATGGCTGCAGAATAATGTGTTTCAGTCCACTTGTACGATTGGCGGTAAGGTGTGCACCTTCATTGTTGATGCTGATAGCTGCGATAATATAATTTCCGAGACAGCGGTTTCGAAACTCCGGCTGAAATCAGAGTCGCACCTCAAGCCATACAAGCTGGACTGGCTGAGTAAAGGTACTGATATCACTGTGTCTCAACGTGTGCTTGTATCATTTTTTGTAGGGCAGACATACCGGGATGAGGTGTTTTGTGATGTAGTGCCTATGGACGCTTGTCACTTATTGCTTGGCTGCCCTTGGCAATATGATTTATCTGTTGTGCATGATGGTCGTGCGAATACTTATTCATTCTTTTTTCGAGGTAAGAAGATTGTTCTAGTTCCTCCAAAGCCTCGGTCCCTCAACATTGGCTATGGTCCTTCCACAAAGACCTTGTTGTCCCGTGCTCCTTTTCAGGCGGCCATGGAAGAAGCTGGTTTGGTCTTCTTGCTGTTTTGTGATCCTGTTGTGACTGAGTCTCGTACAGAACCTAGCCCTGCAGTTCAGTCTCTTTTTCAGGAGTTTGCAGATGTGTTTCCTGAGACTTTGCCCCCCCCCCCCCGAGTTACCTCCTCTAAGGGATATTTAACATCAAGTCGTCCTGGTTCCTGCTCTCCCAAATCAGCCCCACTATCGCATGAGCCCGAAGGAGCATGAGGAATTACGTCGACAGGTGGAGGATTTGTTGGCTAAGCGGCATGTTCGAGAAAGTCTCAGTCCATGTGCAGTTCCGGCGTTGCTGACACCGAAGAAGGATGGTTCCTGGCGTATGTGTGTGGACAACCGAGCTATCAACAAGATCACTGTTCGCTACAGGTTTCTTATACCTCGTTTGGATGATCTTTTGGACCAGTTGGGTGGTGCTTCTGTGTTCAGCAAGCTTGATTTGAAGAGTGGATACCATTAGATTCGGATTCGTCCTGGTGATAAGTGGAAGACAGCGTTTAAGGCGCGTGAGGGACTGTTCGAGTGGCTGGTGATGCCGTTTGGCCTTTCTAACGCGCCGAGCACTTTCATGCGTGTCATGAATCAGGCATTGAGGCCTTTCATTGGTAAATTTGTTGCTGTTTACTTCGATGGTATTCTGATCTATAACGTTAACCCTTATGTGAACTTGTCCCATTTACGTGAGGTGTTATTGGTGCTGCGTCGGGAAAAGTTTTATGGTGCTGCTGCCAAATGCGCGTTTATGTCTCCATCTGTCTAATTTTTAGGGTATATTGTCTCTGTTAAAGGGTTACGAGCTGATTCGAGCAAAGTTGCTGGAGTGGACCAGTGGCCTCGACCTACTTCCATCACCGAAGTTCGCAGTTTCATGGTTTAACTTATTTTTATCGGCGTTTCATTCCCCGTTTCATTCCCCATTTCGGCGAGTGCTAAGCTGCGATTTAGTACATATGACATTGAATTTTATGTTGTGGTTCATGCTATCAAGCATTGGCGCCATTATTTGTTTCAACGTGAATTTGTGCTATCTACTGATCATGACTCTTTGAAGTATCTTGGCAGCCAGGACAAGGTCTCTCATAGACACGCTTCTTGGATAACTTACTTGCAACATTTCACTTTTGTCATCAAGCACAAGGCCGGTATTACGAATCGGGTTGCTGATGCTCTGAGCCGTCGTCACAATCTGCTGACTGAAATGCGAATTCAGGTTCCTGGTTTTGATTCTTTTGTTGGCCTTTATGCTACTGACTCGTTCTTCTCTCCGGTTATTGAACTGATTCAGTAGGGGACACAATCTGATTTCTTAATGGAGGATGGATTTCTCTTTCGTGGGGTACAGTTGTGTATCCCTGACTGTAGCCTGCGTCTTCAGTTGATCAAGGAACTGCATACCGAGGGTCATGTGGGCCGTGATAGGACATACCAGTTGCTGTCCGCATCATATTTTTGGCCTTCGATGCGTAAGGAAGTTGGTCGTTATGTCTCCCTTTGTCGAGTTTGTCAGTTGGCCAAGGGAAAAATCAACGAATGCGAGTCGTTATTTGCCATTTCCAATTCCTACTCAGCCCTGGACCGACATCAGTATGGATTTTTTTTCTTGGATTACCCCGGAATCAGCGTGGATTCAACTCTATTTTTGTGGTGGTTAACCGTTTTTCTAAGATGGTACACTTAATCCCATGTAGAAAGACATCTGATGCAGTGTGTGTCGCACAGCTTTTCTTTCGAGAGTTTTACCGCATTCATGGCCTCCCTAGTGCCATTGTTTCTGACCGTGAGACCAGGTTTTTGAGTCATTTATGGTGCAGCTTATGGCGCATGGTGAATACGCAGCTCAGTTTCAGTAGTGCCTACCACCGAAAGACTGATGGTCAGACAGAAGTGGTTAACCGTTCCCTCGGTAACGTGTTGCGCAACCTGGTGGGAGATCACCCGAAGGCGTGGGATCAGTGCCTACCGCAGGCAGAGTTTGCCCACAACTATGCCCTTAACCGCTCGACGGGTCTTTGTCCTTTCCAGGTGATGTATGGTGTTGTGCCCCGGGGTCCGGTGGACTTGCTCACCCTGCCCAGTAAAATTCGTGTTCACACAACTGCTGAGGAGCTTGTCTTGCAAATTCGCCAAACCTACCAGAAGACATACGATTGACTTGTCTTGAGCACCGCCAAGTATAAGTCTCAGGTGGATCATCATCGCCGTCATGTACAGTTCGAAGTTGGTGACTATGTGTGGGCAGTTCTAACCAAGGCTCGGTACCCTGTCGGTGAGTACAACAAATTGGCCGCCGAGAAGATTGGCCCTGTGAATATTGTGGAGATGATCAACTGAAATGCTTATCGGCTGCGCTTGCCTAGCCATGTCCATACGTCTGATGTCTTTAATGTTGAGCATCTGATTCCTTATGCAGGTGACTCTTCTGACGATGAGACTGGTTCTAATTCGAGGGCGAATCTTCTCTACCCCGGAGGGGATGATGCAGACAGATTAGCGCTAAAATTTATGAAGACATGCGATCACCCGAAGAATGCAGCGAATTGACAGTTTCGGAGCTCCTGGTGTCCGATTTTGACCCACAACACCTTATTTCGAAGGGAACGACGCCACGAGTTGAAGTCACCAGCTATGCTCGTGACATATGTCGCCTTTTAGGCATTCAGAGTCGTCTAGTATTTTATTTTGATTTTTTATTACTTTTGGGCATTTTTCGTAATTTTCATATTAGGGTTTTTTATTCGAACCCTTATTTAAACAGCCTTTGTTTATAATGTAAGAGAGTTAAATTTTGATAAATAAGATTAGGGTTTCCCCTATATTGGCTTCTCTACGTTAATTTTACTTTAAAAAGTTCCAACACTAGTTGGTCATGTTTGCCGACTTTATTTTAAACAGGTCGGTGAATTTATGACCTAAAATATTAATTTAAATGGTTCAAACACTAGTTGGTCAATACTGGAAGCTCGGTAGTTTTGAATCTACAAAGACCTTTGGTAACTAGTTGGGGACTGACCACCCTTGACTTGGTAGAATCCGAAGACATGAATTTATATGCAAAATTTATACAATGATAAGAAGAAGATGAACAAAGCTATTAGTATATATATATACATGGACTTGTAATTAAAAAAACATACGAAAAGAGAGTTATAACATTAGAAACATAAAAACAAAATGATTCAACATCATCGGGCTTGTCTTATTTTGCATTTTCATTGATGTTTTTACCAGTTATTTTTAGGATTGCCCTCATAATCTTCTTCAGACTAACTTCATTGAGATTTTTATTCTTTGGAATCCTCGCTTGCAGAATGACTACTATCATCATCATCTCCCGAATCTTCAGATATATTTTTTTCATCTTTGAAGGAAATACATTCGGGACATTCCTACTTCGAAACCAAATCCCACTAAGAGCCCAAGTCCAACTACTAAATATTTTATGGAAACCAAGAACCATTGCATATATGACTTTAGCATCACGCCAATTAAGGGTTACCCTCCCTTTATTAGGATAATCATAAAGCACAACTGTTTCGTCTTTTTTAGATTGGACTTTAAAGGTAGCCAGAGTTGTGGCACCATTTGTCTTATCTTGTTTATCTTTTCGAATAACCTCTTTAAGCTCTTCGGTCTTTTTAAAATTATATTGATCATCTTATTATTTTATCTTAGGTTTGTGTTATGCATGGATTCCATTTTTAGCATGGCAATCGTGAGCTCAGTCATATTAGTTTGAAACATGAAGTTTTATTTTACAAGCAGTCTTCGACAAAGATAGTCCAATGCTCATTCTTAATTGGTATTCATGTTTTAACCGAAGCACTTTGTCGTAGCTTGGTAATTATTATATGAAGAAAATTAGAGTAATCTATTAGGGACAAACTGGAATTCTCAAGACGTGCAACTAAATCCTTATATTTCTCTAAATTTAATTTTTACTCTATTGTCTTCCTCTCAAACGTTTTAATCGATACAACACGATCTTGAAGAGTTGCGACAAATTAATATGTTTTGAAAAGTTGAAAAGGCTTTGTAGGTTTCCTTTTGAAAGAATTGGTGAATGATTTCTTAGGGTCTGAGTGTCAAGATGGTCAGCCAGTACAACAAGCCATAGATCGACATATTTGAAGTTTTGACTTGCATAGAAGCCTGACTGTACCCATGATAACTTCAAAAATGGCCAAAGTAGGGGGAAATATTCTTTCATACATCAACGTTGGTTTGAACCAAATATTTCTTTATCCCTTAGCCATTTCCCTCATTTTTTACTCGTAGACGTGTGTGTTTATTTTTTTATTCTTCAAGGGACAGATTGGTTTTCTTTTCTCGGTTATCGTTAGATAAAAAATTTCATTCATTTTTTATTGACCTTTAGGTTGGTAACTTTAGTTGTTTTCCTATTTTTAACGTTCAGCCACTAATAAAAAAGAATTGTTGCTTCAACTTCTCTCTTCCACGAGGAGATCATCCATCATCTTGTACTCACTTTCTAAGGCGACGAATTAAAAAGGTATAACATGGTTCTTCAAAAGAAAGGTAATGACCACAAACTGATTCATTTGAAGCCTAAAAGTGATGATGCATGACTTAAGGGTGAATCATGTATTCAGACTGGTATTAGTAGGGAAGAGGTTCACCAGTTCAAAGCACTGAATGATGGACGGGTCTAAAGGAAACCTAAGTCCCCATTTCAAAACATTAGGATAAACCACGAGTTTACAAATCGTGGCAGACGGTAGTGTCTCTCCAAACTCAAGAAAGCAAATACAAACATATTCCACAATTTCCCATCTTCTTCGAAGGTCTAATTCTTCAGTTTTGGAATAGTCATTGTATTTAATTTTACAAACATCTACAAGGTATTGACACAATTTCCCATCTTCTTCGAAGGTCTAATTCTTCAGTTTTGGAATAGTCATTGTATTTAATTTTATAAACATCTACAAGGTATTGATTGCCGACATCGCGAATATTCTTTTTGATTACTCAGGTTTTCTCCAAGGGCAGTTCAACTTCAACCTCCTTATTTTTTTTCTTTAACTTCAATTTTTTTGAAACTTGGCCTGAACCTTTGACATAATTTATCATTTAATTTAAACTATCTATGTTTAACTCCAAATGAGGAGAACTTCCATCAACTAATTTCATTGAGGAGGTTTTGGGTTTGTGGGGTAACTTTGTACACAACGTATTTACAACATCAACTATCGTTCTTTTGCGAGACCCATCAAATTCCTATGGGCGTGTAACATAACTTGTAAGGTTCTTTTTGGGTCTTGGGGGAACCTTTTATCCAGATCTAACAAATTCCTCTAAGCGCATAACATGGTTCAGAAGAATCATCATATGCCTCTTGGATTATTTTTCTTTAGATTTGGGAGAGCATTTGTTTCTTCAAAGATATTAAGTAGTTTTTGGTGAGAGATGTTTCTTCAGTATCATATTGGCTAATCAGAATGAATCAAGATTGTTGTTCATTCCCTAGGTGTAAGTTTTTCGTAGAGGATATGTAATTTTTGTCAAGATAGGGTGCGTAGAAGGGGTCAAATAAAGCAAGGGGCTTTCCTTGGTGCGTTAACTCCAAAATCAAATACTTTAGTAATAAGGCTAGGTTCCTCGTCTATAATCCTGCCGACGTTTCTTTGCTCGAGTTTCTCAGCTATCAACAAGTAGTTCGAAATGGTGCTTTCAAGGCAAAACATAAAATGAATTAAGTTGAGGAATTTATAAGTTACCTCGAACAAGAAGTCTAAATAACCCCGAGGGTATGCGTGTGGCAATAAATATTTTCCAATTGAAGAAGAGAGAAATAAGGAAAAGATTTTTGTCGGAAGAGTTTATGCATTGACAATCTCTCGTAAATTGGAGTTTACGATGGTATGAGCAAAATGAATTTACTATATCTCTCTTTATCTCTTGAATTAGTGAAAAATGAGAAAATAAAGAGGAATAACAAATTTGTTAAATGGGATTCGCAAGCCCAAAAAGAACTTACATTGGAGAGTAGAAAGGTTTTTTTACCATCCTTTCACGTTTCATAGAACGTATAAAAGTATACCATATGTGATGTAGATAGTTCTCGAGACTATTGATTTTCCTAAAAAAAATAATCGAAGGAAACGTTATCAGATTCGTGCTATTTCAGACCATAGGGTCGACTGTAGTAAGTGGCAGGATACAGATAAAATCTGAAGCAATGTCAAAACTAGTCACCTTTCAAGCCGTTCTGCAAGAACTATGAAGCTACTAATAAGGGTATGCTTTATTCAACCCGAAAGTCGAACTGGTAAAATGTTGGACCGATATTTACTTTGTAATATAAACCCAACAAATGTATAACATTGAGGGTGTTTTATGTAATAAGGAGTAAATATGTTTTAATTTCGTAAGTTAATGAGTCGATTAGCCAGAAATGGACTACTTGTGTAAGCTCAAAGGTCCACCACTATTACTATAGAGAACAGTTTACATTTTTTGGAAATGGTGAACAATTATTATTCTAATAGTACTTTTGAAAGTTTCTCTCTTTATAATTCCACCTGAATCTCTTCCTAAACTTCTGTTTGAACTTTGAAGTATTCCGGACCCCTTAGCCCTTCGAATTTATTTTTAAGAGTCATCACCATTGATGTTTAATTATGTATTTTCATTTTATGCTGAATGTTATTTTTATTATGGTTAATGTATGATTGGTTGGTCTTAAATTCCATGTTCTAGTAGTGTATCACGCATTCTATGTATGGCTAAAATATCATACATAATACGCGATCAAAGATTAAATTAGGCCTTAAAAATAAAATAGAACATTGAAAGTGCATTGAATATGCAATAAATTATACAACGTGCATTATGTGCGATTTAATGCTATATTTGGCCCTAAAATTCAATCAGAACAATGAATATACAACATAAAAATTAAGCATTTTCATTGAATTTTATTGCAAATTTGTTCACAAAGTAAAATGAAACACATACATATAGTAAGAATAACATAAAACTCATAAGTAGATCATAAAATTCATAACAAGGTCATAAAATTCATAGAAATACAAACAAAAACATTAAAGATAATCATAGTCATACAAGTAAAAAAATATCATAAAAAGTAACATAAAAAAAAATATCATAAACAATATATGCCCTACAAGTTATAACAAACACGATGTACAATCTATCAATGATCTTGATAGCAGTGGACAAGACACTAGAAATCCTCTAATGCCTCTAACTTCTCCTCTACCTTTACAGTACCAAAACATGCCATAATCCTGAGTATATGATCTAAATCATCTGTGTTACCCTTAGTGCCTATGAGAGGGTTTTCCTCCAACATATGTATCAGGTTTTATAGAGTATGTATTGCCAATTATGTATTAGAGGTTACTCTTAATCGAAACAGGGTACAATGAGTCCGTATTAACTGGCCAACCCTCGTATGTATCAACTCTATGCTGGATGAGATGATTTTTCCAACTATCATAAGCCAACTCATTCCACACAAACCTATGTCCAAAACTTCTACATGCATTGGGCAACTTAGGTCTTAAATTGGTATCATCTGAATGTATCTGATCTAGCATGTCATACATAACAAATAATATGACTTTACAATGTCCCACGATCTCAACATATAATTTATCCAACTAATCTCACAAAATTTTCACAATTTTCGTAGATACCCATATGGTATAAAGAAGACCTTTAAAACAGTTAATAAGTTATTATATATTGAGTTCATAAATAAATGAAACAAAATAAAATTGAGATTTTAAAGTTTTAACTGAAACTTACATCGGTCTCTCGAAACATAACTTTGGTATGTCGAATAGCAACTCAAATAGATTGGTCCAACCGAACACTATGTTATGCATAATAACACATATACGGTAATGTTATGGATGGAAACTGTGTCATCTCGTACTTAAATCTGATTACGTCCCGTCCCGTGTTGTTTGAAACAACACCAACGGGACAAAATGTCGTCGTGACATAATTTGTGACTGATTAGTCATGTCCATATGCCGTCCCGACATAATCTGTGACTGATTAGTCATGTCCCGTCCTTTTCTGTTCCTTTAACAATTTGCAAGATTTCTTAATACGTTTATTAAAAATTAATTTATATGCGTAAATTTAGTCAAATAAAATAAATTAAGATATTTATATCGTAAACAAATACTTGAGATATTTATCTCAAATATTTTCAAATTTTATTTAGTTATATTAAATAGTTTATTAGAGAATATATATTTTTTAAATTAAATTTTATGATTGAGTTAAGTTAAACAATGGAAACTATATCTTTAAAACTATTGGAATTTAATGTAATTAAAAAAATCAAAGAGGTTGGAATTGTCTATATTCTTGTACACTACTTGTACAACAATAAATAATAAAATAAAAATATATTTTATTAACAACAAAAAACTATTTAATACTCATATAAATAAAATCATGCAATAGATTAATTTTACAAAATAATAACAATGTTTAATAAAATAAAATAGCAAGACATAACAAAGTACAAAAAAAGTTTAATACAATCAAATATTAAAACAACTAAGTCATCCCATACCCAGACTGTTGTAATATGGATCGTCAAAAAATGGTGGTGTTAGAGGAAAATCATTCATAATGTCGTGATAAATCGATTGCAAGTTTATCCTATGAGCCATTTATTGTAAAGTAATCTTGTCGACGTTGCAATCCACTCTACATATGATTTTAGGTGATACCGACTTCACCTAACCTAGTTTCGATTCGAGCAAACTCATAGTCTATATATTCGTAATCAGAAAATCTCCTTTCATATGGTAGTTGATGAGAATAATTACCGACATTGGAACTGGTCGGCCATTACATCATATCATACCTGATTGGTCTAATTCACTATTGAGGCAAACCAGGTGGTCTACACTAATTGACCTCCTAGACTTGCTCCAAACTTTCCTCAAAATTTTGAAAAACCTTCCACTTCGACCAAAGTTGTCCATTCTAAGAAAATATCACTTGGCTTCCTTAAAGATAACTTTAATAATACGTAATCCCTCCAAATTGGACGCTCAATACACCCACTTACATCTACACCCTTACGCATAAGTAAATGAGTTAATATCATCCATCACATAAGGTAAATACTTTTTACAACATGAATAGTTCATTTGTCTAATGATCAAACTTGGTGAATTTATTTTACGTCTTTTAGTTACTAATTATTGAAGATTCGACAATATTGAGTTATTATTATTATTAGGAATGAAAAAGAATGTTAATCATTTTCGAATCTAATTTCTAAACTTCACTTAAATTATGTCTACTAGCACGTTTGGGCTTACCTCCAACCATTGATTGGGGTCTACCATTACTCAATATTATGAGTGCTTCATTTAACAACATATGCCAATCATCATGGAAATTCTTATAAAGATAACTTAAATACTTTAAATAATATCCTAAATAGAATCGTCGTGGCAAACCAAATTGGTGTTCAAGGCTAGTTTTATAAAATGTATACCACGTACCATCAATTTGATAACTTATCCGAAAATTAGATATATGTTTCAAAATTATTCTTGTAGTTGCATACATTCTTACTATTTATGTATACCATTTGTAACTAAATCTGGAAACCCTAAGATTTTTAAATAAGCTCATCATAGTCTAAAAACATACCCACATTTATATTAATTTTGCTTGGAACGTGAACGTCCCCGTCATCATCATATCGAGTATGTGATTGAGGATCCTTACTTGATTATTCTTCCATATGTTCAGATACATCGGCCAACATACTTTTTGTCGTCACCGTCCTGGCTCTTGTTCTCGATATGGATCCTTCAACGTTATATATTCGCGTATTTTTAACCTTTCTTCGGAGGAGATATTTACTAATAAATGAAAAGAATATTTGAAGGATGATTTTAAGATTACAAATAGTAGAGTGATGATATGATAAAATTGGACTAGAATGATCATATTTATAGGTAAAATAATATTCATAATAAAAATTGATATCCATTAGGAGCAAATGGATATTCATTTTCCATAATGGTTAGCCAAAACTAGTCTTTGGGGCCAACAGACTTCCGTATGTCGGAACCAAATAAACATTTGTTACGGCCAAACAGAGGTCCATTTTCTTACAAATATAATTAATTTTGGAGTTTATTCTCTATAAATGGAGAAAACCCTCCTCCATTTCCCATTTATCTCTCAATTAATCTCTCAAATCATATCTCAAATAGTATTCTTCTTCAAAAGCTCTCAAAATAACTACTACAATCCCTCAAATTCAACTATTATAATCTCTCAAACCAAAATTTTCTAGTGATAATATTCTTTTATAATCTTTGTGCAAATTTCATATTCGATATAAGTTTGCTTGACGGTGAAAGATCATTGGTCATTTTAAGTTATTGGTATAATTTTTATTTTACTTAATATGTGCTATTATATGATTTGTTTCATTTACTACTTGTCATATATTTTTTAAAATCTTTAAATGACATCAAACAAAAAGTGACAAAATGTCCAACCCCAACATATGGCTAATCCATACGTAAATTGATGAGTTCGGAATATTCAGACATAACCCACTGCATAATCCAGACGAAGGTAATTAGACAATAACATGCCACTAAATAATCCGAACAAGAAAAAAGGAAAACGCCTTTTGACTAAGCTATTTTCAAATCTACTTAAAAGATTAATGGGTCCTTAAACTTGACCCGATTTCATAACTTGATATGTAAGCCCATGGGTCCTTAATTAAGAGTATAAATACCGCAACCACTCTCATTAATGAGAGTGATGAACATTTAATACAACCAGGCTGTTTAATTATCTCACTACTTTATACAAAAAACACTTAATACTTAAAAAAACTTCACAAAACACTTTACAAAATTACCCATAGCTCAAAATAAACCAGACCAAATTTGGCGACCGTAGTGGGAGAACGAGGGTGCCTGAATCTTGCATTCAAAACCAGTAGAAAATACCAGTTCGGATGGATCCAAAACGAGTAGGGAACTCCACCACCTATGGTGGACGTAGTTGGGGAAAACAAGGAATACACCATCGAAGAGCAAGATAAGTTGAGAGCAGAAATAGAGGCGTTAAAGGCCATAAAATAATTAAAAAATGGTATAAGGGAGAAGTTAGAGGCATCATCTATTAATCATACAAACAACCCTAGGGAGAACGATCCATCAGAAAAGACTCATTGGAGAAGTATGATGGAATTAAGGATCCAGACAACCATCTGGAGCAGTTCAAGAACTTCATGATGGATTTCGATGATGATGACAAACTTTTGTGTAGAGCCTTCTCCCAATCTTTTACGGGAAGTGCTCTTAAGTGGTACAACAGCTTACCCTAGGGGTGTATCAGAAACTTTGATACATTCTGGGTTGCCTTCCGTAGGCAATTTGTGGGAAGTAAGGAGGTGAAGGGCAATGGAGATACTATTATCTATTGTGCCCAAGAGCTGAATGAGTCCTTAAAGAACTAAATAAGTCGGTTCGTGAATACCAAGAACGGGTTAGCAGATTGCTTCGAACATGTGGCAATTGCTTCCTTGAGACAAGGGTTGAACCCTGGGAATCTGGCCGATTTGGTGACTAAAAAGAAAGCCATGAATTGGGGTGGCGTATTAAATCAGGTGGGAAAGCAAATTAATGTGGATGAAACCAAGAAAACCAGGACGCATCAGCATGTGAGGTCCACCACAACAGCTCAAAACCAATCCGGATACAAAGCTAAAGAGACCGGACAAGGGCCTAACAGGGCTAAACAGACTCAGTCCAACCAGAATCAATCTCAGAGCCAGCAATCAAGGAGTAAAAAAGGTCCTTGGGTTCTACCAGAGTGGTTTGCAGAATTGAAAGAGAATGTAGCCACGATATATGAGAAGACCAAGGAGGAAGTTCATTTCCGGACACCAACATCACTACAGTCCCCTATAGAGAGTCAAAATACTTGCTTTTGCCAATAACATAATAATATAGGACATAATACTCTAAGATTGCATAACCTTGAAACAAGAAGTGCATAATCTTATTGAAAGAGGTAAACTGGGAGCTTATATCAAAAGAAGAAGTGGAAACAGACCGGATAATGCTCCTGGGATAAGTCCTACAAACAATATGGGAACATCTACTCCAGAAAGGGCAATGGTGATCCTTGAAAGATTTGATGTTGATTCTGAGTTTTTGGATCCCGATTCAACTCGGAATAAAGTGAGAGTCATAACAGAGCAGACCAAGACAATGTCCGGGCTAATCAGTTTCTTCGAGTCACTCACCATCGTTGGAGGGGATACCATGACAGCGTCCATTCCTTCATCAAGAAAGATGAATGTTCATAGTCTGGCTACTTAGTTGGAAGAGGCATGTCTTCTTATCAGTTCCAAACCCCTATTCTATTTATATTTTTTGATGAGGATGATTTAAGAAATATTGATGGGCCTTATGAGGATGATGTGGTGCTAGGAGCATCTATTGGGGGCAATGATATCCGAAAAATCCAGATAGACACGGGCAGTTCGACAAACATCCTCTTCTTGAGCTCCTACAAGCAGATGAAAAATCTGGCCGTTATTCAAAGGTCAACCAGAACCATTGTAGGCTTCACAGGGAGCTCTGCGGATGTAATCGGGGAGTTTGAGGAAGAGTTATTGTTGGGCAAGGGGCTTTTTAAAAAGCTGGTTAGGGTGTTATTCTTTTTGGAAGACTACCCCACATGCTACAATGCAATCTTTAGTAGGTCCTGGCTCTCTAGAATGCATATTGTGGCCTCAACAGCCCACCGGTGTTTGAAGTACGTAGTTCAAGGGCAAGTGGGTGTTGTCCAAAGTAGTCAGAAGATAGCAAGGGAGTGCTATGCAACTACTTTTGCTCCTAAAACTTTGGGAGCAGTTCGGATTAATGAATATTAGCAGTTACTGGGGCCTTCTGAGGGAGAGGGTGAGATTGATGACCCCATAGAGGCCCCTAGTGTTATAATACCAGTTTAAGAGATTGAAATCCACTCCATGGTAGAGGGTAAAAGTATCAAGGTTGGCTATAAGATGGCGCAAAAGTTGAAAATGAAATTGTTGTCCTTTTTATCAAACAATCAACATATCTTTGCTTGGTACAATGGTGATGTAACTGGAGTACCTGTAAGCGTTATCTCACACAAGCTGTCACTCCTCGGAATATAAAAGAAGTACAGAGACTCACTGGAAGGTTGGCTCCCTTGAATCGTTTCATTTCAAGGTCTTCGGACAAGTGTGCTCCGTTTTTCCAAAACTTGAAGAATGCTAAATATTTTAATTGGTCTCCACAGTTCATCCAAGATTTTGTTGAAATAAAGAAACACTTATCATCACCAAAGACTCTTTTTAAACCCATTCAAGGAGAAACACTCTATGTATACTTGGATGTGTCAGAATGTGATATAAGCGCAGTATTGGTGAAGAAAGTGGACAACTACCCTCGTTCGGTGTACTACATCAGCAAAAGTTTGATAGATGCTGAGAAGAGGTACTTGAAGCTTGAAAAGTTGGCACTAGCCTTAGTAATTGCAGCAAGAAAAATGAGGTCGTATTTCCAGTCTCATTCCATCATTGTCCAGACATATTTCCGATTGAAAAATATTCTTCATAAAGCAGACATATCAAGCAGAATGATCAAGTGGTCAGTAGAGTTGGGTGATTATGACATTGATTTTCACCCATGAACTGCTATCAAAGCTCAATCAGTTGTTGATTTCCTAGTAGAGTTCCATTCGGACAGGAGCTCTAAACAAACTTCAGAAGAAAAAACCAAAAAAGAGTGGGTAGTCCGAACAGTTGATGGATCAAGTACAATGGGTTGTGGAGCTGGAATTTGTCTAACCTCTCTGTATGGTGATAAAATGTACCAGGCTATATGCTTTGGATTCAGGGCTTCTAATAATGAGTCCGAATATGAAGCGGCTATAACTAGTCTTAAATTAGCTTTCCTATGTGGGGCTAAAAGAGAGGTTGATGAGTGACTCCCAGCTTCTCATCCATCATGTTTAAGGTGAGTCTGAGGCCAAGAAGGAACAGATGATCAAATACTTACTCATCCTGAAATAGGTGGCCGCAAACTTCAAAAGTGTTTGTTATGAGCATATTCCTAAGTTAGAAAATACACTGGCAGATTCCTTGGCAACCATAGAATATTCTGAGTCCTACCCTTGGATTCATATACAAGAATGCTCATCTATACAATCACATAAACACAAGGATGTTCAACCTAAAGATTGGAGATTTTCCCTTCTTCAATAAATTTCTGATGGGGTTTTGCCTTAGGATAAAACTATGACAAGAAAAATTAAACACATGGCTTGGGTTTTTTTTATCATAAGCGAAGTTCTCTATAAAATAATCTTTCAGTTGAACTCTCCTGCGTTGTTTGGAGGTTGACGAATCTCTAGTCGTTTTATCCGAACTACACGATGGAGAAGGATCAACACATTGTGGGTACAGGGCACTAACCGGGAGGGTATTGTTGGTTGGGTACTATTGGCCATCCATAATGGCAGACGCTAAAGAAATGGTAAAGAAGTGTGATCCATGTCAAAGGTATGGCAACAAAATTCATATTCCAACAGTACCTATGAAGTCTATTTCTGAACGAGTACCTTTTGCTCGCTGGAGATTGGATTTAGTTGGGCTTCTGCCAATGGCCTCCTGAGGGTGCAAAACTATTATAGTTGCTATTGATTACTTCTCAAAATGGATAGAGGCAGCTCATTTAGCATGAACCACTTCGAAGGTTGTCATTAAATTTATCATATCCAATATATGTTGCAGATTTGGGATTCCTCAAAAGATTACCACAGACAATGGGCCACAATTTGATAAAATAGATATGGAGATTTTTTGTTCTTTTAGAGGCACTCAACATTGTTTTTCTTCTCCTTTCCATCCACAAGCAAACGGCCAGGTTGAAGTTGTCAACAAGACCATTTTGTTTGGATTAAAAAAGAATCTAGAAGGAGCTGTATGGAAGTGGCAAAGCTGTCTACAAGAAGTGTTGTGGGCATACTGAACTACTCATCGGGCTGCTACACAAGAATCTCCTTTTGCTTTGGTGTATGGGATGAATGCCATTACCCCCATAGAAGCTACCATACCATCATACAGGGTTCATAACTATTCCGAACAAGCTAATGAGATAGAAATTAGGAATCAGTTGGACTTAATAGAAGAAAGAAGGGTTAAAGCTCACTTCAGAACAACCCACTACCAAGGCTTGATGAAGAGCAGATTTTCCTCCAGGGTCAAGAGAAGAGATTTTCAACTGGGAGATAAAGTGTTAAGAAAATATTTCTTACACACCAAGGAGAAGTTGTTCGGAAAGCTTGCTCCAAACTGGGAAGGCCCCTATGAGGTCTCCAAAAAACTTAAGCCTGGGACATATAGGCTTCAGGACAAAGAAGGAAGAGTTTTGAAGAACCCATGGAATATGGAACATCTCAGGTTATATTTAGAATAAAAGTTGTGTGTAAATATCTACTTGTTAGATATCAATGTAAATATTAGGGGGCATACTTTTTCCTACCCTGGTGGCACGGGGAGGTTTTAATGAGGTGTCCGGTTTTTCATTCAACAAAATGTGATGCCTTTTTAAAACATCCAATGTGGTTTTACTACAATTCAATTCAAGTACAAATCATTGGTTCAACATTTTGGATCTTTAGTAGATCGGATAAACCTGGTTAAGTGATGACCATTAAATACATGTCATCGGAGATATTAAACACTGTCACTATAATACTTCAGAAATATTATGGGCTATTTAAACATTAGCCATTAAAAGTTAAAGGAAAGAAAGTGTTAAATAAAGAAAGATTTGATAAATAAACCTATTATGACTTTAACCGAACATGAAAAACAAAACATGCCTTGGCCATCCAAGGACTTTAGATGTTTAAAAGACTTATCCGGACTCTAACCAGGTAATATTATAAAATATGCCTTGACCATACAAGGACTTTAATTGTTCAAAAAATACCAATAATATGATTAAACCTAGGGCTTGTTCTCTTCGGATGTTCCTTCACCCCCACCACCTTCCTTAGGAATTTTGAGTTCAGCACTCGAACTCTCACCAGTTCCCTGTTCATCATCAGTAGTGGAATCGATTCCGCTGGAGTTGTTGCGCTTATCACCATTTGCTAGAGTATGAAATGGGATGTCCTCATATTCCACATATTTCCATAAGGGACCAAGGTTCCTCTTCGGAAACGTTTCATGGAAGAGCAGTACCATGTTAGTCTTGATTTCATTTTATCTTTTCTCTAGGGAATCTATCACTTCGTTGGTATATTTATCAATACCTTCCTGAATAGCTTGCTCTAGCTGCTTCACCAACTCCTCTTTCTCTTTGGCCATCTTCGACAGAGTGCCTTCTAACGTAGTCTTCTCATCGGATAGGGTTTGGATGATACCATCTTTGGTCTTCAGGTCCTCCTTCAACCTTGTAAGGTCCTTTTCCAAGCCGGAGTACTTAGTCTGAAGCTCAGTTCTGGCAGCCTCCAAAGTGTCCAACTTGGTTGATGAATCTTCCTTGTCCTTCGTCAATACTTCTATCTCCTTCTTAAGTTCTTCTATACTCTGATTGTCATTGAGGAGGCTGGTGGATAGAGATTTTGTGTCAACAGTGATGGAATTGATGAGACTGGTATGACTTTTCACCTGTCTCTCTAAGTTAAGTACTGGCTGGATGTGACCAAGGAGGGAATGGCTCTGAACATCTTTCTCTTCAGAGACGGAGAAAGACTTACCATTAAAATTCACCATATTGGTAGAGTTGGAGGGGCGATAGGGACCTGCGAAATCATCATTCTCAGAATCATTGAAGTATAAATCAATGTCCTGAAGGGCACTGATGTCCACTTCTTCATTCCCTCCCCAGCAACCTCTCCGGACGGCAGACCTATTGGGATTTTTTCTTATAAGTTGGGATCAACAGGGGCTGGTGGAGGAAGAGTCTCTAAAGGCCGACAAATTATTTCTTCTCCCAAGGTGACTTTCTTCTTCTTAGCAACTTTCTCATCACTGATGGCCTTTCTTTTCTTTCCTTCTTGGGAGGCTTGGGTGGGTTCTGTGACTCTCCCGCCTCCTTTACTAGTTTTAGCCTCTACTACTTTGAGCAGGACAACGTCAATTCCCCTTTGGTTCCCCAAACCAGTCCTCCCTGTGGCTGCTTGAACCAGCTCTATTGGAGTTTTCTTTGTCTTGTTCGTCATCTTGCTAGGAGATTTTGCTCTGGAGGGTAAGACTAATTTACCATCCTTGGGCTCTGTTCGTTTGAGAATTACACCAGGAGGAGGCGGTGTAGTTAGCTTTTCCCATGAGAAGTCCACCTGGTCAGTGGTGTTCCACAGATGGGACCTCACAAAATTGTCCGATGTGAAGCAGTTGTGGAAGGCATTCCCCCAATACTCCGCAGCCCATGCGTTAAGCTTTGTATATGTTTTTCCCCTCCTCTAGATGTCTGGTGAACTCCTTCGGCAGCACTGAAAAAAGAGTAATAAATTAATCAAACACTTGTAATTCAAAAAGGAGAAAAGTATGAAAAACAACGTTAGGAAAGAAACTCACCAGTACTATTCCACCTGCTAGTCAGCATGCTAGGATTGGTGTTGGCTTTTATCTTCCTACAGTTCTTCCATTTCCCACTGACAAACGGTAACTATGTCCTCCAGTTCTTTTCGAACTCCAGCACGTCATCTACCACTTTAAAGTTGTTTCCCATATTGTGATCGTAGAATGGAATCTGATAATTCTTGGATAAGCTTGCCACAACAACAAACTGCTGCATTAGGAGTGGGATTTTTGACAACCTTGATGCCATTATGCAAGAAAGGATAGAATAGCAGGCGTTAGGGCTTAACTAGCTAGGGAAGATTTTAACTAGGTTGAAGTACCTGACAATTTCTGGGTCCAATGGAAACTGAAGTCCCCAATTTAAAACTTTGGTGAAATCACCACCTCGTTAAGCTTGCATTCCATAGGAGTCTCTCGAGTGATAGTTATCCTTACCTTCATTGACTCCGGAATCCCCCAATTTTTCCGGATCCGGCCCAACTCAACAGTGTGAGTGTAGATGTAGTTTATATTTTGTAGAGCCAACAAGTATTTGACACTAACATTTTTGAAGCAAGGGCCTACCTTTCCCTCTAGGCACTCCGGAAGCTCCGGATGAGTCAAACATACCTTGACCTTTCTTTTGCGGTTCTTGTCAAACGCAGCATCCCCCGTTTGACCTGATGCCTCGGTTTCAAAGGGAGCATCCTCAATACTATCTTCCATTACTTTTTCCATCACTTTGGAAGGTTTATCAGTTACCTTGGATGGACGGGGGTTAGTTTCTGGTACTGAAGGCTGTTCGGATGGTTGAGTACCTGTTTCCTCTAAAGGCCTGGTGTCCGGTCGAGGTTGGGATCCGGAGGGCTTGTCCCTTGAGGTTGCTTTAGATGCCTCCGATCCAGAGGGCTTTGGAAATGAAGTAGTAGATTGAGCTTTAGTCAGACGGGCCGTTCAGCGAGGGGTTGTCTTCTCCGGTGACTTCTCAGCGTCAGAACCCATGGCCATGAAGGGGGAAGGTTTTCTGATACTCGAAACAACTTTTTCGTTAACAACAGAAGGTTGAGACTCTTGAACAGAAGAGCCCGAGGGAAAGGGTGAACGGCTTGGTTTCAATAGCTGTCTGGGCCTAGGATTCTTAGATGAAGATGACCCTTGATCGGCTTCCTGAGTCGGTTCACTGAATTTCTCACTTGGAGAAACTGAGAGGCCGGCAGCAATACAATTCTCTCTTTCAACCTTTTTCACTCTCTCTAACTCTGATAGATTTAACTAGCCGCCTTTAACTAGTGTGTTTATGGCTGTGAACATAAAACCTCTCAACAATAAGTTGATGGTAAGAATGAAAATCTCTCTAGAAAAGCTTTGAGTGATGAAGACAATGAAATTGTAAAAGAAAATTTATATAGCAGTAAAAAAACACAACTGTTACCTAGGAGAAGTTGAAGAGGGTTTTGGCTGCGCAAAAGTGTGAAGAATCAAAGGCCTAGGTAACTTTCTATACTTAGTGGGCAAGCCGGTCTAGGAAAAATAACGGCTGGTAGGTCGAACCAAACATCGACACGTGTCCCACAATCCAAGGAGAAAACTCTTAAAATTCTAAAGAGAAACCAGTTCTGAAAAACTTCGAACTGAGTTGATGTTAAAAGCAAACTGTATGATACGAACCGCATAGGCAGGTCGGATAAATTTGAGACTGACTTAATGAGTTTTTTAGCCCTACCAAAGACATTTGGAAAGGCCTAAAAAATGGGCTGCTGATGAGTTTGGAATATTCAGACACAACCCACTGCATAATCCGGACAAGGATAATTCGGACAATAACATGCCACTAAATAATCCGGACAAGACAAAAGTAAAACACCTTTTGACTAAGATATTTCCTAATCTACTTAAAAGATTAATAGGTTTTAAACTTGATTCGGTTTCATAACTTGACCCGTAAGCCCATGGGTCCTTAATTAAGAGTATAAATACCCAACCACTCTCATTAATGAGAGTAATAAAAATTTAATACAACCACTCTACTCAATTATCTTACTACTTTATACACCAAACACTTAATACTAAATTGTTTTTTCACAAAAGACTTTAAAAAATTACCCTGAGCTCAAAATAAACTAGACCATAAATTATTTTGATTATAATTAGCAAAATCCAACATTATAAATGATTATTCCCATGTTTCCATCTAAGTCTATAAAGGAAATACCTTTGGGATGGGACCACTTTCTTAAAAAGTATGAAAATTATGCAAGTATATAATAATATTGTGTAAAATTATATACATATAAAAATGTAAAAACAAATAGCGGAACTAGAAGTATGACGAGACTCTTAGCTAGAAAAAACAAAATTATAAGGTCCTTTTAAAATTCTTGAGCAAAAAAATCTAACCATAGATCTGAATACCGATAATGCATTTGTTTTCGATGAAAATATATATAGGGACGAAACTTTGCTATATGCGGTTGGTAGTTCATATCCTTTTGGTTTTGCCGAGTCTTGGAGATATGAGAATTAGATGGAAATATGGTAAAATAAAGAACCAAACGCATCTCACATAGCTTTTTGAGATCAATAGCTACGAAGTATATAAAAATATATCATTACGGATGCAATATTAACTTTTTCTTGGAAATTTTATTCGACTAGTGATATAACAACATTTCATGAATTTTATATTATGCGTGTTACTTTACATTGGATGGATCTTGATTGGATACTCTAAAAAGAATTGTATATTTATGTTTTATTGGCAAGTACACTACTTTTGTAATTAAAAATAGTAAGTTATAGTGCATGCATGATTTTAAAATTACAAATAAAATTATGTCAATTCTTTTGACAATGAATATGCTAAAAATGCAACTATTGATATAGGTAAAAATGATTGCAAGCCTAATTTTCATGAAATATTTCACACTAGATATTTATGTCACATACTTCAATTGGTTATAAAAGATGGAATAAATGTGATATTTACCGATTTTATTAGCCCTATTAAAAAGACAGTCCTCATATGCCCGACCTCGGTTCTTAGACGAAAATATTGGACATACATTGTTTTTAGTAGTGGAAGTAAATTTAGAAAATTAATTTTAGATGTCGAAACTAGAGAAACTCTACATATCATATTCTTGCACATGCTTATATGTATAAACACGAGATTAACGAACTTTATAATAATTATAATATTACTTTTACTCTTAATGATTTACATTTCCATTATCGCGCTTCACTATTACATCTCTTTAAGTCTTTTAAAGATGCAACTAAAACGTTTTCTACGCAATATACTCCAAATATTCATTTAGTCATTTGTAATATTACCAATATTGTCATGCATATATACATATGAGGATCATAATGTCTTTTGCGACCTTTCTTAATATTACTAATCTTACAATGCATTATCAATTTCTTTTGATAATATATGGGAACGATGAATCTATTGATATAGTCAAATATTATTTCAAACATAATTTTCACACAAGATGTTTATGTCATATACTTCAATTGGTTGGAGAAGATGGACTAAATATGATATTTACTTATTTTATCGATCCTATTAAAAACACAACCCTACTAATCTCGACCTCGGATCCTAAATAAAAAAAAATATAAAAAGACATTTCTTTGTCTAGTGGAAAGAGATTAATAAAATTAGTTTTATGTATCAAAACTATAAGAAAATCTACATATTATCTTCTTGCATGTGCTTATATATATAAGCACGAAATTAATGAGCTTTGTAATAATTATAATCATACTTATCCTCTTAATGATTTATATTGATATTATTATCCTTCATTGTCACGTTTTTTGAAGCCGTTTAAAAATGCAACTAAAACGTTTTCTACGCAATATACTCATATAAATCATTTGACCCTTCTAAATATTAATTATCTTGACATGCATATATATATATATATATATATATATATATATATATATATATATATATATATATATGGATGAGAATGTATGCCACAAGTAAACGAACAAGATTGACTAACGATTCACTTCAAGTATGTGTTGCAGTCAAGGGCTGGTCTGCGGTGACCCATAAAAATGCAAGACCATGAATATGAAATAAAAGAGAATCAAAGGAAATCTTCGATGAATTCAATGATGTTGAATATATTTTGAATGAAGCTACCGATGGACGTGAGGATGAAGAATCGGTTGAATCAAAAGACGAAGATGGAACATATTTGTAATATCAATTTATTAATGAGTTTGTAATATAATAGTTCAATTTGAAAATATTTGTACAACTCCTGATCCACAATAGTATAAACTCTGAAATGCTTAAATCAATAAAAAATATTTTTTATCCTTCAATATCATAATGTAATAACTTATCAAAATTTTTTACCACTTATAAAATAGGTGAACTATAAAAAGTTATACTAACTATAACAATAATCAACTCCCGTGATGTTGGTAGGAGAGACGGTGTGATAAAGGGATAACCATCATGGGTAAGAAGGATAGGCATGTGAGTGGTCGACAAGAAATAGGACATGGGAGGACGACGAGCCGAGCTGATTACAGGACAAGAAAGAGTCGCGAGCAGAGACGATATCAAACCGAACATGAACCGAGGCAGAGCAGAAGGGCACATGTAGAGCAGTAAAATGGAGAACGGTCGAACAAATAATAAGACTGACCAGCGACTGATGAGCTAAGCTAAACCAAGTAAACGCCTCATCAAACAAGAAATAAGAGAGATGATGGAAAATATAGATAACCAGTCCTCTGCTAAGGCAAGGAAATAGCTGAACAAGAAACCGAGCAGAGGGGTCGGCCATGGGAAAAGTGTTCGGTCTATGACGTGGATGAAGCCGACCGAGGCCTATCTACAATGGAAACAAACAAAGTAGCGGTTCAAATTCACATTAATTGAATCAGTCAACCCCAGGTTCCACGATGTAAATGTCATTCTACGTGGAGTTAGTGAAGTTAAGGGTTGTAGTAATGACTTGTAAATAACAAGGGGTATAAATAAGTGAAAAACCCTAAACAATGTAATTTCTCTTTCCTAATAATAAAAGTTTTCTACTTGGCTTTTCTCTTTGTTATTTTCCCATAACAAATTGCGAGCCCTCGCTTACCAACTGGTTACCTTACTTTAATCATCCTATAAAAAAAATAGTGAGTTCATAAATAAGAAAATCAAATTTCAAATTTATCAAAGATTACACAAACCGTATACTTTAAAACCATATGCATAATGTATTTGTATCGCACGACATATGAAACAACTCAACAAAACATATGAAACAGGTAGAAATCACACAAGTGTAACAATGAAATTGCAAACACTCGTATGAAATGTATTATGAAAGTCATTTTCATTATATATATCAGACGATGAACTTCATCGTCATCGCGCGATGCATGCGACGAGGATGAGTTTCATCGCACGATGCGTACGATGAATCAGAAAACCTCTTCCAAAATCTATAAATTTAAATCACTCACATGTGAATAATTATCTACAAACAAGTATCCAAACACACTTCTACGAATTCCACACACTAATTAATCAATCAACGAATCATCAAATAAACAACTAAACAAATAAAAAAATCAGGCAATCTTTCACCCAAATAATTATGAATTTAAAAGAATGAATCAAAAATAAATTATATCATTATTTTTGTATTACGTATATAATTTTTTTTTGCAAAATCGCATCTATAAAAAAACTTGGGGAGATTAATTTTTCATAATAAAAAAGTACGGGTGTATTTGTTATTTGTTTTATTGAAAAATAGAATTATTTGTTATTTGTTTTATTGAAAAATAGAATTGTCCTAATAATCCGATATTTTACAAATCGATATAAAATTTAGTTAGGTAAGATCCAATCAAAATAAGACGAGATGTTAGTATAAGTTAACTGGACGAAATGGTGGAATTCGGCGTACTTGCTATCGTCATCTTCTAGCAGTTTCGTTCGACCCAGACTTTTCAAACTATATGAGTATATCCTTTACAGCTGTACATCTCATTCCATCCAATTCAGAAACAAAGCATCAAATGCTTCATCTACAGAGAGAACCGCAGAGAGAGATCCAATCAATGGAAGTCAAACGCCGGACGGTGCGATCTCTCGTCACCAAGCTCAGCTCAGTTTCAGAGAAAACTCGGACAGAAGCCTTGGCCGAGCTACGCCTTATCACCAAACACGACCCCGATAGCCGTCCACTCATCGCCGAAGCCGGCGCCATCCCTTACTTGGCCGAGATACTATACGCGCCGTCACATGCGTCTCAGGAAAACGCCGCCGCTACGCTGCTAAACCTCTCGATCTCGTCCCGCGAGGCTTTAATGTCAACGCGCGGCCTCCTTGACGCTATCTCGCACGCGATCTCACATCACAGCTCGACTCCGAGCACCTCAGCCGACGCCGTTCAGTCGTGCGCCGCGACGCTCCACAGCTTGTTGATCGCTGAGGAAGCGTACCGTCCGATCATCGGATCGAAGCGCGACGTCGTTTTCTCGCTCGTCGACATAATAAAAAGTCCAAGGTCTCCTCCGCGGTCGATCAAAGACGCACTGAAAGCGCTTTTCGGGATCGCTCTTTATCCGTTGAATCGGTCGACGATGATATCACTTGGTGCCATTCCGGCGCTGTTTTCGTTGATTGTGAAAGATTCTCGGACAGGGATCGTGGAGGACGCTACGGCAGTGGTGGCGCAAGTGGCGGGGTGCGAGGAAAGCCAGGACGCGATGAGCAAAGTATCAGGGGTTAGAGTTTTAGCGGATCTGTTGGATCCAGGTACCGGCTCAAGCGTTCGTATAAAAGAGAACGCTGTGGCGGCGCTGCTGAATCTGGTGAGAGTTGGAGGGGAACGGGAACAGAAAGAGGTGGCGGAGATCATTCTGGAGACGGAGGACGGTGCTGTTGAAGGAATAGCGCATGTAGCTGAAATTGGTAGCGGAAAGGGGAGGAGGAAAGCGGTGGATTTATTGAAGATAGTCGTTGGTAGCAGCGATTCGAGGTTCGATTATTTGATGAAGGATTAACAATAAGTAAGTATAAATTTGTTTGTATAGGATCATTTAATTTCTATTGTATTTGTACATGCTTGATATATGCCTCTAAATCAAGAAATAATATCGGAAATTTCTCCTATAACGATCATTTAAAACCAACACCTCTTTCAATGATCATTCTCAACATTCCGCATCATTCTCGTTTTTTCGCCTTTGACCTCGATTTATTTTTTTTTTCGTTTTCAAATCAAAAACCGAACGTTAAACTTTGGTTTCATACTGTATTTTCTATAAAAGCTATTTTATATAAATTATTATAGGTATTAAAATGAATCTAAATGCATATTCTACCCATGTATTTGAAGAGGTGTGTTCTCTTAATAATTATTTTACAATTGAGAGTAAAAAACAAAATTTTAAATTTAGGGTGCTCAACTATTAAACCTTCATTTAATACCCACATTATCCTTAACCCATTATATAAGCATAATTTTCTGTTTTATTTCCCTTTTCTAGTTTTTAAAGATTTAAATTTGTTAAGTCGCTCTAACCACCTAACCCTACAAACCACTGGGAACCACCAAGAAACCACAATTTTCAGGTGATAAGAGAGTTTAAGGTCTGTATATTTCTGTAAGCTCGGTATAAAATGCATCTAACTACCGCTTTCTACGTACATGAGCTGATCACACGTTTTTCGAGTTTTTGGAACCTCTGTTCTTTGGACCTTACGTGTTATTTTTAGGTAATGGTTTTAAACTACTGATTTCGAGGTTATTTCTTGATTTTCTGAGTTAGAATATGTGTTATCCTACTGTTTTGGGTGTTAGTAATTCTTGTTCGAGTTTTTTCTCTGCTTTTTTGTTTTTTGTTTGAGTGATTGTTTGTTATTATGTTAGTCTATGTCGTTTAGCCTTGTTTAACTAGTCATATACTGATTTTTAGTGTGTTAGATGCTGATTTTGAACGTGAAACCTGTGTAAACTATGAGTTTTGGGTGTCCATGCATTCCCGACAAAGATGCGAGTTGTTTTCTGGTTATTAATGTAGAAGATGCGAATTTTTTGATATTTTCAACGAAGAAGATGCGAATTGTTTTAACAAATCTCAGGCTATCCTGAGAGTTGCAAACAACTCTTTGCAAATATAAGAGTTGCAAACAACTCTCACGAACTACAGGAGTTGTTTGGAACTGTATCACCTTAGAGTTCCAAACAACTTTTGTATTTCGTGAGAGTTGTTTGCAACTCCTAAGAGTTCTAAACAACTCTGAGGAAAGCCTGAGAGTTGTTTGCAAATTATAAAGCATGAAAGTTGTTTGCAAACTATAATTCATTAGAGTTGTTTAGAACTCTATCATCTTGGAGTTCTAAACAACTCTTAAGATAGCCCGACAGATGTTTGCAAACTATAAAGTCAGAGAGTTGTTTGCAACTTTATCATCTCTGGGGTTGCAAACAGCTCTCAGGCTAGCCTGTGAGTTGTTTGGAACTCTATCAGGTTCGAGATGTATGCAACTCTCAGACTACCTTGAGAGTTGTGTGCAACTCTGATAGCAAAGAGTTGTCTGCAACTCTAATACTTGATAGTTGTCTATATAACTATATGTTTCATACCTCATCATCTTCCAGTAGAGGTAGTCTTCCAATCAGCTGCACGATAGATGTTAGGCACTTCAATCCCCACCATTTGAAGAACCTTGGGATCAAGTTTGGCTTTACGACCTGTAGCCCAATTGTTGAGTGCTCCATGACGAAGGGCTGCATCGGGACAAGTATTATCATCAAGATGCTCCGTATAAAACTTATATTTGGACTAAATAGAGCAATCTTACGGTTAGAAGTCCGACGCACCCGATAACTCTATCAGGTTTTCTGATTTCTAAGCAACTCCTGATAGACTGGAGAAGTTTCAACACTATTGATCCGGACTAGTCGTAATCATTTATTTTGCTGAGGTATTCGACAAAATAAAGCACACTCCAACCCATTATGTCTCCAGATACCGAGTAGAATAGGGTTGAGCACAAAAATAGTATTAAGAGCCGGGCAACATCCTCCGATTCATGCTCCCCCTTTGGCTGATGGCTTTTGCTATACCTGCCTGTAAAACCCACGACAACATGTTATGTTAGTAAAGTTCAGCATCCTTCTTATAAGAGAAACTACATTTACAGGTACTTTTAAAATGGTGTTCGTGATGGTTTTAGTATTCGTCGGTCATATCTTCCTCAACGATTCACCCATGAAGTAGTTTCACATCATCCTTTATTCGTTCTCCTTCCCGTTTACGTATTTGTTGTGGAACGATCTGGATTTTGTTAAAGTCATTTCCTTCATGCCGTGTTTCAGCCCGAAAATGACATTTACATCATCTGTCGTTAGCTTCACAAACTTCGACCCAAATCATAAGGTGTCTTGATCGACCGAGAACATCTCCATAACCCACTGAATGTTCGAAAAAAACTTCTTCCTCGGCAGCTCTGCCACATTCCGGAGGTCGAATGCCACCTTCAAAAGCGTGTAGAAGGGTGTGTTTCTTGTAGCTTCGATATGGGCAACAATGATACGGTACTCTTTCAGTAGTTTTAAAAGGCTCACCAATCTTGTCGTGTAATAGCTTGGTTTTGTTGCCATACTTTCTGCAAAAACACAAATCATCAGCTGCATTTTTGAACAAACTCCCACAAGGGAACAACAACACAACTATTTTGTAGTTGCAAACAACTCTCAGGGTACAGTTTCAAAAACTATCATGTATGTTTCTAAAGAACTCTCAAGCTAATCTAAATTCCAAACAACTCTCCGGATTGTATGCGAATTGTTTGCTAATATAATAAAAAACGACGAAGATACGAATTGTGTGCAACAATTTTGACAATAATAAGCTGTGAATTGTTTGCAAATATAAAAAGCGATGCTGATGCGAGTTGTTTGCATTTTTACATTATGAAGACATGAATTATACTATAACACACATGTAGCCAGAAGCGAATTGTTCTATTTTTTACATGCACGTTGCAAGGATTTGAGAAATATGGAAATAACACAAAAACCAACAAACAACCACCTAAAACACATATAATATACATCAGAACACGCACACAAAGATTAACATTACATGCAACCTATGAAACTACCGTGTTTGACGATAAACCCAGAAACTAACATACCAACTGTCGATCCTAAATACTTGATTTCGGTAGAAATAAGTAACGTCGATCGTCAAATAACATCAACAAGTGCTTGGAAGTCACCATAAACGCAAAAAAAAAGACATTTTGCAGAATCAGAATGCACCTGGTTACTGTAACTGGTTATCGGCAACACGTCGAACGGTTGCTGGTTACTAGCTTGAGGGAGTAAAAGACGGTGACCGCTCGAAATCCGGTGAAGAACGACTGATTTTTGGGTTGAATCTTGGAAGGGTTTCTCTAGAGGAAAGTTTGTTAAAGTCGAACGGTTTCTCTGGTTATTTCTAAAAAATTAGACGTGTTTTTGTTGCTTTAGGGTGTTGAGAAGGGGGAAAAAGTGGGTTTGAAGAGGAAAATGGGTATATATAGTCATGGGGTATTTTTGTCCAAATTTTAGGTGGAGATACCAAGTGACACTATCCAAAATTCGGGTACTACTGGTAATTAGGTAGTTGAGTGGGTATTTACCGGTACTTTTCTCTTAAATTTTTACGTGCAATTTCTTTTTAGCAAAATATATTTTGATTTTAGCGACCTAAAGCATTGTCTATTTAGTAAAACAAAATTTATCGTTTTGCTTCAATTTATTATACGTAGATTTTTTATTTTAATTTTTTTATATATATTCTTTAAATCCATTTATATATATATATATATATAATGGTAATTCATAAATAACCATCTTACGGGAAAAATATCTTCCCAGTTACAAGTTCCAGAAGTATGGTATTTACCATCATCACAGTTATCCTACAGAATGAATATGAGTGTAAGTGAATTGATCGCGCTACCTTATTAATGCAACCTGGACTTCAAGGTAAAATATAAAAGTGTTGCATTGTAACAGTGGACTTTAAGGTAGACTAGCATGTTAGGTTTGATAAGGGCGTGAAATATCAAGATTATTAAGAGGCTTAATTGATAATATAAAGGCATATAAGGGCCTATTTGTAAAATTATGAGATATATGAAACAAGTGTAAATATGAGGGCCACTATGTAATTAGTATAAACATAGCATGTGACAGTGGAGACCATCACTCACATTATATAAGGAAAGATCTCTTTTTGGGAAAAGGATACTTTCTAATCATTGGTACTTTATTTTGAATACTTTCTCTCTCTAAAACTTTGTACTTATTCTCCTGACACAATTCCACTGTACACGATTTCGATAACAGCCCCGGATAAATCTAGAACCATCATTGGCGCCGTCTGTGGGAACGAGTGATACACGGAGATCAGGTTCTCCAAAATCTCGACCCAAGTAAAAACTTATAATTCAAGGAATGGATACGGAGGCTAGAAAATGAAAGGCAAAGGAGAGAGGCTCTGATATGATTTTTTTTTATTTAGAGGATCGGTGCTCCGATGAGCGGTATGATGATGATGACCAGGGTAACCAAGTTCGAGGCAAATGGTCGACCCTTATCATGACCAGACAACAGCTTTTAGATGATATTGCTAAGCTTAACGCTGAGAAAAAGATGGGTTTGGCTGAAAAAAAAAGTATCGGTTAGATAGCAGAGAAGAACGGTCATGCGAAAATGGAAAAGTGGATAATCGAGCTATAAATCAGGGCGAGGATTATTTTTATAAAGGCAGAGCTTGAGTGAGAAAACAAGATGATGTTTCAAGGAAAACGTCTGGACTGCGAGCCAAGCACGTATAAAATATTCAACTGAGGAAGACATGTATGAGTCATCTTCTCCAGACCGGGATGTCGGATGCTTCAAAAAGGATAAAAGAATGGTTAGAGAGTGAGAAATTCGAAGACGTAAGTCACACCGAGAAAAAATAACCAAACCTCAAGGGAAAAACGTCGACAAAGTGACTCCCATTTCCATGAAAAAGGAAGGTGCAAACACAATTAACAGAGAACATCAAAATGTCCCGCAGTTTCAGTTTCCATCAGGGAGCGAAACCTATGTTTACAGGGTCGGAAGCCAATTCGCAAACCCACTTGAAGAAGGGCTATATGCAACCCATGGAGAAGGGTTAGGTAGCAGAGTTTTTGGATACAAGCATAATTGGAGATCATCTCCTCTCTCAGATGAATTTTTTTCGGGAAATCTTCCGAAGCGATTTGATATCTCAAAATTGGAAAAATACGATGGAAAGAAAGACCCTGATAACCACCTGAAAGCTTTTAAGAACTTCATGTTGAGTTTTGACAATGATGATACGTTAATCTGTCGAGCGTTTTCGATGATGTTCAAAGATCGAGCGTCAAAATAGTATAATCGGCTACCTTAAGGTTGCATAAAAAACTTTGGCATATTTTGGCTGATGTTCAGACGATAATTTGTAGGAAGCAAGAACATTCGAGCCAATGGTGACACAATCGTGAATTGTCCACAAAGAGTTGGGAAACGTTTGAGGGACTATACGCAACGCTTTGTAGATGCAAAAACCAATCTTGATTATTGCGATGAGAGTGTGGCTTTAACGGGTTACAGATTGGGATTGTTGCCTGGTCCGATGAAGCAAACGGTAACGAAAAAACAAGCTTTTACTTTTTTACTCCTTGTTAGCTCAAGTAGAAAAACAGATCCTAATTGAAGAAACTGAAGCGTCAGAATTGGCAGCGCAAATCCAACAAACTGCGCAAGCTTCAGTGGTATCGTATTAGAAAAATCTGTAAAATATAGCTTCGGTTTCCCAACAACAACCAATAACTACTGTGGCACCAGCAACACAGCAGTCGAGCGGGAAAGGATCGGGGAATCCGACGCAAAGAGTACGAAATTACTACCAAGGAAATTTGTACCGACCCATATCAAACAAATGGGTTCCACCCGATCACTATGCAGATTTGACCGAGTGTGTTGCAACTATTTTTGACAAATCAAGAAAAAACGTGCATTTCCAGAAGCCTTTTCTGATCAGAACTCCTCGCGAGAGCCGAAACAATCGATATTGTCGGTATCATGAGGACGTATGCCACAACACCAAGGATTACATCATGCTAAAGAAAGAAGTGCATGTGCTAATTAACAATGGGAAGTTGTTAAATTTATGAAGAAACAAGCTCAGCAAAGTGGGGTGTCCAAACAAATAATAACAGTGCCAAATCAAGAAACTGCTCTGATGATCTCCGAGGTCACTGACCTGTTCGACATATCCACTGAGTATTTGGACCCAGACAAAGACAAAAATGTGATTGGAGTAATGAAGAAGTATTACTTGTAGCAAGAGAAAATGTGAGTGGCTTGTGTAAGTTTTTTTAATCTATGACTATTTTTTATGGTAATTTGATGACAAGGATCACCAACTCTTCTCGGAAAAGGAATGTGGTCAATCGAGCTACACAGTTAGAAGCAAGAACCTTGCCACACTTATATCAGAACTCGTTTCCCATCCTATGTTCTGACCACTTATTAGAGGTTGGTTAATAAAGTTATAAGGTTATGCCTTTCAGTCTCAAAAATGCGGGGACCACTTATCAGAGGCTGGTTAATAAAGTTTTTGAAAGGGAGATCAGATGAAATGTCGAGGTTTACATTGATGACATGTTGTTCAAAAGTATTATTGATGAAAACCATTTTTCCGACCTTGAGGAAATGTTCAAGAATCTCGGTAAAGTAAACCTTAAGTTGAATCCAGAGAAACGCTCATTTGGAGTTCGGTCAAGAAAATTCCTCGTGTTCGTGATCAGCGAGAAAGGGACAAAAGCAGATCCAGTCCAGCTGAATGCTTTGAATAGTATGGCACCCCCAATGAATATTAAAGAAGTGCAGATCTTAACTGGACGGCTTGCAGCACTGGACAGATTCATCTCGTGATCCTTTGATAAATGCGCACCTTTCTTCCAAATGTTGAGGAATGTTAAGAATTTTAATTTGAAACTTGAGTGTACCGCGGCTTTCTTCAATATCAAAAGTTATTTGTCATCCCCAACATTATTGACAAAACCATTACCCCAAGAGATTTTGTTTCTATACATATCGGTTTTGGACCCTACGGTAAGCGCAACATTAGTTCGAGAAGAGGATATGGTTCCTAAACCTGTCTACTATGTAAGTAAAAGTTTGCTGGATGCTTAAAAACGATATATTGAAGCTTGAAAAGTTAGCACTGGCTCTGGTAATGGCTGCTAGAAAAATGAGACCTTATTTTCAAGGCCATTCTATTATGGTTCAGACTTCTTTCCCTTTAATAAGTGTGTTACAACGACCTGATATATCTGGGCGTATGTCAAAGTGTCCGGTAGAGCTGGGGGACTTTGATATTGATTTCGAACCAATATTTATTAGTAGAGTTCCACTCCAGTAAACCAGAAGAAAAAACAGTTGGGCCAGAAAAGGATTCAGATGAGTGGATAGTCAGAACCGACGGTGGATCAAGTATTAACGATTACGGGGGTGATGTCCAAATTTCTACACCCTCGGGGATTGCAATGCATCAGGCGATTTTCTTCGGTTTCAAGGCTTCAAACAAAGAAGCTAAATATGAGGCATCACTAGCAGGCTTAAGGTTGGCACGGATTTACGGAGCCAGAAACGTTCGACTACTAAGTGATTCACATCTCCTGATTAATCACGCAATAGGTCAATCCGAGGCGAGAAAAGAGCAGCTAGTGCAATATTTAGCAACTTTAAGAATTTTGGCTTCATCCTTCAGAAAGATTACTTACGAACATGTCTGCAGGGAGGATAATACAATTGCCTATTCATTGGCAACTACAGCGTATGTTGGAGAATACCCGTTGTATCTGACCCATGAGTATCCTTCTATTTTGAAACGAAAATATCTAGAAAACTGACCGGAGATGGCATGTTAAATCTCATCAACTTTGAGTGCCGACTAGAGGAATAACATTATAAAGTTTTTGGTAGAGAAAGTATTGCCCGATGATAAGAGATTGGAAAAAAGCGTCGATATAAGGCGCGAGGTTTTGCGTTATTGGGAAATATACTATATAAAAAATCCACAAGTACGCCTCTGCTAAGGTGCTTGGGACACGAAGAGCCGCAGATGGTGTTATCTGAGCTGCACGATGGTGAAGGGTCAGCACATTGCGGTTTTAAGACACTAAATAGAAGATTGTTGTTATCAGGATTCTACTAGCCTACGATACCAGCCGACGCTAAGGAATTAGTTAAAAAGTGCGACATGTGCCAGAGGTAATTCAATCCACACCCCAACAGTCCCTCTCAAGTCCATTTCAGAAGGTCTACCATTTGAAAGATGGGGGACAAACTATTATAGTTGCAGTAGATTTAGTAGGCCCACTTCTGTTATCAACTGGAGGAAGACAAACTATTGTAGTTGGAGTGGAATATTTCTCAAAATGGGTCGAAACGGAACCACTGTCAGGAACCAGAGCTAAAGACGTAGTAAAGTTCATATGGTCCAACATGGTTGTCAGTATGGGTCCCTCAGAAGATAACTATGGATAATGGCCCTCAATTTGACATTAACATAATGAGGGAATTTTGCTCAAACCACAATATACAGCATTGTTTCTCAGCTCTGTTCAATCCTCAAGCTAATGGGCAGGTTGAAGTGACGAATAGGACAATCATCAGTGGGCTTAAGAAAATTTTGGAAGGAAAAACGGGAAACTGGCCAGATTGTTTGCAAGAGGTGCTATGGGCATACCAAACCACGCCTTGGACCACGACTTGGGAATCACCCTACGCACTGGTATATGGCATGGATGCAGTAATTCCCGCGGAGACAATGTTCCCATCCTTCAAATAAAGCATTATGAGGAGGACGTTAACGATGAAAGCCAAGCTTTGTGTTTGGATCTGATCGAAGAAAAACAAGCCAGGGCTCACTTAAGCTCCTTGCATTATCAGACCCTCATGAGAAACAGGTACGCTTCAAAAGTTTGAAGAAGAGACTTCAAGGTCGGGGAAAAAGTACTGTGAAAAGTATTCCTTCACACCAAAGACAAGCATTTGGAGAAATTGGCACCCAATTGGGAAGGACCGTATGAGGTGATAGAAAAAGTAAATTCAGGGACATATCGATTAAAAGACAAATTTGGTCGACCTCTACGTCTCCCTTGGAACATTGAGCAACTTAAACTGTATTTAGAATGATTGTTAATTCTTACTTTATTTAGCCTCATTGTAAGACAATTTTGGTCGGGGACATACTCTTTCTTACCCCGGTGGTGTAAGGAGGTTTTGATGAGGTGTCGACAGAAACCGATCTGTTTAATAAATCTTTAAAGCCTTAGAATAAGTTTGTTGTTGTTATATATTCGAACATGTTAAAGTTTTTTCAACTTTAAGGTTGATCAACATATTCGAACCTGTAAAAGGTTTTTCAATTTTAAGGTTGATCAACATATTCGAACCTGTGAAAGGTTTTTCGACTTTAAGGTTGATCAACATATTCGAACCTGTTAAAGGTTTTTCGACTTTAAGGTTGATCAACATATTCGAACTTGTTAAAGGTTTTTCAACTTTAAGGTTGATCAAAATATTCGAAATTTTTTGTAAGGGTTCTTCAACTCCAAGGTTGATCCACATTTTCGAACCTGTTAAAGGTTTTTCAACTTTAAGGTTGATCAACAAAGTCGAACCTATTACGGGGTTTTTCAAATCTAAAGTTTGGTGAGGTTTATTTTCGTCTGAGGGTAATTTTTTAATTTTTATTTGGAGTTTTGTAGAAGTTTGTAAGTATTTAATGTTTGAGTAGTGAGTAGAGGGAGAATTAAGCAGTCTGGTTGTATTTAATTTTCATTACCCTAATTTAATGTTGGTGGTTGGGTATTTATACCCTTACATCTGGGCCTTATGGGCTTTCGGGTCATATTTAATGGACCCGGGTCAAGTTCAAGGACCCATGAGCTCTTAGTAAGAGAGCAGGCAGCTTAGTCAAGAAGTGTTTAGGTTTTAAGTACGTTAGTTCTTGTTCGAACAGTCCAATGGGTGAGGTGTTCGAACTGCCCTGTCTGGTTAAGTAGTCTTTGTCCGAACTGTCCCTGTTCGTAGTGGTAACAGAATCCGGACTCACCAGTAGCCCGTTTTTTAGGTGTTAGTTCAAAAACCTTTGTCAAAACCTGAAAAACATTCCATTGTCAGTGATAGTTTCATCTGGACAGGTCTTTCGAATTGTGTTATGGTTTTATCCGGACTGAAAAAAACTCTTTGAATCTAAACGGTTTTTTGCCAAAGTTCATGGGACACGTGTCTCTCTTTGGTTCGTTACTTTAGCCGTTTTTTCACCTTGAATTTCGCACCCACCTTCTCTGAAAAGCAACCTCTTCATTAATGAAGGTGACATCAGTGCCGTCTCTTAATCATTGCAAATCCTTTCAAATTCTCCTAGGAATCAAAACTTCTTTTTGGGGTTTACTATAAATTAAAACACTTTTTGCATTGTTTTACTATCACTTTCATTTTCACTTTGCTAATTTTCAGAGCTTTCTCTCTCAAACACAAGTTCTTTACTTTGGTTGTTTATGTTCACGGCTAGGAACGCTTTAATCAGAGGTGGGTGGCTCAATCTATCTGAACTAGAAAAAGCACAAAAAGTTGAAAGGGAAAAGCGCATCGCAGCAGGCTTACCTACTTCTCCCATCGACAAACCAGCAACCTCAACCACAGAGCCTAATCAGGGTTCACCATCTACAAAAAGTGTCAGACCGAAGAGATTGTTTCAAACCAGCCTTTCCCCTATTATCTCAGGTTCATCGGTTCAAGAGTCAGAACCCACTGTTGAACCATGCTTAACAGTTACTAGTTTTAAAAAACCTTCCCCATTCTTAGCCATGGGATCAGATGCTGATACTTCTCCCAACAAACTGGTTGATCGAAGAAAAGGCCGGCTGGTCAAAGGGCAGGTTTCCAAAGGCACCCCTTCGAAATCAGGTGCCAAGGATAGCAGTACAGGGTCAAAAGCACCCATAAAAGCACCCAAGGACAGGATGTCCGGTCTGGAGGCTACTGGCTCAATCCCCCGAAGAGAAACCTCCACATCAGAGCCCCAGCCGGAGGCTAGAGTGCAGGAGAGCGCTGAAGCTCAACAGTCCGGTGGTCAAACTGAACCAACTCCAAACTCCCACCTCATCAATACAACTGAAAACCCTTCCTCAATAATGGAGGAAATAATGGAGGACTCTATCGAAGAGGCTCCATTCGAGTCCAAACCTTCCGGACAGACTAGTGGTGCTGTTGCTGCCCAGAAGGATAAAGGCAAGGAGAAGCTATGCTTAAGGCATCCTGATCTGCCGGAGTGCCTCGAAGGAAAAGTGGGACCTTGTTTCCATAAGGTCAATGTTAAATATCTTATTGCCTTACAAAAGATCAATTATGCTTTCATCAATACTGCTGAGTTGGGCCGGATGCGTACGAAGTGGGAGATTCCGGAGAACGTAAAAATTAGAATCCCCATAGACCCTGAAACCCCAATGGAATGTAAACTCAGTGAAATAGTCATCTTCACTGAGATTTTTAACTGGGGTCTAAGGTTTCTTTTAGATCCGGAGATAGTTAGGTACTTCCACCTCATCACGCCCTGCCCTAGTCAACTGAGCCCCAACGCCTGGTACACACTTATGGCCTACATTATGGCCTCCAGGCTCTCCGGGATTCCTCTACCAATGGAGGAGTTTGCAGTTGTGGCCAGTCTCTGCAGAAACCACCACATTCCCTTCTATCACTTCAACATGGGTGATAATTATAAAGCAGTGGATGATCTGCTTGAGTCGGAGAGAAATTGCAGGACTCAATTCCTGTTCGTAAGTGGTGCTTGGGAGAGCGGGAGGAAAATCAAAGTCGGAGTCAATCCAAGTGTCATCACCAACAGATGGAGGAGTGATCGTAAGGCTCCTACTTTATATTCTTATTTCTACTTTTATCGAATTTGCTTAAACTGACTGGTCTTATCTTTTTTCTTAGCAGTGCTGCCAAAAGACTTTAGTGACTACTTAAAAGTCGGGCACACTACTTGCACCAAGATCAACACTTGGGCTGCTGAAAAGTGGGGAAACCGGTTTCACGATGCTTTCACAGGAGGAAACTTTGCAAGGTCTCACCTTTGGAACACTACTGGCCGGATGGACTTGACCTAGGAAGAACTCACCACTTTACCCCCTCCGGATGTAGTCCTCATGAGAACACACAAACCGGATGGGTCACTTTACTTGACAGGCCGGGCCAAGGCCCCGAGTAAAATGAAAGGCAAGAAAAAGCAGGGCAAGAAGGTTTTAGGTGAGGCTATCCCTGCCGAGGTGGAGGAAGCTGCTCCAACAAATCCAGAGGGGCCAGCCTCAAGCCAGATCGATGCTGCTCTCTTAGATGTGGTGAAGCAGGAGAGTGTTAGGGAAGAGGTAGGGAAGAGGTAGGATCTCCCAAACCTTCAAAGGTTCGCAAGAGAGACCGAAAACGTGGAGCAGAGAATAAGGAGAGGGATGCCAAAAAGAAAAAGACCTCTAGGGGTGACGAACTCTCTCTCCGGACTCCGGAGCCTCCCCTGTAGACCCTACTGATCTGACAAGAGCAGAGGAGATCCCTGGTGACTTTCACACCGACGAGGTCGGAGGAGGAGACCTTAGCATTGATGGTGTTGACATCAAAGGGCTCGATGGACTTGGTGACTATTTTGCAAACCTTCCCAGAGACGATTTTGCTGGGCCTTACCTCCCTCCAAGAACTTCGAACACCGTTACTTTTAATGGTAAGACTTTTACTGTTTCAAGTGAAAGGGATATTATAGCTCACTCCATATTAAGTAATGTTCAGCCAGTGCTTGTTTTGGAGAAACAAGTTCGAGGTCAGGCAGATATTATCAAAGATCTCAAATCTGACAAAGAGAAACTGTCTGATGATCTTCTTACTGCCACTCAACATGCTGATATTCTGAAGGGAGAAAACGAGGAGCTAAAGAAGAGCCAAGAGGGGTGGACCACAAAGGTTGCTACTCTAGAAGACACAATCAAAGAGCTCCGAGAGAAGTTGTCCAGATTAGAGAAAGATCTCACCTCTTCAAAAGACGAGGCAAAGGCCAGGGATCAAGTCATCCACAACTTGACAAATGACAAGATTGCGCTCGAGAACACAGTGTCCAAGGCTGTAGAGGAGAAATTTGATCTGCTAAGGGAGCAGGAGGCCAAAATTCAGGCCAAGATCGATGCTTATGCCAACAACGTAAAAGATACTCAAGAGCAAATGTATGCCAAGGTGAAGTCGGACATGGTCCTGCTCTTTTATGAGAAGTTCCCGAAGAGGAACCTGGGATATTTGTGGCTTCATGTAGAGTACGAAGACCTTCCCTTCCATACCATGGCTGATGGAGACTTGCATGATTATTCCACTGCTTCCTTCTCTGACGAAGAAGAAAACACCGGGGAGGGTCCTCACGAAGAGAAAGACGATCCCAAGAAGAAGAAAAAGACAAGTGAGGCTGAGCCATCTTCAAAGGATCAGTCTTAAATTATGAATTATCTTTTCACTTTTTATGTTACCTGAACTAAAGTCCTTGGAAGGCCAAGGCATTTTTGTTATTGTGTCCGACATTTGACCGGATAGATATTTTGTTTTGTTTGACAATTTAAAAGTCCTTGGAAGGCCAATGCACTTAGGTTATTTTAATGAATATCTTTGTTTTGCACAACTCTTGCATTCTTCCATAGTTTGTTTCAATTTTGGTGGCTAGTGTTTAAATAGCCCTTAGTTATTCCATAAATATTCTAAAGGGAGAGTGTTTAAACTTCTCCGATGACAAATGTTTAAGTAGTCATCTTCAATTCAATCCGGATGGTGTGACAAAAAACAAAGTAAGAACACTTCGAATTTTTTTAAGAATGCATCAAGTTTTATAAAAATCCCGGACACCTCATCAAAACCTCCCCGCGCCACCAGGGTAGGAAAGAGTATGCCCCCAAATATTTACATGGATTTTTAAACAAGTAAATATTTAAATTGTTCCTACTCTAAGTACATCTGGAGATGTTCAATATTCCAAGGGTGATTCAAAACCCTTCCATCTTTATCTTCTAGCCAGTATGTTCCAGGTTTGAGCCTTTCAATGACCATATAAGGTCCTTCCCAAGTTGGGGCTAGTTTGCCGAGCAGCTTCTCTTTAGTGTGTAATAAGACCTTCCTTAACACCTTGTCCCCCGGCTGAAAATCTCTTCTTCTAACTCTAGAAGCAAACCTGCTTCTCTTCAAACCATGATAGTGTGCAGCTCTAAGGTGAGCCTTAACTCATTTTTCCTCTATTAGGTCAAGCTGACCCCTGATTGCTACTTCGTTGGCGTGTTCGGAGAAATTGTGAACTCGAAAAGAAGGGAGAGTTGCCTCTATGGGAGCTATGGGATCCATCCCATAGACTAAGGCAAATGGTGACTCTTGTGTTGCAGCCCCAGGAGTAGTCCGGTAGGCCCACAAAACCTCTTGTAAATAGCTAGGTCATTTCCCAGCAGCCCCTTCCAAATTTTTTTTTAAACCGGATAGTATAGTTCTGTTAGCCACTTCAACCTGACCATTTGCTTGTGGGTGGAAAGGTGAAGAGAAACAATTTTGTATACCCCTTGAGGCACAGAAAATCTCCATTTCTCTGTTGTCGAACTGTGTCCCATTGTCTGTCGTTATCTTTTGTGGAACACCAAATCTGCAACAGATGTTGGATAAAATGAATTTTATGACAGCTTTTGATGTTGTTCCTGCCAGCGGGGCTGCTTCAATCCACTTCGAAAAATAATCTATAGCAACAATTATAGTTCTGCGTCCTCCGGACGCCATAGGAAGAGGTCCCACCAAATCTAACCCCCATCGAGCAAAAGGTATAGGCTCAGAAATTCACTCTAAAGGGATGGCTGGGACATGAATTTCATTACTATATCTCTGGCATGGATCACACCTTCTCACCAGCTCCTTAGCATCTTGCATTATAGAGGGCCAATAATAGCCAGCCAGTAAAACTCTCCTTGTTAGAGCCCTGAATCCACAGTGAGTTGATCCCTCACCATCATGCAATTCGGAGAGGACTACTTGAGACTCATCATCTCTCAAACATCGCAAAAGAGGTTTACTGTAAGACTTTTTATGCAGAACGTCCCTTAGTATGATAAAACCACGAGCTTTGTGCTTCATTTTTCTTGCTAGTGATTTATCCGGAGGCAAGATGCCATCCGAGAGATACTGCAGGAGAGGGAATCTCCAATCTTAAGGCTGTTTCATCTGTACATCGAAAATTTCTTCCTCTTTGCTCACATTGAGTTGAATGGAAAGGCACTCCAGCACATGGATCCAAGGATATGACTCAGTGTATGCTATGGTTGCCAAGGAATCTACTAGTTCATTCTCTGTCAGGGGTATATGCTCATAAACAATACTTTTGGACTTAAGTGCCTCATTTTTAAGAAGAAGTAAATACTTCACTAGTTGCTCCTTTTTTGCCTCAGATTGACCTTGCGCATGGTGGATAATAAGCTGGGAATCGCTCATCAGCTTGACCCTTTTGGCCCTACAAATATAAGCTAACTTTAAACCAGCTATAGCTGCTTCGTATTCGGACTCATTGTTGGAAGCCCTAAAAGCAAAACATATAGCCTGGTACATTTTGTCACCATATGGAGAAGTCAAGCACACCCCTGCACCACATCCCATAGTACTGGATCCACCATCTGTCCGGACGACCCAGACCTTTTAGTATTTCATTTCAGTAGTCTGCTCCGTATCCCTATCAGAGTGGAACTCAACTAAAAAATCAGCCACAGCTTGGGCTTTGATTGCTATTCGAGGAGCAAAATCAATATCGAAGTCCCCCAATTCCACTAACCACTTAGTCATTCTACTTGAAATGTCTGCCTTTTGAAGAACACTCTTTAAGGGAAAAGATGTCTGGACGATAATAGGATGAGCCTGAAAATAAGGCCTCATCTTCCTTGCAGCAATTACCAAGGCTAATGCTAATTTTTCGAGCTTTAAATAACATTTTTCTGCATCTATCAAGCTCTTGCTGATGTAGTACACCGGATGGGGGTAATTATCCACCCCTCTTACCAATACAACACTGATGGCACAATTTGAAACTGCTAAGTATACGAAGAGTGTTTCTCCATCAACAGGTTTAAATAAAGTCTTGTGGGAGGACAAATGTTTCTTAATCTCATTGAAGGCCTCATCGCACTGTGAAGTCCAATCAAATCCCTTTGCACCCTTTAAAGTTTGAAAAAATGGGGCACATCTGTCCGAAGACCTTGAGATAAATCGATTTAAAGCAGCCAACCTCCTAGTCAACTGTTGTACTTCTTTAACATTCCGAGGAGGCTCCATTTGGAACAAAGCATTAAGTTGGTCCGGATCGGGTTGTATCCCTTGCTCACTTATTATATAACCTAGGAATTTCCCGGACTGCACTCCGAACACACATTTTTCTGGATTTAGCTTTAAATTCACTTTTACTAAGTTAGCAAAAGTTTCTTGGAGGTCTGTCAAGTTTAGTTGTTCATCCACACTTATCACCATCATGTCATCAATGTATACTTCCATATTTCTTCCAATTTGATCAGCAAAGGCTTTGTTCACCAATATCTGATAAGTAGCCCAGCATTTTTCAATCCAAATGGCATCACCTTGTAGCAATGAAGACCCCTGTCAGTGACAAATGTGGTATGCTCCTGATCCTTCGGATCTACTTGAATCTGATTGTACCCGGAGAAAGCATCCATAAAGGATAGTAGCTTATTTCCAGAAGTGGAATCTACCAGCTGATCAATCCGGGGGACTGGATATAAATCTTTTGGGAAGCCCTATTGAGATCTGTGAAGTCAATGCACATACGGCACTTGCCATTTTTCTTTTTCACCAAGACCGGATTGGCAGTCCACAAAGGATATTGAGACTCCTTTATATGCCCCATTTATGTGAGCCTGTCAACTTCTTGAACTATAACATCAGCCTTTTCCTTGGAAAAAGCCCTTCTCTTTTGTACCACAGGTGCTATGTCTCTCCGAATGGATAGGTGATGTGATATAATTGATGAGTCCGAATTCGAAGTGCACCCCGGAAGGGCAGCCCAAAGTAGATCTCTCCGTAAACCGGACAGGATCCAAGAGCTTAATTCGGACAGGACATTTGAACCGGGCAGGTGACTTCGAACACTGCAAGCCCAAAGCAGTTCGAACTATGACTAAAGTACTAAAAAACCTAAACACTATCTGACTAAGCTACCTGCTCATCTACTTAAAACTCATGGGTCTTTAAACATGACCCGGGTCCATTAAACTTGACCCGAAAGCCCATAAGGGCCCAAATTACATACTATAAATACCCAACCACCAACATTAACTATGGGTAACAAAAATTTACTGCTGCCAAGCTGCTCAATTCTCTCTCCATCTTGAAATATCTTGAAACACCTTCACACCACCCTGAAACACCCTCACGCCTCCTTAAAACTCCACTTGAAATTACCAGCCTACCCTCAGGCTACTTTTATCCTCACCAAATTGGCGACCACAGTGGGAGGCGACGGTGCCTGAATCCAGTATTCAAAACCAAGTAAAGAAACTCTGTCCGAATGAATCCAGATAATCCAGAGCTTCCACCAGCTTTGCTCGAAGTGGTGGAAGAGAATGATGAGTATACTGTCCAAGAGCGCGACAGGTTAAAACTTGAGATAGAAGCTCTGAGGGCTGAAAAAGCCAAGATGGGCGTGAAAGAGAAATCCAAAGCATCAGCTGCTCACCACACCGATAACCCAAGAGAGCATGGGGTTTCCAAAACTCATGAGAGCACTAAGAAGACGCATGCCAGCTCTAAAAAATCTCACCGGTCCAAGCCTGTGGAGAGTTCTGACTCGAGTTCAAAGTCTTCGGACAGCTCTTCGGACAGTGAGGGAAATGAAAAGTCCTTGTCCTCTAGCAGTGATGAGGGACGAACCAAGAAGAAACAAAAGCAAGTTAAGAAGTATTCCAGAAAAAGAGATCACCATGGAAGAATGAAGAGGCATATAGGAAAATGGTCATCTCACCACCGGAGGTATACGGACAAGATGCTGATGGATCCTTTTGCCTTCCATGATGAGCCAGGTATCTTTGCAACTCCTAATGAGGATACCGTGTTCAGTCGTGGAAGGAATTGGAGGCAGTCTCCACTGTCTTCTAAAATCCTATCCGGAAACCTCCCCAAGAGGTTTGATAGCACCAAGATGGAGAAGTATGATGACAGTACTGATCCGGACAATCATCTGGAGCAATTCAAGAACTTCATGATGAACTTTGATGATGATGATAAACTACTCTGTAGGTCATTCTCCCAATCATTTACGGGGAGTGCTCTGAAATGGTATAACAGCCTGCCTCAGGGTTGTATTAAAGACTTTGATACTTTTTGGGTGGCCTTTCGAAGGCAGTTTGTGGGAAGTAAGGAGCTGAAGGGCAATGGAGACACAATAATCCATTGTGCCCAAGAGCCAAATGAGTCGTTAAAGGAGTACATAAGTCGTTTTGTAAACACAAAGAATGGGTTGGCTGATTGCTTTGAACAGGTAGCAATAGCATCCCTGAGACAAGGTTTGAACCCAGGCAACCTGGCCGATTCGGTGACCAGGAAGAAAGCCATGACCTGGGGAGGATTGCTGAACCAAGTTGGCAAGCAGATAAATTTTGATGAAACGAAAAAGACCAGGGTGCACAGACAAGTGAGATCTACCCCGGTGGCACCAACTCCAAATCAAAACCAGTCCGGGAACAAAGCAAGAGAAACCGGACAGGGGCATGGAAGGGGAAAGGCTCAGTCTCAACCAGCTGCTCCTGCACAAAGTCAACAGTCTAGAAATAAAAGAGGGTCGTGGGTCCAACCGGAGTGGTTTGCAGAGCTCAAAGAAAGTGTGGCAACCATTTTCGAGAAAACAAAAGATGAAGTACACTACCGGAGACCGGCAACCTTGCAGTCTCCCAGAGAGCATCGAAATAATTCCTTTTGCCAATACCATAATGATATTGGCCATACCACCGATGATTGCATAGCATTGAAACAAGAGGTACAAAACTTGATTGAAAGAGGAAAGTTGGGTGCATACGTTAAAAGGAGAGGAGGCAACAGGCCTGACAACACTCATAGGGTTGGTCCAAGCAACGTCGCCCCGGAGGGGGCTATGGTAATAGTTGAAAGGTTCGATGTGGAGTCTGAGTACTTGGATCCTGATCCAACCAGAAACAGAGTGGGTACTATTGAGAAGCGTTCTAGATCAGTCTCCGGGCTCATTAAATTCTTCGAGTCACTGACAATCTTCGGAGGGGACACTATGACAGCTCCTACCACCTCTTCAAGAAAAAGACATGTTCATAATTTGGCCTCCCAGCTAGAAGGAGGCATGACATCCTATCAATCTCCAAACTCATTCCCATTCATAGTTTTCGATGAGGATGATTTGAGAGATATTGCTGGCCCTCATGAGGATGCTGTTGTCATAGGAGCATCTATAGGGGGCAATGAGATAAGGCGAATTTTGGTGGATACTGGAAGCTCTGCCAATATCCTTTTTCTAAATACTTATAAGAAAATGAGAAATCCAGCTGTGATACAAAAGTCGGACAGATCAATCGTGGGCTTCACGGGCAGCTCAGTCGATGTGATCGGGGAGTTTGAAGAAGAAGTGTTGTTGGGCAGGGGCCCTTTCAAGAAAATGGTTAGAATACTCTTCATTGTGGTGGATTGTCCCACCTGTTATAATGCTATTCTAGGGAGATCTTGGCTCTCTATGATGCATGCAGTGGCTTCGACAGTCCATCAGTGTCTGAAATATGCTGTTCAGGGGCAGGTTGGGGTTGTCCGGAGCAGCCAAAAAGTTGCAAGAGAATGTTATGCCACTGCCTTGGCTCCACGAACACTGGGGGCAGTCCGTATAAATGACCAATAGCAGTTTGAGGGCCTTTCTGGGGGTGAGGGTGAAATTAATGACCCCAGAGAGACCCCCGGAGTGTTGATCCCAGTTGAGGAGGTTGAAACACACTGCCTGGAAGAAGGAAAAAATGTCAAGATAGGATCCAAAATGCCATCGATGTTGAAAGAAGGAATGTTGAAATTCTTGAAAGACCATCAGCATGTTTTTGCTTGGTGCAATGCTGATGTTACTGGAGTTCCATCGGAGGTGATTTCCCATCACCTGTCAGTCCGGAGGGATGTGGCACCGGTGGTACAGAAAAGGAGAGCTTTCTCAAAAGAAAAGGCTGATGTCATTGTACAAGAGGTTGACAGACTCACAAAGATGGGGCACATTAAAGAATCTCAGTACCCTTTGTGGACTGCCAATCCTGTCTTGGTAAAAAAGAAGAATGGTAAATGGCGTATGTGCATTGACTTCACAGACCTCAATCGAGCTTGCCCAAAAGACTTGTATCCGGTTCCCCGGATAGATCAGTTAGTAGACTCTACTTCTGGGAACAAGCTACTCTCCTTCATGGATGCCTTCTCCGGGTACAATCAGATCCAAGTGGATCCAAAAGATCAAGAGCATACCACTTTTGTCACTGATAGAGGTTTACACTGCTACAAGGTGATTCCCTTTGGTTTGAAAAATGCTGGGGCTACTTATTAAAGGTTGGTCAATAAGGCATTTGCTGATCAAATTGGAAGAAATATGGAGGTTTACATTGACGATATGATGGTGAAAAGCGTGGATGAGCAGTTGCACTTGTCCGACCTCCAAGAGACTTTTGCCAACTTGGCCAAAGTGAATTTAAAATTAAACCCTGAAAAGTGTGTGTTCGGAGTGCAGTCCGGGAAGTTCTTAGGGTATATCATAAGTGAGCATGGAATACAACCCGACCCGGACCAACTCAATGCTTTGTTCCAAATGGATCCTCCTCGAAACATTAAAGAAGTACAGGGATTAACGGGGAGGTTGGCAGCTTTGAACAGATTCATCTCCAGGTCTTCGGACAGATGTGCTCCATTCTTTCAAACCTTGAAGGGTGCAAAGGGGTTTGAATGGACACCACAGTGTGATGAGGCATTCAATGAAATCAAGAAGCATCTGTCCTCTCCCAAGACCTTGTTTAAACCAGTCGATGGGGAGACTCTTTTTGTATATCTGGCTGTTTCAAGTTGTGCCATCAGTGCTGTGTTAGTAAGGGAGGTTGATGGGTATCCTCACCCAGTGTACTACATCAGCAAAAGCTTGATTGATGCTGAGAGACGCTACTTGAAACTTGAAAAACTAGCTTTGGCCTTGGTGATAGCTGCAAGAAAAATGAGGCCCTACTTCCAGGCTCATCCTATCATTGTCCGAACATTTTTCCCTTTAAAGAATGTCCTTCAAAAAGCAGACATTTCGAGCAGAATGACAAAGTGGTCAGTAGAGTTAAGGGACTTCGACATAGACTTCGCTCCCCGGACAGCAGTAAAAGCTCAAGCTGTGGCTGACTTTCTAGTTGAGTTCCATTCTGATAGGGATTCAGAACAACCTGCTGATTCAAAAGACAAAAAAGTGTGGATTGTCCGAACAGACGGAGGATCCAGTACCATGGGATCTGGGGCAGGAATATGTCTCACTTCCCCCTATGGGGACAATATGTTCCAAGCTATTTGTTTTGCTTTCAGGGCATCCAATAATGAGTCCGAATACGAATCAGCTATAGCTGGGTTAAAATTGGCATACATCTGTGGAGCAAAAAGGGTCAAGCTACTAAGTGACTCCCAATTGCTTGTCCACCATGCTCTAGGCATGTCAGAGGCCAGAAAGGAACAATTGATTAGATACTTGCTCCTCCTTAAAAATGAAGCGTCAAAGTTTAAAGCTGTTGTCTATGAGCACATCCCCCGGGCAGAGAATGAGTTAGCAGACTCATTGGCAACGATAGCATATACGGAGTCCTACCCATGGATCCATGTGCTTGAAAGCCCTTCTATTCAACTTGATGAAGGTGTAAAAGAGGAAGTCTTTGAAATACAAGTAAACCGGCCTCAAGACTGGAGGTCTCCTCTTATGCAATATCTGTCCGATGGCATCGTGCCCTTGGATAAATCACAAGCCAGAACATTGAAACACAGGGCTCGTGGTTTCATTATGATTCGAGAAGTCTTGTACAAAAAGTCCTATAGCAAACCTCTCCTACGCTGTTTAGGGGATCATGAGTCACAAATGGTTCTATCTGAATTGCATGATGGTGAGGGATCAGCCCATTGTGGATTTAGAGCTTTAACAAGAAGAGTGTTTCTCTCCGGATATTATTGGCCATCAATTATGAAAGATGCTAAGGAACTGGTAAGGAGATGTGACCCATGTCAGAGGTGCAGCAATGAAATTCATGTACCAGCCATTCCTTTGGAATCAATTTCGGAGCCCATCCCTTTTGCTCGATGGGGATTGGACTTAGTTGGGCCTCTCCCTGTGGCGTCCGGAGGGCAAAAAACCATAATTGTAGCCATTGACTACTTCTCGAAGTGGATAGAAGCAGCCCCCTTGGCAGGGACAACATCAAAAGCTGTTATAAAATTCATTCTGTCCAACATATGTTGCAGATTTGGTGTCCCCCAGAAAATAACAACAGACAATGGGCCACAGTTTGATAATAGAGAGATGGAGAGCTTCTGTGCCTCAAGGGGTATTCAGCACTGCTTTTCTTCACCTTTCCACCCACAAGCCAATGGGAAAGTTGAGGTGGCTAATAGAACAATACTGTCCGGTTTAAAGAAAAACTTAGAAGGGGCTGCTGGGAAGTGGCCTAGTTATCTACAAGAAGTCCTGTGGGCCTACCGGACAACACCTGGGGCTGCAACACAAGAATCCCCCTTTGCCTTGGTCTATGGGATGGATGCAGTAGCTCCCATAGAGAAGACACTCCCCTCCTTTCGTGTTCATAACTTCTCCGGACAGGCTAATGAGATGACAATTAGAAATCAGCTTGATTTAATTGAAGAAAGGCGGGTAAAAGCTCATCTTAGAATGGCACACTATCAAGGCTTGATGAGAAGCAGGTTTGCTTCTAAAGTTAAAAGAAGGGATTTTCAACCAGGAGATAAAGTATTGAGAAAAGTTTTCTTGCACACCAAGGAAAAGCTCTTCGGAAAGCTGGCCCCAACTTGGGAGGGTCCGTATACTGTGGTTGAAAGAATCAAGCCTGGGACATACTGGTTGGAAGACAAAGATGGCAGGGTTTTAACTCACCCTTGGAATATTGAACACCTTCGAATGTACTTGGAGTAAAGCTTATGTAAATATTTACTTGTTTAAACATCCATGTAAATATTTGGGGGCATACCACTTCCTCTCTTCGGCGCCACGGAGAGCTTTCAATAAAACTTGATGCTTTCTTCAATAATTTTCTAAGTTTTTGCAAAATTCTGTTGTTTGTCATACTACCCGGACTGAAAGGACTAAAGGCTACTTAAATTTTAGCCAGAGAAATTAAACACTCTCACAATACAATAATTCAAAGCTACTTAAATTCTAGCTGTCTAAGGTGAGACAAATAATAAAAGAAGAAGATGGTTGAGTAAAATAAAAGCATTCATTCAACAACTTAAAGTTGCCTTGGCCTTCCAAGGACTTTTTGAACAAGTTTGGGGCACAGTACAAAAATTTGGCCGAATAATACGGACACCATCACAAAAAAAAGGGTGTCTTGGCCTTCCAAGGACTTTGGTTCAAACAGAAGGTAAATAGAACGAATTATAAATTAAGGTTGAGCCTTTGAAGATGGCTCACCCTCATCCTTTTTCTTGCCCTTGATGTCGCTCTTCTCCTTGACAATCTTCTTACCCTTGGGGTCAATCTCTTCCTCACCTGGACTCTCTCCGGTTTCCTCTTCGTCACCAGACGAGGACACATCAGTGTACCCTTCATCAACCATGGTCCAGTATGGGAGATCATCGTCATCCACATAGCGCCATAAGTCCCCTAGTCTCCTCTTCGGGAACTTCTCGTGAAACAGGAGGACCATATCGGACTTCACCTTTTCGATCATTAATTCTTCACTCCGTATCATCTCTCTGGCATAAGCATTGATTTTGGCCTTGATCATGGCCTCCTGATCCTTCACCAAAGCAGCTTTCTCTTCAACAGCCTGATTCACTGCATTCTCTAAAGCAAGTTTGTCAGTGGTCAGATTGGTGACAAGCTTCTCTTTTGCTGCAGTCTCCCCTCTTGAGGCTGTCAAGTCCTTCTCCAGTCCGGACACCTTAGCCCGGAGATCTTTTACAGTCTCTTCTAAAGAGGCAACTTTTGTGTTGCTTTCAGTTTGATTCTTCTTTAACTGTTCGTTCGACTCCTTAAGCAAATCAACCTTAGTAGCAGCAGTCCTGAGGTCATCGGACAGCTTCTCCTTCTCAGACTTGAGGTCTCTAATGGTGGTTGCCTGACTTCGGACTTGCCTTTCCAAGGTAAGTACTGGCTGCACGTTGCTAAGGAGAGAATGGGCTATGATGTCCCTCTCACTGGAAACCATAAAAGTCTTACCATTGAAATTCACTGTGTTGGAACTACTTGGGGGAACATATTGCCCTGCGAATTCATCTCTGGACAGGCCAAGGAAATAATCACCTAGTTCACCAAGACCGGTGATATCCACTTCATCCATGTTAATTTCTCCCCTTTCGACCTCATCAGTATGGAATTCCATTGGAATCCCTTCATTAAGATTCCCTGGGATCTCTTCGGCTAACGTCGGATCGGTTGGGAAAGTGGGCTCCGGATCCCGGAGAGCGAGCTCTTCTCCTTGGGAAGTATTTTTCTTTTTAACTTCCCTATCAGCACTGTCACTTGCTTGCTTACGAGCCCGTTTGGAAGCCCTTGAAGGTTTTGGGGGATTCACTCCTTGTTTCTCGCTCTCCTGTTCTACCACCTGTAGAAGGTTTGCATCAACTTGAGCCTGGGCTGGCACCTCTGCGTCTGTTGGGGCCTCTTTCTCAGTATCCTCTACCGCCTTCCTGCCTTTCTTCTTCTTGTCCTTCATTTTACTTGGGGCTTTGGCCCGGGCAGGAAGGAATAGGGTCCCATCCAGTTCGTGAGACCTTCTCAGCACAACATCTTCATCAGGTGGGGTGGAGAACTCCTCCCAGGTTAAGTCTCTTCGACCTGTGGTGTTCCACAGGTGAGACCTCGCTAGGTTCCCAGCAGTAAAGGCTTTATGAAACCGGTTCTCCCAGTTTTCTGCGGCCCAAGCGTTGATTTTGCCACAGGTGACCTGTCCGGCCTTCAGATAGTCCCCGAACTCCTTTGGCAGCTCTGATAAAACAAAAGAAAAACTGATTAGTATAAACTTAAAGGAAAGAGAGGTTCGAACAGAAACTTAAAGTAAAAACTTACGATCGCTCCTCCATCTACTTCGAAGTAGGCTAGGATTCTCCCCGGTTTTAATTTTCTTGCCATTCTCCCATGAGCCACTGACAAACAGGAACTGGCTCCTCCACTTGCTCTCCGACTCCAGGAGATCGTCAACAGCTTTAAGATCGTTCCCCATGTTGAAATGGTAGAAGGGGAACTGATGGTGTTTGCACAAATTAGCCACAGCTGCAAACTCTTCCATTGGAAGAGGAATTCCGGATAGCCTAGACGCCATAATACATGACATCAAGGTGTACCAGCCGTTAGGGCTTAGCTGTGATGGACATAGCTTGACCAAGTGAAAATAGCGTACTATTTCTGGATCTAGTGGGAACCTAAGTCCCCAATTGAATAGCTCCGTAAAAAAGACTATCTCATTTCTTTTGCAGTCCATCGAGGTCTCTGGATCGATGGGAATTCGAATCTTTACATTCTCAGGGATCCCCCACTTAGTACGCAGTCGTCCCAGATCTTTAGTATGGATGAACGCATACTTGGTCTTTAGCAGAGATGAAAGATACTTGAACTCCACCTTGTGAAAGCAGGGCCCTACTCTCCCTTCGAGGCTCTCCGGCAGGTCCGGACGCCTCAGATACAAGTCTTCTTTGCCCTTCTTGGCAACAACGATAGCAGTTTCAGCCTGTCCGGAGGACTCAGACTCAAATCTAACCTCCTCTGTGGAGTCCTCCATCCTCTCCTCTATTATTGTTGGGGGAGCTTCTGTAGAAACAGCCCGGAGAGGGACAAAGCTTGGCACAGCTAATCCACCGGACTGTTGGCTCTCCGAATTTCTTCGACTTATCACCTCAGTTTGAGTTTCTGAGGTTGAAGTTTCTTTGGGAGGTAGTGGACTGCTAGCCCCCGGACCGGCCGGCCTTTCCCGGAGAGTCCTAATAGTTGCCCCGGACCCTGATTCACTATTTTTTGCCCCCGATTTTGAGGGTGTGCTTTTAGAAGGAAGTCCTTTAACCAACCTACTCGGCCTTTTCATGATTAATTTGTCTGGGGAGTGGTCAGAATCAGACCCCATAGCAATGAAAGAGGATTTCTTCCTAACACTGGTGACAGTGACCCCCGGTTCGACAATAGGAATCGACTCTTGAACTGAAGAGCCAGATACTATGGGAGAGAGTGTTGATTGAAAGATTTTTCTAGGTTTTGTACCTTTAGAAGAAGATGAACCTTTGTCAGATTCTTCGATTGAAGGGGCTGGTTTCTCGACAGGCGATGCTGGAAGCCCTACTGCAAGTCTTTTTTCTTTTTCAACTCTTTGAGCTTTCTCCAATTCTGAGAGGTTAAGCCAACCGCCCTTGATCAGTGCTGTTCTTGCTGTGAACATAAACAACTAAGGAAGTTTTGAAGTTTTAGAGAGATAAAGCTTTGGGTGAAATGGCAGAGTGAAAGAGATAATGAAGCTGTGAAAAGTGAAAAGAATTTATAGTAAATGTGAAAAACGGGTTTGATTCCTAGGAGAATCCGAAAAGTTGGGCAATAATTAAAAGACGGCGCTGATGTCATTTATGGCATTTAAAAGAGGTAACTTGTTCGAGAAAGTGGTGCAACTTTCAAGGTGAAAAAACGGCTAAAGTAACCAACCAGAGAGTGACACGTGTCCCACTAACTCTGAAAAGAACCGTTTGGAATTCGTAACGTTTGGTCTGTCCGGTTCTGTCCTCAACTCTCTCCGAATTGATAAACCACTTCCTGTATCGGACTGTTTTTCAGTTCTTTGACAAGGATACTTGTTCAAATACCTAAAAAAGGGGCTCCTGATGAGTCCGAATTCGAAGTGCACCTCGGAAGGGCAGCCCAAAGTAGATCTCTCCGTAAACCGGACAGGATCCAAGAGCTTAATTCGGACAGGACATTTGAACCGGGCAGGTGACTTCGAACACTGCAAGCCCAAAGCAGTTCGAACTATGACTAAAGTACTAAAAAACCTAAACACTATCTGACTAAGCTACCTGCTCATCTACTTAAAACTCATGGGTCTTTAAACATGACCCGGGTCCATTAAACTTGACCCGAAAGCCCATAAGGGCCCAAATTACATACTATAAATACCCAACCACCAGCATTAACTATGGGTAACAAAAATTTACTGCTGCCAAGCTGCTCAATTCTCTCTCCACCTTAAAATATCTTGAAACACCTTCACACCACCCTGAAACACCCTCACGCCGCCTTAAAACTCCACTTGAAATTACCAGCCTACCCTCAGGCTACTTTTATCCTCACCAATAATATCTGCTGGAACCCCTGTAACATCAGTGTTGCACCAAGCAAAAACAGGCTGATGGTCTTTCAGAAACTTCAACATCTTAATCTTAAGTTCGGATGGCATTTCGGACCCTATCTTAACACTTTTTCCTTCTTCCAAAGAGTGTATTTCAACTTCTTCAACCGGTATCAACACTCCAGGGGTCTCTTTGGGGTCATCAATTTCAACCTCACCCCCAGAAAGCCCCTCAAACTACTATTCTTCGTTGATACGAACTGCCCCCAACGTCCGTGGAGCCAGTGCTGTAGCATAACATTCTCTTGCAATCTTTTGGCTGCTCCGGACAACTCCCACTTGTCCTTGAACAACATATTTCAAACATTGGTGGACTGTCGAGGCCATTGCATGCATCCTAGAGAGCCAAGACCTCCCTAAAATAACATTATAACAAGTGGGACAATCCACCACAATAAAAAGTATCATGACCATCTTCTTAAAAGGGCCCTTGCCCAATAAAACTTCGTCTTCGAACTCCCCGATCACATATGGTGAGCTCCCAGTGAAACCCATAATTGATCTGTCCGAACACGGAATTACAGCTAAATTTTTCATCTTTTTGTAAGTGGTTAAGAAGAGGATATTGGCTGAACTCCCAGTATCCACCAAGATTCGTCTTATGTCATTACCCTCAATGGATGCTCCTATGACAACAACATCTTCATGAGGTCCAGATATATCCCTTAAGTCATCTTCATCGAAAACAATGAAGGGAAATATAATTTGTGATTGATAGGAGGTCATTCCTTCTTCCAACTGGGTGGCTAAAGTATGAACGTGCCTCTTCCTTGAAGAAGCAGTAGGAGCTGTCATAGTATCCCCTCCAAAAATTGTGAGTGACTCAAAAAATTCAATAAGCCCGGAGACTGTTTTACAACGTTCCTCAATGGCACCCACCCTATTTCGAGTTGGATCAGGATCCAAATATTCTGACTCTACATCAAATCTTTCGATTATAACCATAGCTCCCTCCGGAGCAGCATTGCTCGGACCAACCCAATGAGCATTATCAGGCCTATTTCCTCCTCTTCTTTTGACATATGCCCCCAGCTTTCCTCTTACAATTAAGTTCTGAACTTCTTGTTTCAAGGCTATACAATCGTCAGTGGTATGACCAATATCATTATGGTACTGACAAAAATAATTATTACGATGTTCCCTAGGAGATTGCAGTGCAGCTGGCCTTCTATAGTGTACTTCTTCCTTTGTTTTGTCATAAGTGGTGGCCGCACTTTCTTTTAACTCTGCAAACCACTCCGGTTGAACCTAAGGCCCCCTTTTATTTCTAGATTGTTGACTCTGGGCAGGCGCAGCTGGCTGAGATTGAGATTTAGCCCTGTTATGTCCTTGTCCGGTCTCCCTGGCCTTGTTCCCGGACTGGTTTTGGTTGGGGTTTGGTGCAACAGGGGCAGACCTCACTTGCCTGTACACCTTAGTTTTATTTGTTTCATCAACGTTAATTTGCTTTCCGACCTGATTCAATAGACCTCCCCAAGTCATTGTTTTCTTTCTGGTCACTGAATCAGCCAAATTTCCAGGGATTAAGCCCTGTCTCAAGGATGCTATTGCTACTTGCTCGAAGCAATCTGCCAGCCCGTTTTTGGTGTTCATAAAACGACTTATGTATTATTTCAGTGACTCGTTTGGTTCTTGGGCACAATGGATTATTGTATCCCCATTGCCTTTCAATTCCTTACTCCCAACAAATTGCCTTCGAAAGGCCACCCAAAAGGTATCGAAGTTTCCGATGCAGCCTTGTGGTAGGCTGTTATACCACTTCAGAGCACTCCCCGTAAAGGACTGGGAGAATGCTCTACAGAGTAACTTGTCGTCATCATCGAAATTCATCATAAACTTTTTAAATTGTTCCAAGTGGATGTCCGGATCAGTACTGCCATCGTTTTTTTCCATTTTAGTGCTATCGAACCTCTTAGGGAGGTTTCCGGACAAAATCTTGGAAGACAATGGAGATTGTCTCCAATTCCGGCCACGACTGAACACAGTATCCTCATTGGGAGTTGCAAAGATACCTGTTTCATCGTGGAAGGCAAAAGGATCCATCAGCATCCGGTCTACATGCCTCCGGCTGTGAGATGATCCTTTGCCTATATTCTTCTTCAATTTCCCATGTTTATCCCTTTTTCTTGAATTCTTTTTAATCAAATTTTGCTTCTTTTTGGATCGGCCCTCATCACTGCTGGAGGACAAGGACTCTTCGACTCCATCCTCGTCCGAGGAGCTAGCAGAAGACTCTGAGTTTGAATCAGAACTCTCCACTGGCTTAGACCGATGATAATTTTTGGAGCTAGCATGAGTCTTCTTGGTACTCACATGAGTCTTCGAAGGCTCATGCTCTCTAGGGTTGTCAGTATGATGAGCAACTGATGCTTTTGACTTTTCTTTCATGCCCATCTTAGCCTTCTCTGCCCTCAGAGCTTCTATCTCGCCCTTTAATCTATCACGCTCCTTGATGGTATATTTATCATTTTCACCCACCACTTCAAGCAAAGCTGGTGGTACTTCCGGGGCGTCTAAATTCATTCGGACTGATTTTTTCTGTTGGTTTCGAATGCTTGATTCAGGCACCGTCGTTCTCCCACTGTGGTCGCCAATTTGGTGAGGTTTATTTTCGTCTGAGGGTAAGTTTGTAATTTTTGTTTGGAGTTTTGTAGAAGTTTGTAAGTATTTAATGTTTGAGTAGTGAGTAGAGGGAGAATTAAGCAGCCTAGTTGTATTTAATTTTCATTACCCTCATTTAATGTTGGTGGTTGGGTATTTATACCCTTACATCTGGGCCTTATAGGCTTTCAGGTCATGTTTATTGGACCCGAGTCAAGTTCAAGGACCCATGAGCTCTTAGTAGGAGAGCAGGCAGCTTAGTCAAGAAGTGTTTAGGTTTTAAGTACTTTAGTTCTTGTTCGAACAGTCCAATGTGTGAGGTGTTCGAACTGCCCTGTCCGGTTAAGTAGTCTTTGTCCGAACTGTCCCTGTTCGTAGTGGTAACAGAATTCGGACTCACCAAAGTTGATTAACAAATTTGAACCTGGTATAAGGTTTTTCAGCTAAAAGTTGATCCACAAATTTGAATATAGTATATGATATAAAGACCCCATTGGCGTTGGCATCGAACACTGATCACTTTCAATTAAAAAAATGGTAGGACATCGAGGAGAGAGTACAAAAAAACGAAAAGAATGGTGAAAATATAACAAAAACAATGAAGTCATAACTTTTAAAGGAACATAAAATAACGTATGATAAGCAACAAGGTTTAAGCATTGGAAGGGGTCTTTCGGATGATTCAGTGTATTCGATAACAAGGTCTGTACAATCAATTCCTTCTGGACGATCTTCTTCTGGGACACCTAGCCATATCGACCCTAACGATATATGGGAAAACTGTTCATGGAAGTTTAAAACATAACTGACCCTTGCATCGGCAACCTCTTCTTCCATAACTTTCTTGCACTTAGCAGCAAAAAAACGATTCTCTTCCTTACGTCTGTCGACGATTACTTGAAGATCATGAAGGTTTGTAGTCATTTTCATCCATCGCCAACGAAGGTAGCCGTTTTGAAGCTTCTGAGCAGCCAACTCTTTGAGGGCTTTCGTACGATCTTCTTTGGCTTGAGAAACAGATTTTTCCCACTTTTTTCTTTCACATCGAAATTTTGGATCTTAGCTTCGGATGCGTCAGCTCGAGCGTTGGCAAGATCAATTAATTTATGCGACTCCTCAGATTTTGATAAGATGTTTCTCTTGAGCTCTGCAAGTTCCTTCCGAAGTTTTATCACTTCTCTTTCTTTTTGGGCTATGAGGGCAAGGATGTTTTGTAGGGAAGTTGTTAGGATGTCTGAATCTTTAAGGGAAAGAGAGTTTGAACTCTGAGCGTGTACATGCAAGGTCGTAGGATCAAGATGCATTGAATCTTCTTGACAAGGAGTACGGTCTTGGTGGGCCACCACAGCAAGATCACCTGAGTGGCCTGATGCTCTAGTTATGCCCGCGGAACGTATTTCTTCCGAGCTTTTTTCTCTTACAAAGACTTCGGCAGGTGTGGCCGATTTCGGACCGCTAAAATGTTCCAACATGGTGGGAATGGTGATTTGTTCTGTGACTGGGTCATAATGCATTTCATCTGCAACGATTATCTCTTTGGATTTTTTGTTTGAAGTATGATTTCACTCGTCAGGTGCAGCATTCTTCTCTCTTTTAACACCACGTCCTTTCTGCGTCCCTTTTCCAACTGCAGGAGATTTATCTCCGCTTGCGATTGGGTCACTAAGGATGACAGTGGTTTAAGGCTCTGAGGGTAGTACTTTTAGGGGTTTGTCTACGACGACACTGTCGGCATTTTCTTATTCGTCTTCTGGATCAGACAACTCCTCCGAGTTCACCCGTTTACTAGGCGCCCAATCTCTTTTGGCTAAAAACACCTAAAACTCTGGGGCATCTAGTCTCCTCATGAAGTCGACAGCATCAGGAGAAATCTGCAACTGATCGATAATTAGAATATCGTTGGAGCAGCGCCAAAGATTGCTGTTGATGAGGTTTTTGTTTTTGAAGCATCAACAGAATTGCTGACCCCAGTTCTTTCTGGCAAAGGCTCGGAGTTTAGAAAAGATTTCCAAATATTTTTTAAGGTGAGCTTTTCTCAACTCCTGAATAGTTACCTTTCAAGCTTAAGGAAGAAGGTCGGTCAGTAAAAAGAAACCTCCAGGAGTCGATTTGTAAGTTAGGCGCCTCAGATTCTTTTTATTGTATGGTCGACCGTTTTCCCAAGCACCGCTGATGAAGAAACATCGGTACTACCATGATCTGTCAGCTTCCAATAAATTGTTCACTATCTTTTTTGGGTTGGGAAAAGAAGAGTAGAAGAAGGGAAACTTAAGAGACTTTGACAATCGAGATATGCCTATATATTCTTCTATAGATATTGGGACTCCGACCAATCGAGAAGCCATAATTGTAGACATTAAAGTGTACCAAGCGTTATAAAATATTTGACAATTTCAGGATCAAAGGGAAGTCGCAGACCCCAATTGAAAAGCTCAGTGATCAAGAGGAGTCTCACCAGGATTCGGAAAGCGAATGGTTACACAATCAGGAATCCCCCAGATCTTCTTTAAGCCGGCCTCTTTGTCGGGAGAATAGTACAGATACTTCCCAGTAAAAAAAGACATAATGTGATCTCTGGGTAGGAGAATGTGGTAGTCATTCACAATATCGGAAACTTCAAGGGGTAAGGGTTATTTTTTAGCCTCACCAACTGCAGGAGTAGTTAGAGCCTCTGGAATTGTCGGTGCATCTGGTTCGACAACTTTGTCCTCAACTTTCGTCGCGTAGATGCCTTGGTTGAAGGCTTATGAGTGGCATTTACAGCATTTTTGTCTTTGACCCTCGTCGAGACAGAAGCCTTGGTTGAAGGCTTATAAGTGGTTTTATCTGCAATTTTATCTTCGACCCTCGTCGACACAGAAGCCTTGGCTGAAGGTTTAAGAATGGGCTTTTCAACAGTCTTGTCTTCGATTTTTAACGATGCAGATACCTTTGAATATTTGAGAGTTGATTTTTCGGCCTCGACACTTTGGACCTTCTTGGACAAGGATTTATCAGCAGACACCAACCCTTTGGAAGAGGGAGTCGCGAGAACAATGCTCGAGCTACTATTAACTCGAGTATGACTAGGCACTGACACCTTGACCTTTTTAGAAGCTTCTTCTTCAGGTTTCCTTCTTTCCTCATCTTGTTGAACCATTCATTTAGGAGTGGTCGCAGTGTTGTGACTAGTTCGACGTCCTATAATGGTTGGAGTTAGCTGGACATATTCAGGAGTGGTAAATGAAGAGCTAGAGCCACCCATAGTTGAGAAATGAGTTTATTTGGTGGATCAACAGTATCTCGGGGTTTCGAAGGTATAGGATGGGTTCCAGCATCGGGTTTTTCTGGTTTTTAAAGGAGTAGAGCGAGTAGCGGCGGCAGGCTTCTTTGTTGATGAGGAAATTCTTGGGATAGTCGGGGGGCTCGCGTTGGAAGAAGGTATAGATGGGCCTGGATTTTTGGGTTTTGGAAAAATTAGCAGCTCTGAACTCAATGGAGATATGGGACCTTTGTGAATTAGTCCAACGGCTCAGTATTCGTCAGCCCGTTAGGTGATACTGAAATAATCAATGAAGCCAATAACTGGTGTGTCAGGAGCGTCGGATTTCTTCTTAGGTTTCTTATGAAATGAGGGTTTTCTCATAAACAAAATCAGAGTCTCTCTCTAAGAATTGGAAAGTAGCAAGGTGTTTATCTCTCTAGAACTCAGGTAAAATATGAATATGAAGAAGTGAGACTATTTATAGGCGAGTAAGCATGGTAACAGTTCGTTCCATAGAGAAGCACAATCGAAAAGAGCGTCGGGAAGATCAAGAGTCGCTTAACCAAAATGTTAGTAAAAGTATAGTTAAGTTATCGCGAGACACGTGTCCACCATAACAACTATCGCAGACCTAGGGGGCTAGCCTCATGATGCACGCGTTGAGTAGTTCAACAGGTGGAAATTTCAAATACAGATGACAAATTGATGAGTGACACGTGGACGAGTAAGAAAACTAATTTTGTGGGTAAAGGAAATGGGCCTCTGGAAAAGATAACTTGACCCAAAGCTTGTAGAGTTGGGCCAAAGTGTTCAATTACAATTCTGATTAAAATTCGATGCGTCGGGGTGTAAAAGATCAGTAGTTCGATCACTAACAAACTATTGTAGAATGCTGATAGTTTATTCTGCCGACCCTGTAATGAAAGGTCGACAAATAACAGATGGACTACAACATCGGTGTTTTGCGGTAGGTGGAGACAAGGTAAATAACACTTGAAAATTTACTACTGTAGATTTTTGACCAGAAGGCTCAGCAATCAAGTAGTTTTTTCTCGACTCTCCACAAAACTAAGGGGCTACTGATAAGGGCGTGAAATGTCAAGATTATTAGGACGCTTAATTGATAATATAAAGGCATATAAGGGCCTATTTTTAAAATTAGGAGATATAAGAAACAAGTGTAAATATGAGGACCACTATGTAATTAGTATAAACATAGCATGTGACAATGGAGCCCACCACTAGCACTATTTATGGAAATATCCCTTTTTGGGAAAATGGTACTTTCTAATCATGGTACATTATTTTGACTACTTTCTCTCTTTTGAAAACTTTGTACTTATTCTCCTGACACAATTCTATTGTACACGATATTTGATAATCAGCCCCGGATAAATCTAGAACCATCAAGGTTGAACTAGAATCCCATGATTATTTATAGTAAAAACGCATGTTCAGTGAAATCGCACGGTGTTTATTGTCTAGTAAAATCATAAGATTGATTTGTATTGATATCATGTGTTTAGTTTTATGCCTCCCACTAGTCATTTGGTAGACTATCGATGTTTGGATTTATCAGACACTTAACGAAAACAAGCAGAAAGTACCATCCAAAGGTTTCGATGGTGCTTACCATTGTAAATTCAACGCAATACAAAATTTTGGTCATGCAACGATAAATATAACTAACATTAGTTGTCGATCATTATAACAATATTTTTTGTAATACTTTGTCTTAATGAATACAACACTGGCTGAAAATAGAGATCTCTCAAAAACTATTAACGAATTATTTAAAGCTATGCTATCTGATATGTATGATATGTTCCTTCCAGTATACAACATAAAGAAAGATACAATGAACCACTGGACATTGGTGATTATTGAAATTGAAAATAGAACGACAACAAACTATAACCCACTTATGCCTCACAATAAATACGCAACAGACTACACAATAAAAACAGTTGAGCCACTGGTAAGTATTTAAAGCCATTCACTCTTGTTATTTGATATTGGTCTTACACCTAAACTTCTAACTGCTCTAAACTATTGTTAACAATTGGCGTATTGTATGAAAATAATATATACCTTTTATAGAAAGGGGATATAAAGTAAAAAATGCAAGAGATATTACACCAAATTAACCAGACAACCTCGATTGCGGCGTTTTTTATGAATACGCCAAAGACATTATCCAAAATGGTTTTGTATCAAAATGTTACAATGAAGATATGTATCCAAATACAAGAGCTCAAATGTTTTATGATTTCATAAATGATGTAAACACAAATATTCAGTGGTAGCTCTCTTGACAGAGTTTTTTCTGATGTGACCGATTTTGCAAGTAATTTCTGTTGTAAGTAAAAAAAACCTAATAGTGAGTAGCCATAAACTCGCATGGTTATTAACACAAAACTCGTATGATGATTAACACTAAACTCACTTGATGAGTAACAAAGCATAAATATCATGGTGATTATCCATAGAATCACATGGTATATTATAAAACGACTCGCAAGTTCATATGACTAGAGTTTCTTGGTGGGTTAATATTCAAGAACTCGCATGGTTAATATACCCGAAATCACAAGATTAAAAATACAAGAAAATCACATGTTTAAATACAGTTGAAACCAAATAAGTAACTTGTCTTAACGTTTCAAAAAAACATTGGTCACGCATGTTAATTAATGTAGAAAAATTAAGACCTTCCAACCAATTTGTCATATCAGTATTTAAGAATTCTACTTATTCAAAGGCTAAGTTATTGCTTGACTTGAAAAAATAGATATCTAATCATGACTAAAGAAATAACTACAAAATACATCAAGATTGGATTAGAGTTTCTGCCTATAAATATGGTCAACCAGATTTACTAGAGTATTATACACAAACTCTTCAAAGTCACAAACTCTTCAAATTAAAAAACTATGACGCCTTTATTTTTATCCGAAGATGAGTATGACTACTACTCTTTTTCAGATGATGACTTTTTTTAATCTTCTGAGCACTTCTCCTCGTACAAACATATGACCACCTTCGATTAATCCTTGGAGTTTTCTAGAAATGCATTCATATTCTCCTTCCCAAATGTATATTCTTCACCAGATTCTGGTTCATTTTCCAAAGATGAATCAGATCTCAATGATCTTCCACAAAAAAGGAAGCAAGATGGAGGAAGATGAGGAGGATGCGGGCGAAGAAGTTGGAGATACAAAGGGATAAGAAGTTGTAGAAACCGATGAAGAAGAATGGGAAAAGACTGAAGATGAGGAGGATGACGATGAGATGGATGAAGAAAAAAAAGTCCGACTTAGAATACTCTTCTTTTGATGTTTTAATGTTTTTGTGTTGGATGTTTTTGTTGTTTTCTTGCACCGTAAAAGGACAAACCCTAAAATATCCTATTATTTTTTGTTAGGGTTGAAAGTATGAATAATGTTAGGGTTTTATCTTTTGTTGATTCCACGAAAATTGTAATGTCTATTTTACTAATATAACAAGGTTTACGATCTCATCTCGCATGTTCGATAAATATGAAATATCATGTTACTGGACTATAAAAACTGCTATCGAATATTTTCAATTATGGTCTTGCATGTAAGTAGAAAAAATACTTTACAGTAAGGATATTAAAACTACAAAACATGGAAAACAAATATTTAAAATAGTTCATCACAAGTCCTTTTATTATGTCCTGACTTCAAACAACGGCTTGGTTGTTATTCCTGCACTAGATGGAATACACTTCTTCTTAGGCCTTCCACCTCGTCTTTTCATATTGGGAGGTATAATTTATGGCTCGGGCGAATCATTAGAGTTTGGTCCTCCACCAAAATTCGTTAAAGCCGGTATGCTAAAAGAGTAAGTTTACATGTAATTATTAACATTGAAGAATAGATTTATTGATGTCATATGATCTTGCTGAGTCAAATGTATTGCAACAAAAGCTTGAAAACATGGAAAACAATATTGTTGGCAAACACCACAAGAACATATGAAATCCAACATATTAATAACCATAACAAGTTCTGAAGAAACTAAAAGTATGGATGCCGAAGACTTACGGACTAGCCATGTATAACTTAGTTTGATATTTTGCTTTAAAATATTTTCACAACTAGGGTATAATTTACTACTCTACCTTAGCCTCTCCGAATAACATAATAAAATTTGAATCATAAGTAAGACTATAATTTTGTCAATAAATTCAACTACAACAATTTTTTAATCTGATTGTTAAAGCTTTCAGCTGCAGGAGATGTCATAGCACCATACCGTTTCCGGTTAAGAAATTCTTGAGAGTATTTGTCCGGAGGTAAATTATCGAGAAAATTAACAACTCTCCCACCTTCTTTGCGTGTAAAATATTCAAGCTGTTTTAAAAATATTTATATTTGGAGCATAAACACATCGATGAAACTTATTTATCACCCTAAATTTAAAATTTGGTACAATTATTCAGAGCATACCTCAAATTCTGAATAAGATGGAAAATACAGTATGTATGATATCAGTTTGGATAAAGAGATAAACATCATTAATAATACCTAAATAATGGTTTGAAATAAAAGCGATTTGATGTTCCAACAAATGAGGTTTCAAACACTCCAAAAATTATAGCCAATTGTCAGTATATTCACAACCAATAGTACCAAATTCAATAGGAAATATACCTGCATAACAAGATAAGTAAACTGATTTTATATGTCTTCCATGATGTTTATTATACTAGAATCGCATTGTATAGTATAACAACACTCTCATGGTTATTATCACCATAAAACACAATTACATCAACACTAGAATCACATGTTTATTAACATGATAATCGCTTTGGGTATAACTAAACTCGCGGGTCATCAAATTATAATCGTAGTGTGAGATAAAATACTTTTGTGTGCATGTCTTGCATGTCCATATGATCACGAATCACATGTTATGTATGTAAAATAAAAATCAGAAAAGCATGAAACTTACTATTGTTACCATCCTTTGCTATGGAAGATAACGATACACCCCTATGCTTGCCAGTTAAATTTTTTCTATTAACAGAAAAGCGGATAACATGAATGAAACCTTGAAGACAAGAACCGAGTTCTATGAAAAAATGCTTAAATATGTTTCAAGCAACATATTTCAAATGAAAGTCGGTCATAATATCACAAATCTTCAATCTTTTGAAGTATCCCTTGAGTAAACAAAAATAACTAGAACTATCTTTGAAAACTTTCCTCCTTGATTTCTTTAAACCATTCCATGCGAGACAGTAAAATATTTAAATCTTAGTCATGTTTAACAGACAATTGTATACTTTTCGTTTCCACAGAATGACATGTCCTAATAGAATCATGAATTTATGTAGGAATCAACTCCGGTGTCAAATGTCTCTGATGTTGTTTAGAAAAAACGGGGCTGCTAGTATGTCGTTCAAAAAACTGCTTAATAATCATGCAACCGATCGTGGAATCAAATGATGCATACTGTCTCAAAATTACATCCAATTGAGACTTTATTTTCACCATAAGCAATTATATTACTTTTTGTATTGTGCATGTATTTGAAACAAAAATATGTTCTAACGCATAAAGGCATAAATATAACTTTAGAGTTGCAACACCTTGAGAAAAAAAAACTTGACCAACACATATAATTGCATTAGCTCAACCAGTAGTAGCAAGTTATTTTTTTTATTAATGGTCGTGAAAACAATATTACTATCCCCACTAATTAATTGATCATTTGAGGCTTTTTCCAAACTTATGCTACGTTGTTTACGCATTTCTACAGTAACCTTATTAACGACTTGTTGTTCTATAATAAAATTAGCACTTTTTAAACGCTCAACATTAAGGTATACTACCAAACCAATATAATATTTTCCATTATTAAATAACAATTCTTGTTATCACCACAACAATATGTAGTAATTTACTTACCTTTAATCGTATTTTCTTCTACTTTCAGTATACTTTTGAATGCTTTCAAAGTTTTCAAAATTAGTAAGAGGAACAATTGCAGTTTGGTGACCATGTTTGAAAATACACACTTATTGCTTAGACTTTAGGTACGTTTCACACGCTAAACATAATTACTAACTAAAAAATACACTATAAAATCAGCTGATAACGTATTAAAAAAGAAAAACAGATGAAAATGTGTTTGTATACAACTGGTTTCTACGGCTTCTATAAACCAAAGAAAACAGATGAGACCAATGATGAACATAGCCACTATGCTTACTTTCGATACTCTAATGACCAAACGTCACATAATCGACCAATGATATATATAAAAAATAACTCACTTATAAATTTATGGCTACAAGACTTTGATTGAACCAGGTTCAATAATTTTGATGATAATGGATACTCCAATTTTGCAATCATACATGGTTTGAAGGCTAAAATATGATTACCATATGGTTATTAATAGACTCTCAACTCAGATTTGTAGTGAATATTAGGCTAAAAATGGTTAAAATAGAGAGAGAGAGAGAGAGAGAGAATTAATAGACTCTCAACTCAGATTTGTAGTGAATATTAGGCTAAAAATGGCTAAAATAGAGAGAGAGAGAGAGAGAGAGAGAGAGAACTTATAATTTCAAATATTCAAAAGGTTAAACATGGGTATAAAATGGCTTCTAAAAAAGAGTGATCTTACATAGATGGTAGAGGGTAGTTTTATTTACATAAAACAAGCATTAAGTAAGTATAAATGATAGTTTGGGTATAAGATGGCAGTATAGTTTGGTTATGGGTAAGTTTAACGACATTTCTGCCACCCAATATCAAAGCTATTTACTAATAACCATCAATGACATGAGAAAGTACTGATCACCTTCTGGTTTTGAAACTAAATTATTGATAACCACCTAGATTTTTTTTAATAACCATCATATCTTCGGTTTGTTATTAAGATCTTGATAAGTTTGTTTGATCTATATGTTCGACATGAGAAAGTTCCCTATTTTTATTCGATCTATATGTTCTTCGATAAGTTTTTTTCTTCATTTGATCAAGATCTTTTACAATTGTCAATCGTTTGTTCTTTCTTTTCTTCTTTGACATTTATCGATCGCTTATGGATTCACATGTGATTTTATTTTGTATTAATTTTGTCGTTTTTTATGATTACATGATTGTTTCAATTATGATAATTCTTAGATTTCATACACTCACTTACATATTTTGGGAACTATTTGAAAATGTTGATTTCATACACTCACTTTAATTATGATGAAAATGTTATTTTATGATTTTTAGTTTTTTGTTAGTTTGGTTGCGTAATTAAGTATATTTTGGTTGCATAATTAGTTTCTATGTTTTGGTTGCGAAATTAAGTATATTCTTGAAAAATTACTAATATACTTTGGTTGCATAATAACTATTTTTTTGTTTGTTTAATGACGTATTCGTTGCCTATTTATTTGTAGGTTTGCAATGTCTTCATTGGTTGTTTCTAAATAAAATAATCATTTTCTTTGTTTGTCTAATTAGTAATTTTAAAAGTTATGAAAGTATGGTTGATTTTATAATAAGCAAGTATGATTGGTTGGTCATGGTTTATTTTAGCTCCACTTATTCATTTGGTGAACATAAGAATTGTTTCTTGTGCTGTGAAGATGATTTTAAATCATTGGTTGCATTGGGTGGCCGTAGTAAAGGTCAAGGTATTGTTATTAAGTTTGGTGAAATTATTAAAACTAGAGATTTAAGTATTGATGTTGTTGATCTGAATAATGTTGACAGAGTATCATTACAGAATATTGGTTAAATAGTTGAAAATAATATACTGATTGAAGAACCTAATCCAGGTGTTCATGTTTTTGAACAATAAGAAAAAACAATTCTTGATATTAGAAATTGGATTGATAGTATTCAAGGTGTAGGGCATGTATCTGAAGGTGATGTTATATCGCTGCATCTTGCGTTATCTCAATATTCTATCGAACATAGATTTACATACAAATTCATTTATAATAAGAAATAGAGATTAAGTGTTCACTGTTTGATGAAAGAGAGCAAAAGATGTCCATGAAGGCTTTATGCTTCAATTGATCAGTCGAATGGATATATGCTTATAAAAAATATGTTCATGGTCATAAGTCTTATCCTGGCTTCTCGATAGAAAATAAAAATCATTTAACGTCTGATTTGATATCAAATAAGATAAATGATGATATTAGATCAAAAAGTGATATCACTTCAAAAAAATTCAAGTCCTAGTTAAATCTGATTATGGTTTAGATATTTTTTTTATCGCATGTCATGTTTTGATTTGGAGATAACTAGAAGGGAAATTTACCAAGATAGTTACTTAGTTCGGCCTCTTGAAAGGTTGTTCTAAGGCCTTAAATACTTTGGACATGGCAAGATTTTGTACTAGAGTATGATGGAGATAGCTTTTGTTTAAAAATGATCTTATATAGCTTACAAAGCATGTCTTCAAGGTTTTTCTCTTACCATCTGATGTTTTTCATCGATGATGCATTTTTTACTAATACACATCGCGGGGTTTTACTATCGGCAATAGCTAAAGACGGTAACAATTGTAAGTTTTTGTTTTGTTTTATTTAATAAAAAATATGTTTAAATGTATAATTATTTTTGGGTACGTAATTATGTTTTAACTTATTGCATAATTAAGTGCAACTTGGTTGCGTAATTATATTTTTGTTGTAAAATTAGTTTGACAATGTGAAAATACAATATTATTTTTGGTTGCATAATTAAGTGTTAGTTGATTACGTAATTATGTGCGGATGGGTTGTAAATTTATGTTTCTTGTTGCGAAATTACATATTATATTTTTCAAATTACTTTATCCAGTTGATCTTATTACTGTTATATATTTTGTATGTATTGTTTTAGTAGCATTTTTTTGGGTCTGAAGGATGATAATTGGCAATGGTTTTTAGAAATATTAAAGCCTCATTTACTTGGTTGTCAAATCACGTTTTTATCTAACCGCTACCTAGGGATTGTTAATGTTGTTTCAACTGTTTTTCTTGATTGTTCATTCATATTGTCTTAATTATCTTATTAAGAATCTGAAGCATGTGTTGAGACGTTCACCAAATGATTTAAGGAAGAAGATGGTCAAGATGTTGATACAATATGCTTATACATCCACTCAAAGTTTACTCGATTTACATTTGCATGATTTGTTTTTAAAAAGATGGTAAGAAAGCACTTAATTTTATGGAAAACCTTCGTAAAAAAGTATTCATGCTAGTTTTTTTTAGGTAAATGTTATGGTTCTATGGCTTCTAGTCGAATTGAGTTTATTAATAATCAAATCAAAGAATTTTGTAGCTTGTATATTTCAGATTTATTGGATAATATAAGGGTTATGCTTATGAATCAGATGTCAAAATGTTATTATGATTGTTTGCATGGATTTTTCGGTCGTCTACCAAAGTATTGTTTGAAGTTCAATCGGGACCAATTATGGTTGCTGATATTTCAAACTACAAATATACTTGTGGTAGTTAGCAAATTGAGTGTTTCCTCTATTCTCATGCTTATTCTATTATATTTACTATTCAGTGGAATCCTTCGTCATCTGTGGAGTCATGCTATAGTACAAGTTCTTATAAGGAAACTTACCATCGTGGCATACCAACTTTATCTACTTTTGGTGAAGCTTATGCTTTAAATCTATCTCGTACCGTTCTTTCACCAATTTTTTAAAAGGAGAACTGGAAAACCTAAGAAGATACAAATTGTATCCGAAGGTGAAAAATTAATTCATAAAGTAAAGCACGTACGTTGTAGAATTATGGTCATCATAGAAGAACATATCAAGAAAATATATAAAATAATGTATTTTTGTTTTTTCAATTGGATATGTTTTTTTGTTCTATTCCTATGATTTTTTCTAAAAATAATTTGGAATTGGACATTTTTTACTTACGAAAGCAACCATTGTTAGTTGGGTGCGTAAATATGTTTTAATTGGTTGCGAAATAAAGTTTTGGTTGCTTAAATAGACATGTAATAAAAAAATACAATTATAATTTGGGTAAGCAATTATGGTTTAATTGGTTGCGTAATTATGTTATAAATGGTTGTAGTTGTGAAAAAAAAACAATATACAAATAAACAATAAAAAAAGTAATACTCTAAACAAAAACAATCGTGTAAAAACATATAAATTTTATAAAAAATATAGTTTTGATATTAACAAACGAGTATCTACGAGTATCTTATTGCATGTTCATTGTTAAAAAATAAACCAAACATTTTATGCTTTTTTATTTGATGCACAATTTTTTTCGTTTGACGCAATTTGTCCTTGTAAATAGTTGTAGAAATATATTGATTTTTATTTTTCGACATGATCTTTAAGAATAACATTTGATTCTTCTATTTATGTAATATGTTCATTGGTTTTTATTTCTAGTTCTTCAATTTATTTAATGACATCTTCATCGATATCCATTTCTGACTGCAAATAAAAATAAATAAAAGTTTATTAGATTATGGTCGCATAATTATTAGCAGTCGTCTTGTAAAAATACATTTTTAGATGGATTAAACATAGTTGTGTAATTATGAGTAAATTGGTTGCGTAATTGTGAGTAAATTGGTTGCGAAATTAGATTTTTTGTTGTAAAAAATATAGTTTATTTGTTCTCTAAGCTAAAATGTGTTTGGAGTTTTTAATGCAGAGAATACTGATTCTTTTGTCATTTTGTTATCTATATTACAAATTTAAAATACATGTAGATTGGTATCGAAAGTGTTTGTAGAGGGACTCGAACTCATGGCTGTTAACGAGTGCGCACAGGGTAAACCCTCATTTTGAGGCAATAGCCTACAAACCAACGCCGGAAGGTAAACCACACAAGGTGACAGACACAACCAAATATACGTTTGCAAAGGAACTCGAACTCATAACCTGCGATTACAAACATGCCTTACTCCACCAACTCGGCTACCTCTTTTGGGACCAACTTAGCCGGCATACATGTTAAATGTAGTGATCGAAATATTATATTATGTTTAGAGTTTTGAAGAACAAAATTTTGAATTTTTTTTTTAAAATGTTTTATATGATTTTTTTTATATTTCATATGGTACGAATGTCTCATTTCCCAATTTCAAATAAATTATTTGTTTAATTTAAAGTTCAGTGCGGCCGTAATGTGTTTGTAGAGTTTTGTGAAAATATTGTTATATTTGTGCTATGAAATTTAAAGTAAACTATTGTATTTGATTTCGATTTTATTTCAATAGAAAGAGGTAACTCAGCTACGCATTTCAAATGACTCGACGATTTCATTTGAATATTTTGAATGCTATTTAAATATGTTACTATTCTTCATTTTCTACTTTTTCTTCTTTAAATATGTAACTATATTTTGTATGAATCTATCTCCTCAGACGAATATTTTCGTATGAGAATGAGTTAGTAAGCATAGTTGCGTGAAAGGTCACGCGTTCATCTTCCTCTCTCAAAATCGGCTTCCTCTGGCTGTTCACCTGTCTTTTCTTTTGGGTTTGGCTGCTCACTCAAAATCAGATTCCTCCGGCTGTTCACCTGTCTTTTCTCTTGGGTTTGATTGCTCACGGCCCATTTGGTTGGTAAAGTTGAGTTTTAGAGGATGGTTGCTCTTATTTTATCTTTTGTTTTAATTAAAATTTTAAAGTTTTTTCACTTTTGTATAGCTTTAATTTTAACTTTAACTTTAATTAAGATTTTAATGTTTTTTCTCTCTTTAATAGTTTTCGCTTTAACTTTAATTTTAACTATCATTAATTACTATTTTCGGTCAACGGATTTTATTTTTATTTTTATTTAATTAATAAAATTTACATGTCCATTAATATTACCTTTTGAGTGTGCAAATTGCAATGGCCAATGGTATTGATTGTTTTATTCGCCTTCGTAAAACAGATCTTAAGAATGCTTTCATCTCGAGCATTTTCATTTCGTTTTTTAGGGATTTGATCCTTTCGAGATCAATTCGAAGTTGGACATTGGTTTTCATCTACCCTCCCTGAAAGATATTACGGAGGTTGATAGTGGCGAGGATGTAGTTTCGCCTCCTAAAAGGCTTCGCTCCTTTGGAGCCAAGGCTAAGGGTAAAAATGATGTGTCTTCCGAAAAGACCATCGTCTGATGCACTGGAAGTCTTTTTCCTTATGAATATTGCTTCTTGGAATGTGAGGGGTCTTAATGATCCCGTTAGACAAAAATATGTTACCGATTTCATAATTAGTAATAGTATCTCTTTGTTAATTTTAATTGAAGCAAAAGTCCAATTTTTTAAAGTCGACTCTATTATTCAAAATATGGATCCATTTTGGCATGTTATTACCAATCATTCCTCTCACCCTCTTGATAGAATTTGGATTATCTGGAACCCTAATATTATTACTGTTTTTAGACTATCCCAATCCTCTCAGTACATTCATTGTATGGCCAAGTGTTATAATTTCAATGCCTCTTTCAGATTCACTGCCTTCTCTCCCAAGAACTTCTAAGAGGTTGTCATAGTAATTGTGGAGGTAAAATGGTAGCCCTTAAAATTGATCTGATGAAATATTTTAACAATGTCTGTTGGCATCTTATCTTTGACATTCTTGTGGCGATGAACTTCCCGGACAAGATGATCATTTGGATAATCAATTGCATCTTCTCCCCCTCTTACTCCATCAATATTAATGGAGACCCTCATGATAAATTCAAAGGAAGAGAGGCTCTAGATGATTTCTACTCCCTTTCTGGTCTAATAGTCAACCATACTAAAAGTCATATATTTCTGTCGGGTATCAATAATCCTCTTCGAACTGAGCTCTTGTCTGTTATGGGTTATATGGAAGGTTCTCTCCCAGTTAAATATCGGGGAGTTCCCCTTCTTACTAGTCGTCTTACCCACTCAGACTGTCGCCATTCTCTTCACAAGATTACTGTCATGATCGATTCTTGGACCTCCAAACATCTGTCCTATGCGGGTTGCCTCCAGCTTATCAAATTCTTCTTATTTGCTGGTAAAATTTACTAGTCCTCCATATTTATCCTCCCCTCTAGGATCATTAAAGAACTGACCTAGTTTCTTTGTCATTTCAGTTGGCCGGGTTCCGCTATGAAAATCCATGGGGCTAAAGTGGCTTGGTCCAATATGACCTCTTCCACAAAGGCGGGCGGTCTTCGGATTCTGGATCTAAAAATCTGGAATCACGCGGCTGTCCTTAAGCATCTATGGTCTATTATTAGTAATAATAATCACTCTATTTGGTGTGATTGGATACAAGTTAAAAAATAAAAAATAATAATTTCTGGGATCTTTCTATTGGTTCCTCCCCTTCTTGGATTTGGAGGAATATTATTCGTCTCCGCCCTTTGGCAAGTAATTTGTACATGGTGGTTATTGGCAATTGTTCGAGTACTTCTTTCTGGTACGATCGTGGATCCTCCCTACCTGTCTAGCTTTTCACTATGGTACCAATATCATCAAGGATTCCCGAATTGGGAATAACCTCAAGGTTTTTAGATATCATCCTCGATGGTAATTGAAATTGGCGTTTAAACATCAGATCGGCCAGAGTTAGAAGTCCTTATAATATTCTGGAGATCAACAACCTCATCCTCACCCTGCCCCTCCTAACATCAACTCCCTTGATGTTCTTTTTTGGATTGCGAAGGCCGGCTGCAATTACCTCACAATCAAGGATACATATAACACTATTCGTACGCCTGCCTCTATTCTTGGGTGGGCTGAGTTAGTATGGAATAAATTCAATATTACTCATCATTCTTTAATTTTATGGCTCGCTATCCTGGGAAACCTTTCTACTAGAGATAGACTTCTCAACTGAGGTATCAATACCCCACCTGATTTTGCCTTATGTAACTCTGCTTCCGAAACTATTGTTCATCTTCTCTTTGACTGTAGTTTCACTCGGAGTATCTGGACCTATGCCAGTTTAAAACTAGGTTTTCTTTTTTCCGACTCGTGCTGTTAGTCTTCGATCTACTAAACATCAAACTGGTCTCGCTCTTGAAACCGTCGCATCTGGCACTCTTGCTTTGGCGCAGTTGTTTACCACGTCTGGAAGGAGAGGAACTCAAGAATTTTTTTGTTCCCCTCCGGCTAATGCCTTTTTAGTTTCTCACCAAATCTTCTCTGATCTTCGGTTCAGATTCCACGACACCAAGATATGCTGGCCTATGTAACTGATTGTATTATTATTTATTCTTATACTTTATTTGTAGGTCTCACGCTCCTCGACCTAGTTCCTTGACTTCAATTGATGTCGCCTTCCTTGGAGTACTATTTTTTGGTTCGATTGGCCCTTTTTGCATTGTCTTAGTTATTCTAATTTATCTATGCTGATCCACCATTCCTACTTTGTTTCATTTAGCAGTCTTGTTTATCGACCTCCTTATGTCGATTGTATCTCCTCGGGGTATGCCCTAGGTACTTGTACGAACTATTTTATTTTTTTTAATGTTTTTTCACAAAAAAAACTATATTTCATCCTCGGCCAATTTTTTTCTTCAAGTTAAAATTTTATGGTCTTTCGTTTACTTGTGTCCTTGTCCTCGTAAACCTGAACGAATCATCGATTTGTTATTTTTGGACTGAGAGTTTTGGTACCGCCCTACTAATTTATCCCTATTAATATATGTAAACTAAAAATAAGAAAATAATATGCTTGGGATTTGTAGATTATTTTTTTGAACACTAAAGTTTTGTGTGTCTATATATCGAGCTGATTATGATACCTTTATAATAGTCATTTTAGTTACGAATATAAATTTAGCAATTATACTTTATTCATATAGAACCAATAGTAATATGAAAGAAAATTTAAATATCTATCTCAACTTAAGTTTTTTTTTTTTAAAACAAATTTAATTTTTGTGTTCAATAACTTACTTGCAATGTAATGGTTTGATAAATCTTACGAGTTCAAAATAGATTTAATTTATTTTATGGTTGAAGAGGAGGTAAATAGCCTGACTCAAATACGTTAACTTTGTTAAGAATATGGGTATCGCATATTCCACCTCCGTATATAAATAAGAACAACCGATCTCCACACTAGTATGATATTGTCCACTTTGACCTCCAAAGGCTTGTACGGCTTTGCTTTTGGTCGACTTCTAAAAGACCTCATTCTAGTTGAGATATATTCTTACTTATATACCACTGATCCTTCCTATGTTTAACCGATATGGGATGTGGGACTTTGGTCGCCACCATAACAAATCCTCATCTCGAACAAAGTATCACTTTAGCCTCATCTCAATTGACTTCCATCCGTCCACTCTAATCAGGTTGGGGCTACCTGAACCATAGAGGCACTACAGATGTAGCTGTTCACCTCCTATTAGACCACACTGTCTTGTTTCTTAGCGCCACTCCCCACTCTAATCAAGTACCATTGTTTGATGAGTCACATGCACTCCCAACTAGGATCTCTAGAGAAACTCATTCACCTTGAGCTAGGCTTGTCGGTTCATCATGTTCGACTTTCGAGAATTTCACCCACGTCGTGTTCTGTTTGGGCATGGAGCTCTGATACCATTTTTTTTATAAATTACTATGCAATTTATCACAAATTGCTCAAAGAAAAAACAAAAAATAAAGGAGACACAAAAAAGAATACATGCTTTTACGTGGTTCGACAATTGTCTACACTAGAGAAAAGTGTTTCACTATGATAGAAAAGGGTTACAAATTACAAATTGTGTTTTTGTGTAGCCCTAGTAATTTATTTCTATGGAATCAATAGACTTACTAGATAATGGTCCTAATGGGCTCATATACACCAGACCCAACATGAAATTACCTATTTTAGATTCACTGTCAATGACACAAAACTGTACCGCCAAACACGGTACACTGTTAAGGCACAATGACACTATCACAGACACAAAACTGTACTGCCGAACACAATACACTGTCAAGGAATTATTCGACTCATTCACAAAAAAAATTCCCCTTGAGGCGAATAACCTTTCTTCACTATCAACAAATAAACTTCTCTTCTACTGACTAACCAAATGCCCTTAATGCATTCACTCTTTACTGTGAACACCAATTCAGTTTAGGCTTTCCCTAAACTTTCAAACCGATACTGCATTAGTCATTATATTTGCTGGATTATCATGTGTAGACACTTTCTTCACATCAACAATTCCCTTTGATATTATATCACGAACAAAATGATAAATGACATCTATGTGCTTTGTATGCTCGTGGTACATCTGGTTCATTGTAAGGTGTATGACGATTTCACCAGTCACAAAACACTTTGTAGTATTCCTACCCAAGCCCAAATCTGACACCTAACCTTGCAACCATATTGCCTCTTTAACTGCTTCTGTTACCGCCATGTACTTTGTGATCACAAAAAGGTAAAAAAAAGGTACGCAAACGAGATAAAGGTAATATATCAAGGGCGTATGTCCCTACACCTATACCAAAATGTGTATCCAAACTTATCCTTCTCGGATTACAATCTAAGGGAAGTATCATTTCCATACAGTGACACGTTTCTAATAATAGTAGACTTGACATGGGTGGAGATAAAAAGGGTAATGATCGACATTGGAAGTTTGGCAAACATCTAGTATAAAGGAGCATACAAGAGAATGAGAAGAGTTCTGGTATGAATACTGATTCAAAGAGTCTTGACCGAATTCATAAGAGCAAATACAACTATACTCGGGGAGATAACTTTAGACATAACTCTTAGGAAGCAAGAATTTAGAAAGAAGGTACAATATATTTGCATGGTTATAGATGCACGATATTCTGATAATTTATTAAGTCTTGAAATCTCTCAAACGCCCTTATTATTACGAATTCAATAAAAACGTTAGCATAGATCTGGAGTGTTAAGATCTCTTCAAAGCTCCAAATCCTATGGCATTTGATAAAACAAAAGTTGGATAATTGTGGAGTCATAAAATATCATCGGCGCCTTAATGCTACGATATTTTAATGCATTAATAAATAAATATAGGTTAGACTAGAATAACAATAACGCCCAACACTGTAGTTATTGGGTGGTAAAAGAACATGAATATGATTCATGACCCACTCCAAATACTAAAAGGAACCATGCGTTCCTTTCCAAAATCAATAAATTTTTGTTATATTAGATATAACACAACACAGAAACATGTGTCCCTTAGATTTTTATGACTTTAAAGTTGGTCACTTTATTTGGACAAGCATTACTTCAGGTTAAAGTGCAAGAAAATACAAAAGAAAAAACTAAGCACTGCCGATAAAAAAGAAAAGAAAATGGAGAGCATATTTTCTTAAGAAAAAATAAATTTTACATGAGTTTGGTTCAAACTAGAACATTCGACTAACAAGTCATCGATATAGTAATAAATTATGACTACAACCATTTATATCCCTTCAGGTATCGAAATGTTATCTTTTTTTGCAGGTGCATGTGCAAAACTAGAAAAGATACGACATCAGCCGAAAAAGGTTTGCCTAGGGCAGCCATAGCAAATTCATCCACTTTCACTGTCGGGGGTACTTCAGCTTCATTTTCCCACAAATTTATATGAGCATATTTATTTATCTTCAACCTCTACAAGAAATTTTAACACACTATAAAATCCATTCATGGATCTAGAAATTTAGGTTCCTTCAGAGATTATTACCATAGGAAGGAAGGTGGGAGGCCTTAGTTCTCTGAGGATCCTAGCCCAAAATATTTCAAGTTAAATTCTAGATACCACTTGTCAATGTCATGAATGAAATAATACTCGGACTTATAGACAATATCCTCAAATTTTTTGAATCAGTACGATACTCAACTTAGATTATTTATTTATAATAATATTTTTACTCTAGTTTACTATTGAACTCAACCTGATAGGTGGTTCATTTAATCCTCTCTGTAACCAACATGTCCAATGTATTCTTCTAATTTTATTTATATTCATCTAGATGAGTATCATAACATCGTGTTTCTCATGCACAAAAGTATGAGATTAGTTAGAGACTTTATTTCTCAACAAAGTACTAAATTCATGTTTATTCACTGATTCTAACTCCAACTGTATTGTGGAAGCACATATGGATAAACTTGTAACTAACACTCTCATATCAGCAGAAATTTTATCTTCCAACTTCATTTGTAACTTTTCATTTGTCTTGGTGTCTGTTTTTAGTTCGACGTTTATTTCAAAACTTCATTCTGATGTGTCCAAAATATTCGAAGGACATATCGGACTAAAGATCAATATATGTTTTTGGTTATTTATTTATATTATTATTATATTATAATAATTAATTTTGATTTATTTTAATAATTATTTATGGGCCAGATGATTTTTTTGGACTTTGGGCTTGACCCATGGATTTGGTTCGGCCCATTATGATCATTAAGCTAAAAGTTAGCCCATAACTAGTTTCCACAAAATCATTAATGAGACAGGTTCATCTAATAAAAAATATGACTTTCTCCCTCTAAATAATAACCGAATCAACTAAAGTATATCTCTACTATCCACCTTAAATCAATTCATTCTCTTTACATCACAAAACTACCCTTCATATAATATTTATCATACCAAATTGGCAACCACGGTGGGGAGGTCCATCTAAAAGTACTCGGAGAATAAAATCTTAAACCTAACAAGTAAAAGTTCATCTTCGAATCCCTCAGAAGCTGAGATGTATATCGATCACATTCCAGAAAATAAGGGAGTCATGATCGAAGAATCTCTCTGAGCGCCTCCTACAAATGATGAAAACCAGTAAAAGTTTATCATGCAAGAAGAGCGTGATTAACTACATGAAAAAATTCAGGCACTCGGGTATCATAGATATGTTGAGTTAAAATCTTAAAGGAAAAGCTCAAAGGAAGAGCAAAAAATCTGATGGGTTAGAGGATGATCCCCAACATAGCCTAAAGAAACATCAAATTTCTAAAAAAGGATAAATTCAAGGACAGTTTTAGCTGATTGCGATCTAGTAAAGACTCAACCTTTGAATTTGAAGTGTCCTCATCTTCCTTTATCAATGACCACTATTGAAAGAAGAGACACAACCACCACAAGAAATTTCGGGCAAATAAGTGTTTGAATCGAGATCACAAGTCAAGTAAGATAATATTTTCGGGTGAAAAGAAGCACCGGTAGAATAAAAACAAGAAGAAAGGGTGCTAGAAAAAGATGAAGGGCTTCATAGATCATAGTATAGAACATTTGGTGAGTGATCAATTTGACATCCAATCAAAACTAGCTATATTTGCCGCCTCTAATAAACCAGGTATATTTGCTACCTCTAACGAAGATCACTAGTTTAGCCAAGAGGAATAATTGGAGGCAGTCCCCTTTATCTCTCGAAATTCTTTCCGGATATTTACCTAGACAATCTGATACATCCAAAATAGAAAAGTTTAATGGAAGCAAAGATTTGGATAATCACCTTGAGAAGTTCAAGAAGTTTATGATGAACTTTGATGATGATGATGATAAGCTATAGTGCATGGCCTTTTCTCAGACTTTTAAAGATATCGTCGTGAAGTGGTATAATCATCTTCCGGATGGCTCAATTAAAAACTTTGATATGTTTTAGATGGATTTTCGAAGATATTATAATCCAGTGTCAGCAGTTTAATGATGAGACCTTAAAGGATTATACCAAACGTTTTTTAGAAACTAAAGTTGGTTTGCTAGACTGTGTTGAACAAATGGTCGTAGTTGCTTTTATATGATCGTGGCTTTTACCGTGGATATTATCTGATATTCTTACCTGAAAATAAACTTTAACATGGGGAGGTTTATTGAACCAGGTGGGGAAGCATATCACAATGGAAGAAACAAAAAGACTAAAGTTTCCAAATCAGTCTAAAAGTATCTCATCATCCTCTCAACGACAAACTAGAGCGAAATATCTTCTGAATGAGTATGGGCAAAATACCTGTCGGTCTAGGGCTAACCAGCATTTCCAGGGGAAGCAATCTAGACCTAGAGATAATTAGTGGGTTTGGTCTGATTATTTCACAGAGTTAGCTGAGAATGTTACAACCATTTACGATAAAAGAAGTTTGTATGATTCCGAAAACCAGCACCTATTCAGACTTTTAGAGAAAATCAGAACACCAGATTTTGTAAGTATCATAATGATGTGGGGCATGATAGCAAAGATTGTATTATCTTAAAGAAAGAGATCCAAACTCTAATTGAGAATGAAAACTTGACAACCTTTGCCAAGTCTGATGTAGGAAACATATCAACACCAAAAGCGAGTGAAGCTCAAGTAGGGAAATATAACGTTTGAAAAAAATCTATATAAGCAGTACCTAAATAAGAAAATACAATGGTGATTACCGAACAATAGACTAAGTTTTATGAAAATTCAGAGTATTAGTATCCTGATCTGGATCATGGTCAGATAGATATCATATGTAAAAAATGAGGTTAGGTATGTCAATTTATTTGAATCATTGACCATTCTCAGAGGGGACCGTGACAGTTCTCTCGAGTTTCTCTCGAAAGAGACATGTGGTTAGCTTGACTACACAGTTATAGGGAAAACTTTCTACTCATTCATATCAGAATCCAACCCCGTTCATTGTGTTCAATGACGATGACTCTGAGAAATAGTGGTGGGCCACATTAGGATGTTATGGTTATTTAAGCTGCAATTGAGGGAATATAAATCCGATTTTTTTTATTAACACTGGCAGCTCAGCTAATATTTTGTTTCTATCTACTTACAAGTTAATTAAAAACCCACATATTATTCTCCGATCAAATAGAACCACAGTGGGATTTACAGGAAATTATGCTAATATTGTTTGAAATTCGAAAGAGAAACTGTCGTCAGGAAAAGACCATTTAAAAACAATAGTGTGAGTACGTAGTGGTTGACTGTGCAACTACATATAATGCCATCTTTGGTAGATCTTGGCAATCAAGGATACATTTTGTTGCTTTAACAGTTCACCAATGCTTAAAATGCGTTGTCAAAGGCCAGGAATGAGTGGTTCGAAGCAGCCAATAGGTGGCTAGAGAATGTTATGTTACTATTATTGCCATGAAGGTGTTGAAAACTGTAATAACTAAGAAGGAAGAACAATTACTAGAGTCCTCTTCAGATTTAAAAAAGATAGATGATCCAAGATAGACTCATAATGCAGTTATTCCAGTTGAAGAGGTTAAGTTATATAGTTTTCCAGACGGGAAATATGTTTGGATTATAGCTAAACTCCCATCAGAGATAAAGGAAAAATTGTTGTCATTTTTGTCCAAGAACTTGCATGTATTTTCTTGGTGTAAGGAAGATGTAGCAGGTGTACCATCGAGCATCATTTTTCATAAACTGGCTATACAATCTGATGTGGGCCCTGTCATACAAAGACGAAGAGTGTTTTCTACACAAAAGTCCAAAGCTATTGTAAAAAAGGTAGACAAGCTAACAAAAGTAAAGCATATTCGGGAGTGTCAATGCCCGTTGTGAGCTGCTAATCCAGTACCTGTGAAAAAGAAGAACAGTAAATGGCACATGTGTATTGATTCCATAAACCCAAAAAGGGTCTGTCTGAAGTATCTATTCATTGTCCCTTGAATAGATCAGTTGATTGAATTCTACTTCTGGAAATAAGTTATTATCTTTCATGGAGTCGTTTGCTGGGTAGAATCATATACATATGGATCTGAAGGACCAGGATCTACTACATTTATCACTGATTAGGGGCAGTATTGTTATAAGATTATGCCCTTTGGTTTATAAAATATTGGGGCTTATTACCAACATCTAGCAAATAAATAATTTTCCAACTATATTGGAAGAAATGTCAATATTTATATTGACGATATGATGGTAAAGAGTTTGATGGATGATGATCACTTTCTTGATCTTAAAGAAACTTTTTATAACTTAGAAGTTATCAATTTGAAGTTAAATTCAGAGAAGTGCACATTCGGGGTACCATCCAGAAATCTTTTGGGGTATGTTATAAGTGAGAACATGATTCAAGCCTACCCAAACACAGTTAAATGTATTGCTTGCTATGGACCCTCTAAGAGTGACAAAAGAAGTCCAGATATTGACTGGAAGGCTAGCAACATTGAATAGGTTTATATCAAGGTCATCAGATAAGTGTGCACCATTCTTCCAAGTTTTAAGAAATGCTAAAGAATTTAATTGGTCTCCAAATTATGTTGAGGAATTTCTTAAGATTAACAAACGTTTTTCTTCAGTTAAAAAATTATTTAAGCCAGTGAGGAGAGAGAGGCTTTACATTTACTTAGGAGTATCTGACTATGTAGTAAGTGCGGTTTTAGTCAAGGAAGTTAATAATTACCCGGGACTTGTTTATCATGTTAGCAAGAGTTTTTTAGATGCTGAAAAAGGTATCTAAAGTTGGTAAAGTTAACATTAGCTCCTATGAAAGCACCCCAAAAATCGAGACTCTATTTTTAAGCACATTCCATTACTGTTCGAACTTATTTTCGGCTAAAAAATATGTTGCAAAAACTAGTTGTGTCAGGTCGGATAACCAAGTGGTTTATGGAATTGGGGATTATAATATTGATTTCGCTCCTCAAACTTTAATCAAAGCACAAGCTGTCGCAGATATCTCGGTTGAATTCCATTCGAAATAAACACATGTAGAATCCTCTTCTGAGCAGACTATGAAATAATTGGTAGTTCCAACATATATAGAATCTAGTATGTTGAGATGTAGTGCATGATTTTACTTACTATGTCCCTTTGGAGATTCAATATACCAAGCAATACATTTTAGTTTGAAGATATCAAATAGTGAAGTTGAGTATAAGGCAGCAATAGCTCGACTAACACTTGCCCAAATATATGGTGCCAAAAGAGTTTCGTTGATAAGTGACTTGCAGTTGCTTATACACCCAAATCAAAGGTAAATCTGAAGCGAGAAAAGAAAAATTAGTTAAATATCTACAAGTATTGAAAGAAACATCCACTTTCTTCAAGTATGTGGAATATGAACATGTATTAAATATTGAAAATGCGATGGTTGTTTCTCTAACTATTATTGCATATACTGAGGCGTATCCTTGGATTTTGATATAAGAATGCTTTTCAATAGTAAGAAGCCTTGAAGTGGGAATGAGTACTGAGGAAAGTTTCCAAGTATCTAGAATAATAAGCCCGGAACAGAGGCATGAAATCAAAGAGTTTATTACTAAAGGAAGTATTCCCTTTGATAAAGTATTAGCTAAGAAGTTCAAGTTTAAAGAACATAATTTTTTAGTCCTAAGGGATGTTCTCTATAAGAAATAATTTAACATACATCTATTACGATGCCTTGGGTATGATGAGTCCCATGTAATTTTGTCTGAATTGCATAATGAGGAGGCTCTACCCACTATGGCTATAAAGCTTTAAGCGTACGAGTTTTATTAGTAGGATACTATTAGCCTTCCATCATTGCAGATACTAAAGAATTAATTAAACGATGTGATCCATGCCAAAGGTTTAGAAATGCAATACATGTGCAAAAATTCCCAATGGAGTCAATATCTGAAGTCATACCATTTGATAGATGGTGGCTTGATCTAGTGGGACCCCTACCAATGATATCCGAAGGTTGTCGAACTATTATACTAGTATAAGTGGATGGAAGATGCACCTCTCTCTGAAACTACCTCTAATTCAGTGATCAATTTTATCCTCTCCAGTATATGTTGTACATTTGGGATCCCTAGAAGTATTACGATGGATAATAGCCCCCAGTTTGAAAATAAATACATGGAATTTTTTGTACTTCCAAATGAATTTGGTATTGTTTTTTTTCACCCTTTTAATCTCAAGCCAATAGGAAAATAGATGTTGTTAACAAAATTATCCTGATGGGTCTAAAATATAATTTAGAAGGAGCGACAGGAAAATGGCTAAATTACTCGCAATGAGTAATTTAGTCTTACCGAACTGCTCCCTAAACTACCACTTAAGAATCTCTGTTTTCTTTGGTTTATGAGATGGATGCGGTAACATCAATTGAATCTACCCTCCCATATTTCCAAATTCAAAACTATTTCCAAAAATATAATGATACAACTATAAAGAATCAAGCCTCACTTGAGAACTTTACATTATCAACGTTTAATGACAATCAAGTACGCATCTAAAATTCGAAAAAGAGAGTTTGAAGTGGTGGACAAGGCTTTGAGGAAAGTATTCTTACACACATAAGACAGAAAGCATGGAAAGCCATCACCAAATTGGGAAGGGCCAAATACTGTGAGTGAAAAGGTCAGGCCTGGAACATATCGATTAATTGATCAAGAAAGCATATTTATAAGGCACCCGTGAAATGCTGACTTAGAGTTGTATCTTGAATAATTGTATAGTATATTTATTAAATTTACAATATTTTTTTATATGCATGCAAATATTTGGGGGACATACTCTTCCTTACCCTCGTGGCGCTGGGAAGTTTAATAAGGTGTTCAAATTATTTTAATATATCGCATTTTCCTTAAACAATTCTTGTGTTGCTTACTTTTTTAGATTGTTTTATGTACCTTAGAATGGAATACCTTTGAATGGTCAAAATGTTTGTTTTATATACCTTCGAATGGACTATATTCCAATGGTTAAAGTATTTGTATTATATACCTTCAAATGGATTACCTTTGAATGGTCAAAGTATTTTTTTTATTATACTTTTGAATGGTCAAAGTGTTTATATTATATGCCTTCGAATGGTCAAAGTATTTGTTTTATATACTTTCAATTGGAATACCTTCGAATGGTCAAAGTTTTTGTATTCTATGAATTCAAATGGATTACGTTCGAATGGTTAAAATATTTGTTTTATATTCCTTCGAATGGATTACCTTCAAATGGTTAAAGTGTTTGTATTATATATCTTCGAATATATTACATTTGCACAATTAAAGTATTTGTTTTATATGTCTTCGAATGAATTACCTTCGAATGGTCAAAGGTTTGTATATTATATCTGTGAATGCACTATCTTTGAATGATTAAAGAATTTGTATTATATACCTTCAAATGGTCGGGATAAGTGAGATATTAAGGAAATTGGAATTAGTTTTCATTAAACCGATGGGAGAAAAAAATGCCTTAAGTTGTGCTCGGGACTTACAAAAAAAAATCTGAATCAACATTACAAAATGCCTTGAAAAAATCAAAGGCTTGGTAGAATCTGGTCAAGATAACAAAAACGCCTTACATGAGCTAAGGGCTTAAAATAATAACGCAAAGTTCACTAGCCATGAGGCTCGTCCCCATCGGCATTTTCTTCTTTTGAACTCCCACCTTTGGAGTCCCCTAAATTACTTTTTTCAAAACCATAACTAGAAAAATCCATAGGTATACCCAATGGATCAGATATGGGCATATCATTGGGCCACAATATTTCTGGAACCAGTTCGCACAAAGACCTAAGGATTAGCGTAGAGAATGTCTTGTGAACCTTCAAAATGATATCAGATTTAATTGAGGCATTCCGTTTGTCTAAGGATTTTAAAATACCATCGGCATATACATCTAATGCGTTTTCTGTATCTTGTATGGTCTGAGCTTTGAGAGAAGTCACCTCATCCTCGTATTTCTAAACGAGGGCCTCTTGATCACTTTTCTCATTTGATAGGCATTCTATGGTAACTTTATCGAATGCCTATTGATTTTTTAGTGATGTGATCTCTCCGGAGTTGGATGGTTGTAGCTCTTCATAAGCAACCTTCACATGTGCAAGCTCATCCTTAATCAATTTGATTTTATCGGCTAGACCATCAACACTTTATTTTTCTTCTTCAAAGGATGCCTTCTGATTTTATTTATCTATTGAAAACAAACGATGGTCTCTCTGTGGGCCTTTACCTGCCTCTCCAGCTCAATAACAAACCTTACAAATCTTAACACTGAATACTTTAGTGTATCATTTTCCTTTGACAACTTGAAGGGTACACCATCAAACATCACATTTATGGCATTGGCTGTAGATTCGGAAAAATATTTTTCAAAAGCATCGAAGTTGATACCCCTTATGGGATTCATCAAATTATATTATCCATATGTTTGCCTTTCAATTATTTGGAGAAATTGAGAAGAAAGGTCAGATATCGGGAGTGTTGGAGGATAAACAATTGGGATCGTAGTAGGGATAATATCTGAACGGAGGACGATCTCCGAAGGGTTAGTTCTTCTTTCCTTCCTCTTTTCTATTCTTATCACTACCATGTTTCCTTCAGTTATGTGTATTTTTCCTCTTTGACACATGAAGCTCTGTGGGTGCGCACCCTCTTCAACATTGGCAGTAACTACAGGTAGTAGGTATTCGTCAATTGCATATGGTTGCTTATCGATTCTAACTTTGATTGTGCCTTTCGTTGGGCCTTGCTTATTTTTCTTATTTTTCTTATTTTGATGGTTGGGAGATCTGGTCCTTGTTTGAAGAAATACAATGCCATCTATAGATTTAACTCCTTTCAAGATAGATGATGCCTTGAGAGGAGTAGTCAATTGTTCCCATGTCAACTCTCTTTCGGAGCTAGTCATCCAAAGATGACTCAGAACTAAATTATTAGGAGTAAAACATTAGTGACAACCATTAGACCACTCCTCCTCGGCCCATTGATTTAATTGACTGAAAGTGACTTTTTCATCTTCCAGATTATACTGATAAGTCTTTGATATAGTTGTAAGGAAAAAAGGGTTAGAGATAAGGTGTGCAGAAAAAGATATATGAGAAACAATATGAATTCGAAGGGCTATATGTATTCTTTTAAAACCCGGTGAGTCGACTTAGATTATCTTGAGAGTTCTACCTAACTGAAATAATTCACGATGTTTGGGTCTAAGTGAAAAAGATGGCTCCAATTTAGCACTTCCGGATAGAGAACCAATTCCCTAAGACCACAGTTTATTGGAGTCTCTCATGGTGTATGAAATCTAACTTTTACTGCTTTTAGGAATCCCCATTTCTCACGTATAGCCTCTTCCTCGTTCTCTTGAAAATAAATACAAGAAATTTTTATCAAGATCCAGAAGATATTTCGTGCTGACCTTTAGGAAATTTGGCCTACGCATCCGACCACTGACAGTGAGAGCATTTCGGTTTATGTTTTGGTCGCCTTGCCTTTTTCTATACCGCTTTACTACCTATAACCTTCCTACTTCTATTTCTAGATGACTTCAAAGTCTCCGCATTCTCACCGGTTTAACCAGATATCTCTAAGGGATTTTCCTCAACAGCATCCTCGAAATTATCCTCCATGTCATTTGGACTAGATCCAGAAGATTCAAGCTGTTGAGAAATTGAATTCCCCTCATTGTTCGGTTGTTTGGGGAGATCCTGATAAAATTCGAATGACAGAGCCTGTTGGGGTACGGTATTCCCCTCTCTGCTCGAATTTTGTGAGGAATGATCATTAGAAGGTTGGTTTTGTTGAGCTGATCCTAGCTCCCTAGAAGGGATTGTGCGACCTTTAGATCGTTTGATCAAGCTTGGAGGCTTCTCAATCAGAACCCGTTGCTATGAAAGTGTAAGGAAGTTTATGACTAGTATCCCTTTGAGGTTGTGATATCCTTAATGAGCGACTATTAAGTAAATGATTGAGCAATATAAGAAGGCTCTGAGGGGATATTTCGCATGTTGTCTAGGAAAACTCCTTCGTAATCCATTGAATGAGTAACAATGATTGTGCCTTCGGAGGAGGGTAATCCAGTAGCAACCTTATCTATATTTTTTTTATATTTCTCTAGTTTAGACAGATTGAGCCAACCATTTTTGGTTAAAGCGTTTTTTGAAGTGAACATACAAACACCTAATTGTTACCGGACATGGAACTCGCGGTGGTAAAAATGATGGATGAGAGAGAAATATAACCGGCGATTAACTTGATAATAATGGCAAGGTGCAGCTTTTTTCTAGAAATCGAATTTTCTCTCTCTATAAAAGTTACTGAACTGAGAAAGGAGAACTTATAAAAGTGATTGTAGATGACCGTTACGTTCCTCTCTGGTGAAGTGAAAATGTTATCAACAAATATAATTTTTTAGGGGAATGGAAACATTTTCAACTGTTGATCTGCCTGACCTATAGAAGAGCAAGATCGTGGGTCTAATCAAGTCATGAGACGTGAATTTGGTTACAAACTTGAAGTTGATCGACAATTGTATCTGAACGATGCCATCAGATAAAATCACAATATTTTTCTAAACAAGTTTGAACATAACATGTAAAGTTGTGTTTGGACAGATGGGCAACCGTTATTCGAATAACTTAATAATCCCCAAATATATGAGAAGACCAATGAGACTATTTGATGTAGACAAAAATATTCAAAGGACATATAGGACTAAAGATCAATATACATTTTTTTATTATTATTATTGTTTTGTTGTAAAAAATTATTTAGATTTATTCCAATAATTATTTATGGATCGTACAGATTTTCCGAATGTTGGGCTTGACCCATAAATTTGATTCGGTCAATTTAGCTCGTTAAACTAAAAGATAGCCTATAAATAATTTAAAAAAAAAAACAGAAAAAATTAATTTAATACAAAATCTTATTTTCTCTTTAAACAATAACTCAAACAACTCAATTATCTCTTTAACTTCCCGCATTAAACTCAATTCATTATGTTTACGTTAGAAAATTAACATTCGATTTCTCTGCACCACTTTCGTATAAAAATCTATACGCAGACCTTTTCCACCATTATACCTAAACGTGGAACTAGAGTCTCCGGCTGAGTTGGGCCATGATAAAATAGAACAAAGGAATTAAATATTATATGCTCAAATGTCACGATCAAAGATTCAATTATTAACAGTAAAATTATTACAGTTAAAGATGACACGAGACAATATTTACTTCAAATTCAAGGTTAATCTATTTTCTCGCCAAGGTTAGACATGTCAATACGAACTTCTCTTTTATTAGCTGCAGTAAAAATGTGATTAAATAAATTTGCCACTTATATAGTAGCACTTTGAGTTGCACTCCTTTCAACAACTGTTTCGTCTGCTACTGATTTTTCTGTAGGCTCTTTAATGGTTATATCAAGTTTACCACCAACATCATTTGCATTTATACCGAGTAAATCTTGAGGCTTGGTTACTCCACTTAATTATTTTTCTCTGTCTTTGAGATATTCGATATCCAAAGTGGTATTTTTTGTCATTTTTTTGTTATGGTTAGCGTTTTTCCCACCCGTCTTTACAACCATCTAGGAGGATATTACCTTCACTCACTGCCATATCTTCGGATGCTGCCACCCTAGCCTCGACCGAAACCATACCATTTTCCATTTTCAACTCCTTGGCTGCGACTCATTTGGTCTAACCAATCACACAGTGTTCCTTCAATCTAGCGTAAGATATAATTACATATAGGTTCTTCATTGACTCAAAGTTAAACTTTGGAGGCGGCTTACCTAAAGGACCACTATTTGCCAAAGATGACGTCAATGTCTTGTTTCTCATGAACAATTATCCACCACTTTAACAGTCGACAATTGACCTAATAGTTAGTACTGAAACGTTTTCATTTTTATGCTTAGATATTCCTTCACACCCAATCCTAACTGCCCATTCCAAAATCAATCGCAACCTTCGGCGGGGAAGGAGTATGTTTTTTTATTTTCATTTTCAGGACAATAGCAACACTCATCTCTTACACGTAATCTGTCGTACCCCCTACGGGCTACCATAATCCCCCTCACCAGAACCAAGATTAAATAGTCTTCAAACTTTTCGTGGGTTGAGGGTCAGCTTCAGCCATATAAAGTTTTGTACCTTCTGCAACTCCAGTTCTGCTATCATCAATACGACCTCTGCTACACGAGTGTGGTTTTCTCTCATTTTCTCTTTACCCCCAAGATTCGGTTACCCCACATTTATATTTTAAAAATACAGATGATCACTAATTAAAGGCTTTGACCAGTCACATCATGAACTTATACATGTTCTCTAAAACCTTGAGATACCGTTTTGTAATCCAAATAAGGAATTGCACCAGGAAATAAATCAAATATGATGAGTATTTCACCTATAAAGTAAGGCAATCAAAATTCATTCAAACATACTATTTATTAACTGTCAGGCTCTAGAGCAGACACATGCCATTAAATCTCAATTAAGACCATTCTTCTAACATCGAGACACATAAAAGAATTTATTCTACCATACTTTATCACAATCTCAAAGATTATCGAGTAACTTGTTCAAACCCTCGTACATAAAGTAGAAGTAAGAATTTCCCTTTTTATTAGTTACATGGTTTACGACAAGAAAATATTTGAGGTTGAAACGTTAGAAACAATATAAAAAAAATATATTATCTATTAAAATCCTCCAAAAATTAGGTACCAGTTTTGAAGGGAATAGCCTGGTTACTTAAAAAAATCATAACAAAACTTCATTCTCTTCGGCATCAAAGGGCGTATGACCTTTGGTTGGACGGTGAATCTTCACCGACAATGGAATGTACAAATCGGTTAATTTTATATATATATATAAAATAAATAAATAAAGTGTTTGATTTCAGCTTCACAAAATTTGTTATGCAAAGTTGGGCTTTATTTTTGTAAAGAAACTTAGCAAGCACCAACACTAGAGAAATCTGCTCAGACATCAAAGTCTCCTCAAGATCTACATAAACTTTTATTGGAGGAACTTCCTCATGAAAAACCTTGTAAAGTGAAACCATCCTTTGGAGCTCGTACGATGCACTCACTATCAAGTGGAATGGTTAGTTGTAGATCAAAAGGTATGATGTCTTTTAAAGTAACGCTGTTTGATCTAAAATGTTACTCACACAAATTATATATTTTTTATAGACTTTTTATAACTACGATCAACGAAGATAAATTCAACGGAAATTGCGAGTATCGGTTAATTATGTTTGATTTGAATATATAACAAGATTGATGGAAGTTGATTAAAAAACCCCTTTACAACGAGCTTATGGATATTGCTAATGTTTACATGAAAATGTTTAGTGGTATGGATGAGTTAGTAGATGTCACGGAACGTGGAAAGTACCTTAGAGAGACTGCTACTATAAATAATTGGATGACAATGTCGGAGATGAATATCACGATCGCATCAAAGTTTAATTACATCACCCACCGGTATAGGCTTCCAACTTTGAAAACAATATTCCCTAACATTTTTGTATCATTACAAGTTTATAAACAATACAACATAACATCCGTAACACATCATAATACATGTTCTAGTCAACAAGACAATATAACATGAAAAAACAAAAACATCCAATACTAAAACAACATAATCTTATATAGCATCCAACAATATAATAACATCATCTAATATACAAATACATCACATAATAGTTTTTCGGTACTTAGAAAACAACTTAAAACCGACCACGAGGGATGTTGCACTCAAAACGACATCATTTAATACATCATACATAACAACATCAGCTAATACACAGTACAACAACATCCTTCGGCATTTCCATGAAAACATAAAGAGTATCAAAATATATAAAATGATAAGGAGCCAATGCGTGGTGATTTGCATAACTCGGTTCATGAAATATATATTATATTTTTTATTGTAAACCCGGTTGATCGTATAAATCTCCTCTACCGCCTTACGCTTAGTAAGAATGTTAGAAATGATAATGTACCATAAATAACTCTTCATGTGATCATCGTATTGAGACATCGTCATCTTTCGGTTTCTGACAATGTTACGTGTCATACGGTCCGTAATGGGACATGCCATACGGTCTACACCAAGTAAATTGTTAAACCATTGTTCCCAATTCTGTGTCTAAATAGGATACCAATTGCGGTACCCTTTTCTTAATAATTCGTCTAGGTTATTGAGATGACATCGGTTTCTTGTGGATCCCACCGAACTATCCCATCACTTGATCCAGTATGTATTCTTTAATAGTCAACATAATGAATCATATTGCGATAGAGTCTCACCTTTTGCTTTAGAAACCAATCACTCATGTCTGCATATGGCTCGAATATCACCTGCAAATAAACACACAACAAACTAAGATATACTTCAGGTTTGATAGAAGTAAAACAAAATTACTTACATCTTTCTCTCCGAGACTAACAATGACTTCATAGTAGTAGGTTTTCAGTCAAACATTTGTGCCCGTAAGCTTCTTCGGCAACCAGCTAACAAGCTTCAAATTGGATATGTTATACCAATATTCATATGAGGGTGAAAACAAGGGAAATTGTCATAAATAAAACAATCTAACAAACCGATAAAGCCATAAATAGTCTTTATTGATGGTTTCAACGCTTTTCCCCACCCCCTATATAGTCAGGCTAACGCGCATGTTTCCCACACTATATCACCTAATCAATCCATGTGCTCCAAAATGTCGAGGAAGTCTCTCTTTATAAACTTCTGGTTGGTATCAATGAAAATGGTGCAACCAAAATATATTAAGTACCTCTGTGCCATATTGTATGAACATATCACCGATATGATTCAAACCCAAATCATCAGTAAAGGTATCATTAAACACATTATCTAGAGTGATAGTCATCTATCTAAAGGAGAATTGAAAAATGTTAGTTTTCACTTTTCAGATGTCAGTATTTGAAGAAAGCCTCGTTCAAGTGAAAGTTTGAGAATAACCTACTCAAGTTCTCAATGATAGGCCTGGATGGATTCTCATCCAATAGATTCTTAACTGCCACATCGTTACTAAGATCCCATATTTTTAACATTCCATATATGGCCTGAACTTTAGTTCCAGTACGAGACTGTAAAAACGAAAACAAAATCAAACAAGAAGATATTTTTATAATCTTATTAATAGATATAAACCAAATTTTAAAAAAATATTGATATATATATATATATATAATTAAACTTACATTTCTAATATAGGTGTTGTATGCTTCATGAAGCATGTAGTCCGAAAACACTATGATACTATTTTGTACCAAGAATAAATTCTTGAGATTGGTGGTACTACTCGGTATGGGAGTAAGATTGTGAGGTTCAAAGGCATATCCTCGTCCGATGATTCTTTAGGGAGACTAAGTGAGCCACTATTTTGTTCACTTCAAGATTGGTAGTTTCTTACCCGTAAAGGTCACTCCGTATGCAAAGGCTCATTTGGTTCAGCGGTAGGTCAGCGATATGGGCTTCTTCAGTTTCGGAGGTTGAGGTACGTGTACGTTCAACTCGTGTTTTTTCTATTTGAATGTCCTTTATATTTTTAAGGTTTTTTTCGGCCTACCACTATCTTTGCTAAAATAAAAAAATAAATCACTTAGTCAAACATACACGTTAAATACAAAAGTAAATTAATAATAATGGTGGTATTGTGTAAAAAGCACATATAATTGAATGGTACTAATATTCTCAAAGTACGATTGGCACCAATAATGCCAAAGTATGTTTAGCACTGCTGGCGCCAAACGTACTTTGGTATTGTCGGTTCCAAACTGACTGTAGTTGTGTCAGTGCTATTCAATAATACTAGCGGTATGAAATGTGTACACCTCCAGTCACCAAAAAACATCACAACCCCATGAAGCAATACCAACGTTAGTATTTCAAAATATCGGTAGAACAAATCTTATTACACGTCGGTGCTTAAGAAAAATCGCTAACTCATGAACGAGAATTGTTGAAAAATAAAATACCCTTAAACAAAATCGATTTTAATAGAAAATCAACATCATTATACCATGAAAGCATTACCAGATTGATTATAATCATACATTTAACTTATTTTAACTAACTATAACATCCTATCATTTCGATTCTACCAAAAAAATCAACTCTAAAGTAAACATGAATTAAATCAATATTATAAAGAAAACTTACTATTTTCCTTTCTCATTTATGAAGATGAGTTGTATTCTATTTTTGAGAAGAAGAACATATGAAGTGTTATGTAGAATGGGTTGGAGATGAAATGTTCTTGTATTGTTTTTGGAGAATAAAAAAAAGTTTTTGCTTTTTAAAAATGGGAGAAGATAGTAAATGGATGAGAGAAGTTAGTTTTTAAAAGAAAGGTTATTTTGGATAAATGGGAGAACTTATCTAATAGATGAGAGAAATTCGAATTAGAATAACTTATGTATTGAGCAATAATTTAGCCAAACCCTTTAGTTATTTTCGGAACATATATAACATTTATCTGAACTAATTCAGTTTTTTCTTTTGTGTAGTCTAGAAATACCAACTTATTTAATGAGACATTTTTTTTATCATTACCAATAGTTACATAACTATTCCTGATAAATCATTCATTTGACTCATAATGACAGGATTACATGTAAGATGGTGAATATCACATGAGTATGCATACCAAAAATAGTCCTCACTCTGCTATTGTGTAACCATATGAGCAGTTTGTTCACTTTCAACTTTGTGTTGTTCATTGAGAATTTTACCCATAGTTGTAAGATCATCCCTAAAATAACAATAAGCAACACCATAATCATATTTTCCATATATTCGGCAGGTTGGTCTATTAGGAGAGAACCATTCACATATGCTTCTCCTATAACTATTCATTTAGGTAACTATTGTGTCTACCCCATATAACCTCCGCCTTGACCCCTAAAACAATAGAAGTTATGATTCATTGGAGTATTGTTATGTAGATTATTATCATTCTTATGTTGATTGAAATTAGATGAGGCAATGTTTAGGTCGGTCATAACAGTCTCTAAGTTAGACAGTTGTTCTAATCTACTCTCAAAGGTAATAAAAAAGTATGAAGGTCCACCGAACTGAGTATGTTTTTGTCACCTAGACTCACGACTATAGGGCGTAGTATGAGTCTAGTTTTACAAGGAATTTAGACACCAAGTCATTCGCAAAAATATTACAAGTAGCTAGTATAAGATTATCACATATACCTTTCATTTTAGATAGGTATTCCTGTATACTAAAAGATAATTTTCTTGTTGTTTGAAACTGAACTTTTTAATATGTGATATCTAGGTATTCCTCTATACTAAAAGATAATTTTCTTGTCGTTTGAAACTCAACTTTTTAATATGTGATCTTGACTTTATACTATGAACCATACATTTTAGAACAGAGTCCCACAATCCTTTGGAGGTCTCCTTCTCGATTAGGTGAGCAATAATCTCAAAGTTGCTTGAAGTAAACAAACAACTTAAGAGCAGCTGATATTTTAAACATAATCCTCGTACACTAGATTTTCTATAAACTGAGATGAACATGAATTCTCACAGAATTCAATCCATTGAGTCTGTTTCCCTTTATGATGGATAAAAACTCCATCTTCCACAATAAAAAGTTTGATCTGTCAAGATGAATAACATAATTGTTGTGACTCATCTAATTCATATATGTTTTGCAGATTGTAGTCGTACTAGGAGGAAGAAGATTTGAGCTTATTGGATCAGTAACCAATGTGAGTGTAAATCGGCATGAACCGTAAACTCTGATATACAATTTTTTTTTATAGGTTTTCAAGAATGTAATTGTTTTCTAAATTTATGTATTTCTTTGCTTTTATATTTATTAAAGATGTACATACACTTATTGATGGTTACAAAATTTGTTACAGATTCTTATAGCAAAAAAAAACATTACGTTTTAATGGTTTATTTTGACTATTTATATTCGTATCCTAGAAGCTTCTAGACAGTTATTAAAATGTTGCTTCATGAGTACCAACCTGCTGGACTTAATTGATTAATATTTTCAGACATTAGTGTTCGTCCTTTAGATTTCCAGGGTTTAGCTTAGTCATATATCAGTTGTCTTGAACTAGCTTAATTTCATTCTCACAAATCTCTAGCTTTCGAACTCTTTTGTTTCCCCTAATACCACCTTCTTATTTCCTAACCCCATCAAAACCGGATCCCCGGTGCACATGGAAATATAGAGGATATATGTAGGCCTCGACCACCCTAAATTTTCAAAGCTTGCTAGATAAATAAATATTTTTGTAAAACAAAGAACAAAAGAGAAAAGCCGCTAGACGGCTAGGGTTTTTGTATTATGCATAAAGTGTACGTATTACATAGAACGTAAGCTTATATTTATAGATAAAATAAAGGGTTAATGAGCTGGGCCCTTATATCTCTAAAACCCTCTCTCAAACTCACAATGCAATATTAATAAGCATTGAGAGTTTGTCACAAAGAAAACAAAATCGCGTTGTTGATTGGGCTTTTGTGAAAATATCAGCAACCTGCAAAGCTGATGGAACATATGGAAGCGAGATAGTGCCAATCTGAAGATGATGTTGAGTGAAGTGACAATCTATTTCAATGTGCTTCGTTTTCTCAGGAAAAACAGAATTATTTGCTATCTACATGGTGCTTTTGTTATCACAATGTAATGAAGTATTTTTAGTAACATTAACCCCCATATCTGCAAGAAGCCATCGTAACCAAACAATCTCACATGTGATTACAGCCATAGCCCGGTACTCAACTTCAGTAGATGATTTAAAGATAATATTTTGTTTCTTACTTTTCCATGAGATTAATGAATCTCCAAGGAAAATACAGAAACCAATAGTAGATTTTCAGTTATGACGATCACTATCTCAATCATCATCGCTATAGGCACACAGTTCAAGTGAAGAGGTCGAAGGAAACAAAATGCAGTAACAAAATGAGTGCCACAAAGATATCTCAATATTCAAAAAATAGCTCCCCAATGGATGGATGTAGGAGCAGTAACAAACTAATTAACCACATGTACAACATAAATTTTTTCCCACAAAACTCTTGGGCTTTATTGATATTTGAAGAAAATTACAGGGACCAAAACAAAGTAACGGTCTAAACAACTTAGAAATCCAAATTTGAAGCGTCCTCAACAACTTCATCTTCCTCAACCAGCCAAAATAGCCATTAACAACTCTTGAGCCCTAAACAGAAAACCTTAAGTACCCAATTCCGACACTTTTCAGAAACGCAATAGCTTTCAACTTGCTTGGAGCTGTGTAGTTGCAGAAATCGATATCACATCTACTCTTCAAAGTCTGCTTCGCTACACCATCAGCCAGCACATTTTGCTCGTGAAAGATATGCTTTATAGTCATCTCCGTAGAAATTAAGCTTCTTCAAACACCAATCATAGGATCCAGGTACCAAATCGACCTCTCTTTGCTAATTAAATCAATGATAATGCTAGAATCGGCGTCTATGTCCACACCAGTTAGATTCAGAGTCTTACACAAAATTAGGCCATCCATCAGAGCCCTAGCTTCAGCAATAGCAGCCGAATTCTTTCCATAGAGCCTTCCATAGCCTTTAATAATAGTACAAAGCTCCATACAAGAGTTCGATATAGAGTTGGGTTTGACAAAGGAACACCATACCTCGGAGAGTACCGAGCATTGGTTTCAAGAGGTATATCTACCGTCCTGTAATCAGAAAGTTGTGCTCGCTCAAATAAATCAGATATATATTTTGTTTGAGAGAGAATATAACCTTTTGGAGAGTGAGCCACCTCAATACCTAAAAAATAACACAATAGTCCCAAGTCCTTCATCGTAAAGAGTTGAGCCAAATCACGTTTTAATTCCTCAATACCATCAATATCATCACCTGTAATAATAATATCATCTACATATAAGGATAAAATAATTCGTCCTGCACTCGTACATCTAATAAACAAGGCTGAATCATGATTGCTAGCAAGAAAACCTAGTGAAGTAATAACCATGGAGAAATTTTCAAACCAAGCACGAGGAGCTTGTTTAAGACCATATAAAGCTTTCATAAGTCGATAAACTTCAATTGTTTTGTGAGCAACACCTGGATGATGAGTCATGTAAACTTCTTCATGAAGATCACCATTGAAAATTCATTTTTGAAATCTAGTTGGAAGATCTTCCACCGGCAAACGGATGCAACCTCAATAAGAGTATAAACTGTCGCCATTTTTGCCACTAGGGAAAATGTCTCATCATAATCCATTCCATACTTCCGTGAATACCCTTTTGCTACAAGACAAGCCTTGTATCTTTCAACATACCCATCAAACTTTGTTTTAATTTTAAAAACCCATCGAGAGCCAATTATATGCTTACTGGATGAAGGTTTAACTATATCCTATTTATGAGTCTGATAAAAAGCGGTAAGTTCTTCAACTATTTCATTTTTCCAACAATGATCAGAAATAACTTCTTTAAACGACTGAGGTTCATATAAATCATGTATGTTTGCTATGAAAGAGGCGAAACGAGCTGAGTAAGGAGAATACGTAAAATCTGGTAGTTTGGTAGACTTACTTGTACGAGTTGACCCATGCCTTGATGAAGCAGAAGTAGTATCAGCTGTAGTCGATGTCTCATGAGCTGGCGCATCAATGTCAATGGATATGTCGCTATTATTTTCAAAATGATTAATAGTCTGAAGTTCGGTACTTGTTATATCATGTGATTTAGCTAAAATCGAATAAAACGGGATACGCTCAAGAAATCTAACATGTTGAGAGACATAAAGTTTCTAACTATTGAGTCAAAAAAATGATAACCTTTCTGTCTAGCACCATAACCCAAGAAAATATATATTACGGATTTAAGACCCAATTTGTTGTGTTCTACATGAGGACGAAGGACAAGACATGTACATCCAAAAACTCGTAAGGAAGAATAATCTAGAAGTCGATGGTATAACTTATGAAAGGGAGACATCCTTGCATTATGAGCAGTGGGAATTCGATTAATCACATATACGGCAGTATGAATTGCTTCTCCCTAGAAAATAGTAGGAACCTCAGGAGATAAAAGCAAAGACCAAATAGTCTCAATAAGGTGACGATGTTTTCTTTCGGTAACACCATTTTGCTGAGGGGTGTCAGTGCAAGAAGATTGATGTATGGTACCATCAGATGAAAGTAAGTGAGTAAAATCATTGGATGTATATTCACCCCCTAAGTCACGCGTGAAGCATTTTATTAAAGCAGAATGTTGAGTCTTAACAAGTGCCCAAAATTCTCTATAAATTCCAAGGAAATTTAGTCTCCGTTAGTAAACCCAAGTATATCGAGTATAATCATCGATGAAGAAAACATAGTAGGATGAAGCACCCTTTGTGGAGACAGGAGATGGACCCCAAATATCAGAATGAATAATATCAAACAGAGCCATAGGAAAAGTAACACTTCCATTAAGCGGTAACGCCAAATATTTTGCAAGTTTACAATCACTACAATCCTAGATATTACAAATGTCTAACTAACCTGAAGCACATGTAGAGACTAAAATTTATAAACGCGATGCACATACATGTCCTAGACGAGAATGCCAAAGATAAAACTCAGACGATGAATAATTCAAACGAAACGAAGACAAATCAACACCAGAGGCAGCAATATCAGTTAAGTATGTTTCAACACCATATACATCCATATATGTTACTTCGAGTTTCTCTAAAATATAGAGTTCCCCTATTTTACGACCTGACCTAGTCATTCTATGTGTCTGTTGATTTTGTATGGCATAAATATAATTAGAAAACAAGACATAATAACCAGATTTACACAATTGGTTAACCGAAACAAGATTCAAAGCAAGGGTGGAACGTAGTAAACATCGGATAACGATATATAAGGGGTACAAATCCAAAATCAAACCGAGTCCAAATTTAAAATCTCAATGGTCCAGTGAAATCAAATCGAATACTCAATCAAATCCAAATCCAAAACCATGTCCAAATACCAAACTAAATCCAAATATCAAGTCCAAATACCAAATTAAATCCAAATACCAAGTCAAAATATCAAACAACAAACATGTTGTACTATTCCAGTAGCAATTTTTCCCGAACCGTAGCACCGAATCATAATCCAACGGGTCGGATTCAAGGATTGGATGTCCCGAACACGCTCTCTAAAATCCAGTAAAAACGGACACCGTTTGCCTTTCGATCGAACGGTTTGACTGGGGTTGCACACAACATATCCGAAAATCGAAAATTGTATCTATTCTGACAAAAAAACAGATCAAAATTTCCAACACAAATCCAATCGAAACACAAGAGAACAAATTAGAAACCACAAGAAAACCGATCCAAAACAAAACCAAAATCCAACTGAAATCACAATCGAAATCCAAATTACAAAACCAAAATCCAATTGAAATCACAATCGAAATCGAAAAAAAAATTGATATAACTTTTACGAGATAAACATTTTACCAATTAATTTTTACACTTTTACCGATTAATTCCCTTCAATTAATTAATTAAGTGATTCAATTTCAATTAATTAATTTCTTACCATTCCACCAACTATTTCTCTCAAATTAATTAGCTGGTGTAATTTCACCGGTTAATTCAAGTCCAATTTTATCTCCTCTTCTACGATTTTACAAATTAATTCGACAATAATATGGCTGCAATATCACATAATATTGCATATGTTAATTTCACCCTATACATCGATGTGCAATTTCACCGAACAAATCTTCTGCGATTTTAATAGTGTATTTTAACATACAAATAATTTAATAGTGCAATTTTATCCAAAAATACTCCGCAATTTAACTAATAATTCAATAAAACTTACCGAGCAAAATTACCAAACAGTATTCTTCTGTAATTATACAAAATTCTTTCAAAACATGGCGTAAATTTTAATGATTAATAGCGAAATACAACCACAATATTAATTTTCTCTATCTTTAATTTTACCAATAATTTAACTTACAATTTTATCTAATAGCAGACCGTTATCGTATTCTCAAACGATAATTTTACTAATTAATATGAAATCTAATATTTAATATGAAATCAAATACCTCATAGATCGGCGAAATAAGAAATCGTTACACTTCTTTGATCAGATTATTTCAGGCTTTGATACACTGTAAAACAAAGAACCAAAGAGAGAAGCCGCTAGACGGCTAGAGTTATTGTATTAGACAGAAAATATATTGTGGTGAATGAGTCGAATAGTGCCTAGACAATGTACCGTCTTCGGTGGTACATTTTTGTGTCTCTCATAGTGTCATTGTACCTTGACTGTGTACCGTGTTCAGTGGTACAGTTTTGTGTCATTGACATGCTGTAATACAATGGATGGTTTTCTTATTAGTGTATATGAGCCCATTAGGCCCACTTTCTACTAAGTCTATTAATTCCCTATAAATAGACTACTAGGACTACACAAAATACGATCTGAAATCTGTAACCTTTTCTATCATAGTGAAACTCTTTTCTATGGCGGCGCCCGTAGACATAGACAATTGTCGAACCACGTTAAATCATGTGTTCATTTAAGTTTTTCCTTCACATATGTTTTATGATTGAGCTATTTTGTGATAATTGCATAGAAATTTAATAACAAAATTGGTATCAGAGCCACGTGGTGAAATTAGGGCTTTCCTAATTAGGGTTTCACAATGGTGTCTACAACAACAAAATACATGATTGAAAAATTTGATGGGGGATCCAACTTTGCATTGTGGAAGATTAAACTGAAATCTTCATTGGTATTGCAAGGGTTGTGCAAGGCTGTGGAGAATAAGTTACCAGAAGAGATGGAAGAAGAGGAGAAACAGGATCTTTAAGAAAGGGCTTTGTGCTGGATTTTAATGAGTGTGAAAGACAATGTTCTTCGCGAGTAGTGGTGAGAAGACTGTTGCGTGGGCATGGAAGAAACTATGAGATCTTTAATCAGAGAAATCAGTAGTAAACCAATTATACTTGAAGAAGCGTTTGTATGATTTCAGATTGAAAGAAGGTATGTCCATAACAGAGCACTTAGATAATTTTAAATCAATTATAATGGACTTGGAGAACATAGATATCAATATAGAGGATGATGATCAAGCTTTGTTTGTATTTAGATTGTTATCATCTCCCTATGAAAACTTTGTAGATACTATTATGTATGGTTAGGATAAGTTATCGCTAGCAGATGTCAAAGGGGCACTGAAATCAAAGGAGATGAGACAGTTGCAGCTAGACAATCAAGCTGAAGGGGAAGGTCCTATGACTAGGGGAAGATCTAGAAGTAAAGCGAGTTCTTTAAGAAGGAAGAACTGGAGGTCCAAGTCAAAGGTAAAGCACTTAAACTGTTATGAATGTTGTGAGCAGGGTCATTATAGGACAGATTGTCCGAAACTGAATGGTAAGAAGGGAAATAAAAAAGAAAATGTAGCAAACATTGTTGAATGTGTGAACGATTCCAACGATAGTGAAAACAGTGGTAGAGGAGATGTACTGTCCCTAAGTTCAGACTTTAGGAAAAACTCTTGGCTACTCGATACTTGCGCTACATATCACATGTGTCTGTTCAAACAGTGGTTCGATACTTACAAGCCAATGCAGGGAATTGTCTATTTAGGGAAAAATCATTTGTTGACTGTTGTTGGTATTGGTAACTTCAGAATCAAAATGTTTGACGGGGTTGTTAGAATCTTGACGTGCTGGCATGTTCATGGGTTAAAGAGAAACCCGATTTCTCGTGGGACTCTAGACTCTCAGGGTTACATGTACCGTGCAGAAGACGGTGTAATCAAGGTGACTAAAGGCTCAATGATATGCATGAAAGGCAGTTTGCAGAAGGGTCTTTACATTCTCTAGACGAGTGTTGTTATGGGCGATGTTGCTGAAGAGTTTTAGAAACGCTTGAGGGTGATTTTGTGATACGAAGATTTCTTAGTGCCAGATTAGTTCAAGTACTGAATTTAGGTATCTTTTTAGAGAGAGAAAGTGCAAATTAGCTTAAGTAGAGAGAGAAAGTCGTAAAATTATCCTTGGGATATGTGAAGCGTGTGTGGTACTTATATAGTACAATTACGGGCCCCACACACTTCAAATCCCATTAATTACATTATTGGTCCCTATATCCTTTTATCTTCTCACAAGAGGTACTTCTTCAATATCCTATGCGATTTTCGCCTAACACAATTTCTTCTTTACAATTCTCTCCTAAAAAAACTTCTTCTTTACAATTCTCTCTTAAACAAACTTCTTCTTTACAATTTCACCATGTCTTTTATTCTCCCTCATCAGTAGCCCCCCTGTCCTAGTAAAAATAGTTTTACTGGGACTGTAAGGAAGTCACCACTGATCCCTCAAACATTTTCCTCCGGAGAAAACTTCCTCAATTACAAAATTTCTTCCTCGAAAATGTCTTTGACCAGTACTTCGAATGCTGTATATTTCTTCAAAAAAGTGTCTCTTCGAATACTACATACCTCTTCAAAATGCCTCCTCAAAAAAGCATCTTCTTAACAAGTACATCCCTTAGACCATAAACTTCTTTTGCCTCATATTAACCAGTGTGGCCCCCCAATCCTTGCAATGTCTTAGCAAGGGAAAGCCGGTTGCATAGAAATGGAGCCCATCGGAATTCGCTGTGTGAGCATATTCTAATCACCATAATACGATAATAAGACGTTGCAATGATTGATTGAAAATGCATGACATAAGCAGTCGTATTTTCTTGTCAGCGAATCTTTAGAGAGATCGTTACACATTCCTAAGATTAGATCGTCTCTGCGTCTTCTCCCGTGCTTTTCTGTCAGCAATTCTTCACCTAGGGTACCCATAATGCCCCTAGGCAAACAATAGGAAATGTCCCCAGGCCCGACTTTTCCAAAAGCCTATTGACTTCTATAAATACTTACTTTCTTCATTAGTAACTCAAACTTTCCCCCCAGGATTTCTAGAGAGAGAAAGGTGGCTTACAAACCTCGCCGGATTCCAAAGTGGCTCTTTATTAGTAAAAAGTTCGAAGAGAGAGTTGCTGCTGGTGAATACACTGAGCCTCAACGTCGACCTGCTGTGACTACCTTCTACGGTCCGTGGCCCCCTCCTGCAAATTCGACGGCCATTATTCCCCTCGAAATATCTCAACAGAACCAAATCACCAGCCAGTCCATCCCTGGAGAAATGGGGAAAGACAAGCACCACAAACACTCCTCAGGAAAAAGAAAAAGACAACACAAAGATAGGCATTCAGGGGAGTGCAAACGTTCTAAAGAAGTGCCACCAACTACCCCTGAAACTCCTTGAACTACGGTAGTGGATGCTTCTCTTCCGAAGACCGGGGATCCTGCCTCAAGCCTTCATGCCTCTCCATCCATAACAGGGGCTGGAACTCCTCGGTTTTCTCCAGGACAAACTGTGATTTTTGAGGCAGAAGTTCGGGAGTTGCGCAATAAAGCCCTAGCTGCTAAAGGGAAAGCAATCGCCTCGGACCAACCTGAGGCATCTGTCCAAGCTGTCCACGTTGCTGATCCGAATAACATCATCGAAACTCCTGCATAATCATCTAGTAAATATCCCATCCCCCCGAATAATCCTGAGTCACATAGTCAAGCAGTTCAAGCCACAAGTCCAAACAAAATCATTGAACTTCCAGCAGAATCATCGAGCAAAATTCCTGCTTCTCTTCCAACCATATCTGAAGAACAGGCGAGTCGAATCGCCCCCAAGTCAAAGGGAGATGTACCACTTCCCTTAGAGCTCGATGCCATCATGGGCAACAATATTCGAGGGATTGAGAACAAGCATGCTGTTGCTCTTTATAATATATCGTACAAGTATTTTTCTCCATCAGAGGAAATGTTACTTCGTACTCGTTGGTGCATCCCTTCGTACATCGACATCAGGTTTCCCTCCGAAGGAGAGACCCCATTATCAATGAGGGATCACGAGCTTGTTGTGTATACTGAAATCATGAATTGGGGACTAAGATTTCCTTTAGACCCCTTTTTCATCGAATATTTTGCTAAGATTAATCTTTGCCCTTCTCAAGCTGGACCCAACATGTGGTTCACATTGATGGCGTGCATCATGGCCTCGAGGATTATAGGCCAAGAATTTTCCTTGGAACAATTCATCGGATTATCCGGGCTGGCTAGGAACCCATTCTTCCCATTCTACTCATTGACCTATAACCGAGGGCAAAAGGTGTTAAAAGATTTGCTAGAAGTTGACAAAAAATGGAGATAGCAATTCATCTTCTTCTCAGGTTATTGGGAGACAGGCTCGGAAGCATCCCCTTCGAACCCCCACAAATTATATCTTTTGTGGACCAATAAATGTAAGTCTTCGAACGAATCTTCTGATAATAGCCCTTTGAATAGTAGGAGTCTAATTTTAACTTATTATTTTTGTAGCTATGACTGACATCTCCAAGCCCTTTGCTGATTATGTAGAGAGTGCCACTACCATTTTTACCAAGCTCAGTGAACGGGCCAAAGAAAATTGGGAAAATAGATTTCGCTTGTATTTTAGTGCCAACTATATGGCTCTGAGCAGACTTTGGCGGTTGAATCCCCTGGATCAATTGTCCTTAAAAGAGTTGATGACCCCTCATTCTCAAGAAGAGGTGTTGGAGCGAGTGACGAAGAAGGACATAGTAATTTATCTTCCAAAGCGTGCTCGTGCACATAGTCATCGGGACGGGTCTGATGAAGAACTCCCTTCTAAGGGACAACAGCCACAACCGGAAGTGGCCATCGTCCCAGAGCCGGCCTCTTTGGACAACAGAGTGACCCCCAATCCTGACGCTCCCCCCTAAAAGTCTGTCCATCCTTATAAAAAGAAAAACTTGAGAACCAAAGGGAAAGAGAAAGCTACCTTAGAGCCTATCCAAGAGCTGTCCGAGGACGGAAAACTTCCAAACGACACCCCCAAACCAACCCAAGAAATTGAAGTCCGAAAAGCATTGGGTGAGTTTGAGCATGAGGTGGGGGATAACTCTCCCAAACAAAACTCTAACTTAACACCTAGCACTCCTCGTACCCAAGCTTCACATCCAACTCCCCTTGAGGAGCCCCCAATACTTGCTCCACTGCCTATGCCTCGAAGTAACCCTCCCCAACATGTTGAGCTTGGAATTCTCGAAGGAGAGTCCTCGGATTTTGACGTTGTTGGGCTAGGCTCTCCCAGCAGCTCCTTCGAAGTGCCCCTTGATGATGAATTTTCACTAAGTTTGCGAGGCATGCTGCACACCTCTGTTATTAAGAGAAATAAAATACAACATTTAGAGAATCGAAAGAACCACTATAAGTTCAAAGCTTCCCTGCTGGCTTCACAACTTGAAGAAGCTAAAAAGCAATATGCTATTGTGGAGAGCCAAACAGATGCACTGTATGAAAGATTATCCGCATCGGAAAATTATGTCATCATGCTTGAGAGGTGCTGCCAGGAGGAAAGGGACCTCTATCAAAAAAAGACGGAGGGCCAAGGGAAACTCATCATTGAATATCAAAAGGTCCATGAAGTAGCGGGCAAAGGCTTTAATGACTTTATTAATGACTATGAAAAAAATCTACAAGGACAGAGAAGGATTGGTGAAGCGCATCGAAGATTTTCCTCGGCAAGTGGAGGAGGAGAAGAAAAAGGCTGTGAATGCCTATGTGAGAAAGTGCACCAATAACCTTGCTGATCGAGATGCAACAGTCCGAGCAAGCCTAATAACTCAACTTCATGCAGAGCACCCCGAATACGACCTTGGCAGCTTTTGGAAACTCGTGTCCCCAGATCTTCATCCTCCTCATATTGTTGTTAGTGAGAGTGAATCGTCAGATTCCGAGGGAAGTGAGTCCTCTGAGAAATCACAACAGTAGGTAAACATGGTGGCATAGTTTGTTGTGTATAAGACCTTAGAAGGCAATTTTTGTTTATGCCAAACATCATCCCAGAAGCGAATCGGCTTCCCATTGCCCAACCAAAAAGACTTTGAAATGGGTCCACCATAGGTAAGAGAAAATTTCGAGGAGGAAGTTTTTGTTTTCCTTCGTTGTTTATTCGAGGAGATGTTCTCCTCGAACTTTTGTGTATGCCCTGACTTGGAACATTTTACCATAGTGATTTATTAGTTGTCGTTTTCTCCCACATGTTTGCTGATTCATATTTTTGTACCGTTTCAATCAGCAACATTCCTTTGCCATGTGGTATGCCTCAAGAATTACCCGGATAAAAAAGAAATATCCTAAGGCATGGCACTAATAATGACTGAAAAGTGTAAACAACTCGAGAGACAGCATATTGTGTCCCAAAGAATAGTTTGAAGGGTAATACCATTCGAGGAACCACCGAATGTAACCCAAATAAAAATTTAAGCCACAACTTATTGTGATCCAAACAATAGTTCAAAGAATTTTTGTTTTTTTTTTGTTTTTTTTTAAAAAAAATTCAATGCACAAATTTTTGTGACCCAAATAATGGTGTAAGGCAATGAAAAATTCGAGGCACAAATTACTGTGACCCGAACAATAGTTCGAAGGATTTAAACAATTCGAGGCACAAATTTTTGTGACCCAAATAATGGTGTAAGGCAATGAAAAAGTCGAGGCACAAATTACTGTGACCCGAACAATAGTTCGAAGGATTTAAACAATTCGAGGCACAAATTTTTGTGACCCAAATAATGGTGTAAGGCGATGAAAAATTCGAGGCACAAATTACTTTGACCCAAACAATAGTGTAAGTGATGAAATAATTCGAGGCACAAAATATTGTGACCCAAATAATAGTGTGAGTGATGAAACAATTCGAGACACAAACTATTGTGACCCAAATACTAGTGTGAGGCAAAAAATACTTTGTATTCAGCAGCTCATAGGTACACCTCGTTAAAACCTTCCTGTGCCTAGCAGGGTAGGAAAGAGTATGCCCTCGCTATGTTTGGTAACCGGAAAATACAAAAGAGGACAAATGTTATCTTCTAACTAGCTCTTTATTCAAGATACAATTTTAAGTGTTCAATGTTCCATCGAAGTCGCAGACATCGCCCCTCTTTGTCTTTCAAACGGTACGTGCCCTGTTTTAATTTCTGTGTGACTTCACAAGGGCCCTCCCAGTTGGGTCCCAATTTTCCAAGACTTTTTTCCTTAGTGTGGAGAAAGACTTTTCGTAAGACCTTATCTTCCACCTTAAAATATTTGTGCTTTACCTTAGAAGCATATCTACTCCTCGTAAGTGTTTGATAATGCAAAGATTTCAATTGGGCGCGTTGTCTTTTCTCTTCAACTAAATCCAACGCCAAGGTTCGGCTTTGGTCATTTGATTCCTCTGTATAAGTTGCCACGCGATATGATGGGAAGACGATTTCCGAAGGGACAACCGCATCCATACCATATACCAAGGAGAATAGAGATACAACGGTAGCAGCTCGAGGCGTTGTCCTGTAATCCCATAGTACTTCTTGTAAATAATCAGGCCACTTTCCGGCCTTTCCTTCCAAATTCTTCTTCAACCCATCCAGAATTGTTCGATTGGTTACTTCTACCTGACCATTAGCCTCAGGATGAAACGGAGCGGAAAAACATTATCGTATGCCCCTGGAAAGGCAAAAACTTTTAAACTCTTTGTTGTCGAACTGAGGTCCTTATCCGTTGTAATCTGCAGCGGTACCCCAAAGTGACAACAAATGTTTGAAACAATAAATTTGATAACATTTTTGGCTTTCGTCCCTGCTAATGGTTCCGCTTCGACCCATTTAGAGAAATAATCGATAGCTACAATTATGGTCTGTCTGCCCCCAGGCGCCATTGGTAGGGGCCCAACGAGATCGATGCCCCATCTGTCAAATTGGACTACCTCGGAGATGCTCTCCATTGGCACTCTAGGCCGGTGGATTATGTTAGCATAACGCTGACATGTATCACATCGTTTGACCAAGTCTTTCGCGTCGGAAGAAATAGTCGGCCAATAATATCCAACGAGAAACACCCGCCGAATTAACGCCTTATAACAACAATGGGCTGAACCTTCCCCGTCGTGCAATTCAAACAGGACAAACTGCGACTCATCATTGTTCAAACACCTTAATAATGGGCGACTCAAAGATTTCTTATACAGAACGCCTCCCAATAAAATATACCCGTGAGACTTGAATCTGATCTTCATTGACTCGTACTTTCCAACAGGTAAAATATCGTTTTCCAAGAAGTCAATAATTTCCGACCTCCAATCATGTGTAATGACATTACTTACCTCTTTAATATTCATAGAATGGTCTGCATCGGTCATGACCGAAGGATGCTTTTGAGTCAAGACTCATGGGTATCCCTCCGTTCGAGAGGCTGTGGCCAAAGAATCCGGGATGATATTTTCCTCTCTCCTAACATGCTCATATTGGACCCCATCGAACTCAGAAACCAAGTCTTTTAGTGCTTTCAGATACTATATCAGCTTATCGTTTCTGGCCTCGGATTCTCCCAATGCTTGGTTTATCACTAACTGTGAATCACTGATGAGTCTAATCTTTTTGGCCCCGCATATCCGAGCTAGACGCAAACCCGCCAATGCTGCCTCAGACTCCGCCTCATTGTTAGTTTCCTTGAAACCAAATCGAATAGCTTGGAACATAGCTATCCCTTCTGGAGAAAACAACTGGACACCCGCACCACTTCCAGAGTTGTTCGACCCTCAATCTGTTCGAACTGACCATTCCATCTCATCAAAACGGTCAACGATCTCCATGTCTTCTCTATCAGAATGGAACTCAACCAAAAACTCAGCCAAAACTTGGGCTTTTATCGTCGTTCGAGGTTCAAATACTATGTCAAAATATCCCAATTCCACTGACCATTTGGTCATCCTCCCACAGATATCGGGCCTTTGTAACAAACCTTTTAAGGGAAATGTCGTTCGAACAACTATAGGGTGTGCTTGGAAATAAGGCCTCATCTTCCGAGCAGTTGTGACCAAAGCCAAAGCTACCTTCTCCAACTTGAGGTATCGTTTCTCCGCTTCGAGCAAACTTTTACTGACGTAGTAGATAGGTTTTAAAAAAGTGTCTTCCTCCCGAAGTAGAACAGCACTGACCGCACAATCGGATACCGCTACATAGACAATTAATCTTCCCCCCACCAATGGTTTAGACAATACCTCAGTTGACGTCAAATATTCTTGGATGTGGCGAAAAGCGGCTGAACATTCGTCGGTCCAATGAAACTGTTTCGCATTTCGCAATACCTTGAAGAAGGGTGCATATTTATCCGAAGACCTAGAAATGAATCTGTTCAGAGTGGCCAATCTCCCTGTCAAGACTTGGAATTCTTTGATATTCCGAGGGGGAGTCATGGTGACTAAAGCTTTTATCTGTTCTAGGTCAGCCTCGATTCCTTTTTCACTGATCATGTATTCAAGAAATTTTCCCGAACTCACCCCGAAAATGCACTTATCCGGATTTAGTTTCAAATTGACCTTGCTTAAATTGTTAAAAGTCTCCTCTAGGTCAGCAAAATGATCTTCGTCCCACGAACTTTTGACCAGCATATCATCGATATATGCTTCCACATTCCGACCAATTTGTATCTTAAAAGTTTTATTGACTAGGCGCTGATAAGTTGCCCCTGCATTCTTTAAGCCAAACGGCATAACCTTGTAGCAATATAACCCTCTCATGGTAATAAAAGTAGTGCTTTCTTCATCTGGAGCATCTAACCGGATTTGGTTATACCCTGAGTATGCATCCATGGAAGATAGCAGTCGATTGCCCGAGGTCGAGTATACTAACTGATCAATGCGGGGCACCGGAAATGGATCCTTGGGACAAGCTCTATTCAAATCTGTGAAATCAACGCACATTCTCCACTTGCCATTCTTCTTCCGCACTAAGACTGGATTCGAAGCCCATACGGGATATTGCGACTCGTGAATGTGGCCTATGCTTAATAGCCTTTCCACTTCCAAAAGAATTGCGGAAGCCTTTTCCAAAGAAACTGGCCTCCTCTTCTAACATCAAGTCGTATCGCAAGTTTATGGCATATTACCTCCGGTAGCACGCCTGTAACATCCTGTGCACACCAAGCAAACATATCAAGTTTATTAGACAAAAATGCAATTAATCTCTCTTTGAATTCAAAAGAAAGTTTGACTCCGATCTTGAGGATTTTGCCATGCCCAAAATCATGTCCCTCGGAATCCTCTTCCGGGACCAGAAACCCGAGGGTCTCCCTCGGATCATCACATGAGATGACGTCCGAGGAAGACCCCTTTAATTGCTATGCCTTATCCGAAATTCCTTAATGACTTTCCTTCGAAGATAAAGCGATTTGGTAACATTCACGGGCCTTTTTTTGGCTGCTCCTAACCGTTCCGATGTTATTCCCTATCACATACTTTAGGCACTGATGCACCATTGAAATGACTCCATGCATTCGGGACAACCAAGAGCGACCCAGAATAACATTATACGAAGTTGGTGCATCGACAAAAATAAACAAGACTTCCACCTCCTTCTTGAAAAGGGCCCTTGGCTTAACTCAACCACACCCTGAAATTCTCCTACCACCACTATCGTGGCACCGGTAAAACCCACTATAGTTCTGTCTGAGTGTCGTATAACTGGTGGGTCAGAAATTCGCCTGTAAGTGCTCATGAATAAGATATTCACTGAACGTTTTTTAACAAGTATCTTCTGAACTTGATCGCCAGCAATACCTGCAACAATCACTACCGCATCTTTGTGTGGGCCCGCGATATTTCGCATATCATCATCATCAAAACATATGATAGGTGAGGGTAAGCGGTGCATTTGTGCTGACACCCTTGCCTCGATCTGGGTAGTCAGATTGACCATGTGTCTCTTCCGCGAGCTATTGGAATTCCCCGCTATGGTATCCCCTCCAAAGATTGCCATTGACTCAAAGAAAGCGCAGATATGGTTTACTTTCCCCCTCGGAATGATTTCTTCCACCAAATTTACATTGTTCATGCCCTCCTTAGGATCCAAATATTCTTGCTCAATATCAAAAACATCAACTTCCTCGGAAATTACCATGGTCGTGTCAGTGTTTTTTGGAACAGCCTTTACCACAACATTTTTCTGGGAGTGCATTTTCACAAACTCTAGCAACATTCCATTTTCGATCAAAGATTGCACTTCTTTTTTTAAAGCTATGCAGTCCTTGGTGTCATGCCCAATATCTTCGTGATACTTGCAATACTTGTTAATACTTTGACTTTCCCTTGGAGTCTGAATAGGAAAAGGTTTCCTGAACGGCATCGTGGATCTCGCCTTATCAAATATAGCAGCAAGATTCTCCGTTAATTCCGCGAAGTAGTCTGGTCGAACCCACTTATTCGATATTGGTCTGGCCCCCTGATTATAATTTTGCTGGTTGCCATAATAATATGAATTTGTTTTGTGCCTTGGCGGATACTGACCCGTGTTTTTTGTCTGAACATTGGCGCGATGCCCTTGCTTGTTAGACTCGGATCTCTAAAACTGGTTCTGATCCAATTGGTCGCCAGATCCCTTCTCCGAAGCTTGAGTTTCCTCCACTAGAATTCTCTTTTCCACCTGATCCAACAAAGCTCCAAAGGTCATGGCTTGACTCTCTGCTACAGTATCCTTCAATAACCCGGGGAGTAGGCCCATCTGGAAAGCTGGAAGTGCCATTGAGTCTTTACAATATTCCATGTCTGTTTTTGTCTTGACGAATCGGTTGGTATAGTTCTTCAAGCTCTCCCCCACTTTTTGTCTACAATAGATTATCGTATCGCCATTAGCTCTGAACGTTTTTCTCCCCACAAAGTGATGTCTGAAAATATTCCAAAACATATCAAAATTCTTTATCGAACCCTGCAGAAGTCTATTGTACCACTTGGAAGCTACCCCCTTGAAGGTCTGAGAAAATTCTATGCACACCAATTTATCATCGTCGTCGAAATTAATCGTGAAGTTTTTAAACTGCTCGATGTGGTTATCGGGGTCTTGTGTTCCATCGAACTTCTCCAACTTCGAGATATCAAAGTGCTTAGGAAGATTTCCCACTAATATTTCTGGGGCCAAAGGAGAAGCCCTCCAATTATGACCCATCCGATAAACATTGGATCTCAGGTTTTCATGGCTCGGAAAATATAATCCCTCCTCAGACGGCAGGGTATACTGATGCTGCCATCCTGAATTTCGCGGGCCAGCGTTTTGGTTTCCAGAGGGGAACTTTGTCTGGTCATAGTCCCGTTCATTAGCCTGATCATGATAACTCTTCTCCCTCAGATATATTTTCACCAAGCTTCTTCCCCTTCGATGATCTGTGTGCCCTCGACCGTGTCTTTTCTTTCTGCAGTTTTTCCTAGGAGACGACTCCGACGAGCTGTATCGAGAATAATCGCTCGAATCAGATGAATTCACACATCGTTTTTATTTCCTCCTCGATGATCGTCGTTCGTACCCCGTATATCTTTCGTCCCTGGCTTTAGGACGAAAATCGGTTTCACATATTTTTTCCACTATCAGGTTCCCTCCTTATCTTAGAGCGAAGATTTGCATGTACGGTTTCCTTTTCTGCCTTCAATCTTTCGATCTCTAGCAATAGCTCATTCTTTCGAGCCAACAGATCTGAGTCATCAAAAGTGTCTCCGACTCGCTGGCCCCCACGTGCCTAGTATTCCATGTCGTTCCGGTAATCGTCGCCCACGAGATTCTCCTCACAATTTTTAACAAAATCGTCCCATTGCTCTTCCATAATTTCCCTCGGAATAGGAATTATTTCCAGGAAGCTATTGTCGTCAGAACAATCTTCGTTTCCCATAGACGGCGCCACTGAAGAGTTTTAGAAATGCTTGGAGGTGATTTTGTGATACGAAGATTTCTTAGTGCCAAATTAGTTCAAGTATTGAATTTAGGTATCTTTTTAGAGAGAGAAAGTGCAAATTAGCTTAAGTAGAGAGAGAAAGTCATAAAATTATCCTTGGGATCTATGAAGCGTATGTGGTCCTTATATAGTACAATTACGGGCCCCACACACTTCAACTCCCATTAATTACATTATTGGTCCCTATATCCTTTTATCTTCTCACAAGAGGTACTTCTTCAATATCCTATGCGATATTCCCCTAACACAATTTCTTCTTTACAATTCTCTCCTAAACAAACTTCTTCTTTACAATTCTCTCTTAAACAAACTTCTTCTTTACAATTTCACCATGTCTTTTATTCTCTCTCATCAGTTGCAGTAGCATCATCAGGGACTAATAGCCAAAGTAGACAGGATCAAATTAAGTTGTGGCATTGGCGTCTTGGTCACATGAGTGACAGAGGATGAGCTGTTTTGGGAAATAGAGATTTGTTGAAAATGTATAAAGCAGAATCATTGGGATTTTGTAAGCACTGTGTTTGGTAAACAAACTAGAGTCGAATTCAGCAAATCGGCTGTAAGAAAGACTAAAGGGACAATGGACTACATTCACTCAGATCTTTGCGGTCCAAACAGAATTCCATCCAAGAGCGGAGCGAGATACTACATGAGTTTGATTGATGATTATTCAAGGATGGTGTGGGTTTACTTTCTGAAAACGAAAGATGAGGCATATTCAACCTTTGTCAAATGTAAGACGATTATTGAGAAGAAAACATGAAGAAAAATCGAACGTCTTAGGACAGATAATGGGTTAGAATATTTAAGTCGGGAGTTGAACAAGTTCTGCGAAGCTGAGGGAATAGTGCGCCATCGCACTTGTTCTAGAACACCACAACAAAATGGAGTCGCGGAAAGAATGAATAGAACGCTTTGTGACAAGGCACGACGTATGCTCTCGCATTCCGATGTGGGAAATGATTTTTGGGCTGAAGCTATCAATACAACATGTTACTTTATGAATCAGTCGCCATCAACGCTTATTGATTATAAAACTCATTTTGAGATTTGGTCTGGATCGTCGGCTGATTATGAACATTTGAGGGTGTTTAGTGGTCTTGCGTATCCTTATGTGAGACATAATAAGCTTGAGCCGAGGGAAAAGAGGTGCATATTTCCAAGATATTCTAATGGAGTGAAGGGATATAAGTTATGGTGTACCTCTTCAAAATCTCCAGGTTTTCTCATCAGTAGGACGTTAATTTTAATGAGTTTGCTTCGATAGATAGTCAGAAGGAAGTAGGAGAAATAGTCAAATCAGGATCGGTTGTGAGTAAACAGGTGGAGCTTGAAATAGAATCAGTTCCTAACAGGTCTAATAATTCAAGTGGTTCTGAGGTGGATCTAGAGTCAGGAGGTGAAGCGTCAGCATCAGATGATAATGACGATGATGCGCCTGAAACAGAACAACAACCTTATAGTATAGCATTGGGCAGAGAAAGAAGAGATATTAGACTTCCAAAAAGGTATGTGAATCTAGTTGCATATGCTTTGTCAGCCATAGTAGTTTTGCAAGATTTAGAGCTTGAGCAGTTCGATGTGAAGACTGCGTTTCTACATAGTGAATTGGAGGAGCAAATCTACTTGAGACAACCAGAGTGATTTATCGAACCTAATATGGAGGACAAAGTTTGTCTGCTGAAAAAGTCACTGTATGGTTTGAAACAGTCACCTAGGCAATGGTACAAACGTTTTGATACATTCATGGTGTCAAAAGGGTTCACGAGGAGTCCATATGATAGTTGTGTGTATCATCAAAAGATGTCAGATGATTCTTATGTTTACTTGTTGTTGTATGTGGATGATATGCTTATTGCTGCTTGTAGTATATCACACATTGTGCAGTTAAAGAAGCAGCTTAGTGCCGAGTTTGAGATGAAGGATCTGGGTAGAGCAAAGAAACTTCTTGGTATGGATATTATCAGGAACAAAAATTTAGGATCATTACACTTGTCTCAACTAAGCTATATTGAGAAAGTGTTACAAGGATTCAACATGTTTGATGCTAAAGTAGTTAGCATTCCGTTTGTTACTCATTTCAAGTTTTCTGCAGTAGGAGCGGCCAAGGACGATGCTGAGTTGGAACAAATGTCGAAGGTTCCATTTGCATGTGTAGTTGGTAGTATCATGTATGATATGGTATGCACACATCCTGATATTTCACTTGCGGTTAATGTAGCTAGCAGGTACATGGGATGTCCTGGGAAAGAACAGTGGCATGCAGTGAAATGGATACTTCGGTATCTTAAGAATATTGTGAACGTTGTCTTAACTTTTAACAAGACCGATATTGGTGAATCACTGAAATGGATACTTCAGTATCATTGGTTGGTTTTGTTGATTCTGATTTTGTAGGTGATATGGATAAAAGAAGATCTCTAACAGGATATGTATTTACTCTAGCTGGGAGTGCGATCAGTTGAAAAGCACAGTTGCAAGCTACTATAGCTTTATCTACAGCAGAGGCATAGTACATTAATGAGTCAGGATTTATTCACCACCACTCACTGAGAAAACCGGACATGGATAATTCGGAAAATAACGGCCCACTAAACTATCCGGACAGGACAAAAGTATTAAAACACTAAACACATTTTGACTAAGCTATAAATAAGAACTAATGGGTCATTAAACACGACCCAGTTTCACAACTTGACCTGAAAGCCCATGGGTCCATAATTAAGGATATAAATACCCAACCACTTTCATTAATGCGGGTGATAGACATTTAATACAACCAGGCAGCTTAAATCTCTCACTACAAAACAGCCAAACATTTAATACCTTTAAAACTCTTTAAAACGTTAGACAAAATTACCCTCAGTTCAAAATAATTCACACCAAATTGGCGACCACAGTGGGAGAAGAAGGTGCCTGAATCTAGCATTCAAATCCAACAAGAAAAACCAGTTCGGATAGATCCGGACGAGAAAGCAATGCCACCACATTTGATAGAAGTGGTGGGTGGGAACGATGAGTACACGATCGACGAACAAGACAGGTTGAAACCTGAAATAGAAGCGTTGAGAGCTGCTAAAAAGGCAGAGATAGGTTTGAAATAAAAGTCGAAAGTGTCATCCATTCACCATACTGACAACCCAAGGGAGAATGACCCATCATCTAAGACTCACTCGAGTACAAAGAAGACCCATGTCAGTTCCAAGAAATCTCACCGGTCTAAGCCGGTGGAGAGCTCAGAGTCTGAGTCCTCTAGTAGCTCCTCGAATGAGGATGGACTTGAGGATTCCTTGTCATCAGCATTGAGGAGGGCAGATCCAAGAAGAAGCAAAAGTTGGTTAAAACATATTAAAAAAAGAGGGATAGGCATGGGTGGTTAAAGAGGCATCTGAGAAAAGGGTCGTCTCACAGCCACAGCTATAGCCGTAGGCATGTGGATCAGCTGTTGATGGATTCATATGCTTTTTATGATGAGCCAGGTATTTTGCAACACCTAATGAAGACACTGTCTTTAGTCGTGGCCGGAATTGGAGACAATTCCCATTGTCATCCAAAATTATGTCCGGAAACCTTCCTAAGAGGTTTGATAGTACTAAGATGGAAAAGTATGATGGGAGCAAGGATTCAGACAATCATCTGGAACAGTTTAAAAAATTTATGATGAATTTTGACGATGATGACAAACTTCTCTGTAGAGCATTATCTCAATATTTTACGGGGATTTCTTTGAAATGGTACAATAGCCTACCACAAAGTTGTATCAGAAACTTTGAAACGTTTTGGGTGGCCTTCCGGAGGCAGTTTGTTGGGAGTAAGGAGGTGAAGGGAAATGGAGATACTATTATCTATTGTTCCCAAGAACCAAAAGAATCACTAAAAGACTATATAAGCCGGTTCGTGAACACAAAGAATGGGTTAGCTGATTGCTTTGAGCAGGTAGCAATAGCTTCTTTGAGGCAAAGATTAAACCCTGGGAATCTGGCCGATTTGGTAACCAGAAAAAAGGCCATGACTTGGGGTGGTTTTCTAAACCAGGTGAGGAAGCAAATCAATGTAAATGAAATAAAAAAGACTAGATTGCACAGGCAAGTAAGGTTTGCCCCGACTGCACCAAACCAGAACTAGTCCGGATACAAGGCCAAGGAAGCCGGACAAGGGCCCAACAGGGCCAAACAGACTCAATCTCACCCAGCTCCAGCTTAGAGCCAGCAGTCTAGAAATAAACGGGGACCTTGGGTCCAACCGGAGTGGTTTGCTGAATTGAAAGAGAATGTTGCAACCATCTATGATAAAACAAAAGATGAGGTACATTTCAGGAAGCCGGCAACGCTTCAATCTCCTAAGGAAAGTCGTAATACTTATTTTTTCCAATATCATCATGATATTGGCCATAACACTAAGGATTGCATCGCCTTGAAACAAGAGGTGCATAATCTGATTGAAAGAGGAAAATTAGGAGCTTATGTCATGAGAAGAAGTGGTAATAGGTCTGACAATGCTCATCGGACTGGCCCAACGAACAATGCAGGGACATCGGCTCCGGATGGGGCCATGGTAATGATTGAAAGATTTGATGTAGAGTCAAAGTATTTGGATCCTGATCCAACCTGAAATAAAGTGGGGGTTATAATAGAACATACCAAGACAGTGTCTGGGCTCATAAGTTTTTTTGAGTCACTCACTATATTTGGGGGAGACACAATGACTGCATCGACTCTTTCTTCAAGGAAGAGGCATGTTCATACTCTAGCAAGTCAGTTAGAGGGAGGCGTGTCCTTCTATCAGTTCCAAATTCTTTTTCCCTTCATTGTTTTTATGAAGATTACCTAAGGGACATAGTTGGTCCTTATGAGGATGTTGTGGTGATAGGAGCATCGATTGGGGGCAATGACATCAGGCGAATTTCGATTAACACTAGCAGCTCAACCAACATTCTCTTTCTAAATTCCTATAAACAGATGAAGAATCCAACAGTGATTCAGCGTTCGAACAGGTCCATTGTGGGCTTCACAGGAAGCTCTGCGGATGTGGTCAGAGGGTTTGAGGAGGAGGTTTTGTTGGGCAAGGGCTCTTTCAAGAAAATGGTCAAGTTACTTTTCGTTGTGGTAGATTTCCCCACGTGTTACAATGCGATCTTTAAGAGATCTTGGCTCTGTAGGATGCATGTTGTGGCTTCAACAATTCACCAATGTTTAAAGTATGCAGTTCAAGGACATGTGGGAGTTGTCTGCAGTTCAAGGACATGTTTAAAGTGTTGTCCTTTTTGGCAAACCACCAACATGTTTGTGCTTGGTGTAATGCTGATGTGACCGGAGTACCTGCGAATGTTATATCACACCAACTATCCATCCGAAGAGATGTTGCACTTGTTGTGCAAAGAAAGAGAGCTTTCTCTAAAGAGAAATTTGATGTCATAGTTCAAGAGGTTGGCCGACTTACCAAGATCGGGCACATAAAGGAGTCTCAATATCCTTTATGAACAGCCAATCCAGTGTTAGTAAAGAAAAAGAATGGGAAATAGCGTAGGTGTATCGACTTTACTGACCTCAATAGAGCTTGCCCAAAAGATCTTTATCCAGTCCCCTAGATAGATCAGTTGGTAGACTCCACGTCTGGGAACAACTTATTGTCCTTCATGGATGCCTTCTCCCAGATACAGGTGGATCCGAAGGACCAGAACACACTACTATTGTTACAGATAGGGGCCTCCATTGTTACAAGGTGATGCATTTTAGGTTGAAAAATGCTGGGGCTAGCTATCAGAGGTTGGTGAACAAAGCATTTGTTGATCATACTGGGAGAAATATGAAAGTATATATTGATGACATGATGGTAAAAAGCATGGAAGAAGAGTTGCACCTAGGAGATCGATCTTCAAGAAACTTTTGCCAACTTGGCGAAGGTTAATTTAAAATTGAATCCAGAAAAATGTGTCTTTGGGGTGCAATCCGGAAAGTTTTGGGGTATGTGATAAATGAGAAAGGGATACAGCTTGATCCGAACCGGCTTGATGCCTTATTAAAAATGGATCCTCCTCGGAATGTTAAAGAAGTACAATGGTTGACAGGAAGGTTAGCTGCTTTAAATCGTTTTATCTCAATGTCTTCGGATATGTGTGCCCCGTATTTCCAGATTTGGAAGGGTGTTAAAGACTTTAACTACTTTCCACAGTGCGACCAAGTGTTTAATGAAATAAAAAAGCATTTATCTTCCCCGAAAACTCTTTACAAACCTATTGATGGAGAAACACTGTACATATATCTAGCTGTGTCTGAATGTGCTATAAGTGCGGTGCTGGTAAGAGAGGTGGAAAATTATCCTCGTCCGGTGTACTACATCAGCAAAAGTCTGATGGATACTGAAAAAGGTACTTAAAGCTTGAAAAACTAGCACTAGCCTTGGTAATTGCTGCCAAAAAAATGAGGCCCTATTTTCAGTCTCATTCTATTGTCGTCCGTACGTCTTTTTCCTTGAAAAATGTTATTCAGAAGGAAGACATATCAAGAAGGATGACCAAGTGGTCAGTATAATTGGGTGATTATGATTTTGATTCCCCCCCCCCCCCCAAACTGCAATCAAAGCTCAATCTGTTGCTGATTTCCTGGTTGAGTTCCATTCGGACAGAAGTACTAAGCAAGCTGCAGATGAGAAAACTAAGAAGGTATGGGTTGTCCGGACAGATGGTGGGTCAAGTACCATAGGTTGTGGTGCTGGGATATGTTTAACCTCTCCGTATGGCGATAAGTTATACCAGGCTATATGCTTTGCTTTTAGGGTTTCTAATAATGAGTCCGAGTATGAGGCTGCTATAGCTGGTCTGAAATTAGATTTTCTGTGTGGGGCTAAAAGAGTCAGGTTAGTGAGTGATTCTCAGCTTCTTATCTATCATGCCCAAGGTCAATCTGAGGCAAAAAAGGATCAGTTGATTAAATACTTGTTTATCCTTAAAGAAGTGGCAGCTAACTTCAAAAATGTTAGCTATGAGCATATACCTAGATCAGAGAACACACTAGCAGAATCTTTGGCAACCATAGCATACTCTGAGTCTTACCCATGGATTCAGGTGCAAGAATGCCCATCCATACAACCCAATAAGGGCAAGGAATTGGAGGAAATTTTAAGTATACAAGTGGTTCAACCCAAACACTGGAGATATCCCCTTCTTCAATACATCTTTAATGGTGTTTTGCCTCTGGAGAAAGCTGTGGCAAGTAAAATGAAACATATGGCTCGTGGTTTTTTAATTATAAGGGATATCTTTATAAGAAATCGTTTAGTAGCCATTGATTTCTGAGCTAGTGCCTTTTGCTCGTTGGGGACTGAATTTAGTAGGGCCTTTACTAATGGCATACGGAGGGTGCAAGACCATTATTGTAACCATTGATTATTTTTCAAAATGGATAGAAGCAGCCCCCCTGGCAGGAACTACTTCAAAGGCTGTTACAAAATTTATTATATCTAACATTTATTGCAGATTTGGGGTTCCACAAAAGATAACCACAGATAATGGGCCACAATTTGATAACAAGGACATTAAGAGTTTCTGTGCCTCTAGGGGAATTCAGCATTGCTTCTCTTCTCCTTTCCACCCACAAGAAAATGGTCAAGTTGAAGTAGCAAAACAGGACCATTCTGTCCGGTCTCAAAAAGAATTTAGAAGGGGCTGCAGGAAAGTGGCCAAGCTATTTGCAAGAAGTATTATGGGCATACCGGACTACTCTTGGAGCTGCTACACAATAATCTCATTTTGCCTTGGTATATCGGATGGATGCAATTGCTCCTGTAGAGGAAAATCTTCCATCATACAAAGTCCACAATGTTTCCGAACTGGCTAATGAAGTGGGAATCAGAAGTCAGTTGGACTTAATAGAAGAAAGAAGGGTTAAGGTTCATCTTAGACCCACCTATTACCAAGGCTTGATGAGGAGTAGATTTGCTTCCGGAATCAAAAGAAGGAATTTTCGGCCGGGGGACAAAGTATTGAGAAAGGTTTTCTTGCATACTAAGGAGAAGCAATTCGACAAGCTAGCTCCAAACTGGGAAGGGCCTTATGAGGTCTCCGAAAAACTTAAGCCAGAGACATACAGGCCTCAAGACAAAGATGGAAGAATCTTAAAGCACCCTTGGAATATTGAACACCTTCGGTTATATCTGGAATGAAAGTTGCGTAAATATTTACCTGTTTAAAGTCAATGTGAATATTAAGGGGGCATACTCTTTCCTACCCTGGTGGCGAGGGGAGGTTTTAATGAGGTGTCCGGGTTTTTTAATAAAATTTGATGCCTTCTTAAAATATTCGGATTGGTTTGATTACAATTTCTTTAAAGTCTTCAAAGGATCTTTGGCAGATCGGATTGATCTGGTGGAATGATGACCATTTAACATTTGTCATCGGAGATTTTAAACACTCTCATCTTAAATACTTATAAAATAAATAAGGGCACTTTAAACATCAGCCATTAAAATTAAGCAAACATGAAACAAAGAAAAAATTTAGCAAGGTAAACCTGTCGGGCTAAAACCGGATGATGATATTAGAACATAAAATATGTCTTGGCCATCCAAGGACTTTAAGTTTAAAGAAAGGCTTAACCGGACTCAAACCGGACGCAGTTACAAAAATGCCTTGGCCATCCAAGGATTTTAGTTTTTCATAAGGTTAAGAAAAAGAAGATACGAAAAGATAGTTAAAACCTCAGGTCTTGTTCGCTTTGGATGTTCCTGCATCATCTTTTTTCTTAGGATCTTTGGGTTCACCGCTGGAACTTTCTCCGGTTCTTTCCTCCTCATTGGTGGTGTCATCAATTCCACTAGAATAGTTCTTCTTATCACCATCCACCATCGTATGGAATGGGATATCTTCATACTCAACATATTGCCACAAGGTACCAAGCGTTCTCTTCGTAAACGTTTAGTGGAAAAGCAGAACCAAATCATACTTAACTTTGGCATATCTTTTTTCTAGGGAATCTATCACCTCGTTGGTGTATGCATCGACACGGGCCTAAATTCTCTGATTCGCTCTTTCACCAAGTCCTCTTTCTCCTTGGTTACCTTGGACACAACCTTTTCAAGAGAAGTCTTGTCACCGGACAAAGTTCGGATGTCATCGTACTTGGTCTTCATGTTTCCCTACAAGGTGGAAAGATCTTTTTCCAAACCGGAGCATTTGGTTCGGAGCTCTGTGTTAGTTGTGTCCGAGGTGACCAGCTTGGTTGCCAGGTCTTCTTTCTCCTTCTTCAACTCCTTAAGCTCCTTCTTCAATATCTCAATACTCTGGTTGGCATTAAGGAGGTCAGTAGACAAACTCTCCTTGTCTGTGTTGAGGGTGTTGATGAGGGCAGAATGACTTTTTACTTGCCTTTCCAAGTTGAGCACTGGCTGAATATGGACCAATTGAGAGTGAGTCACCACATCGTTTTCCCCTGAGACAGTGAAGGACTTGCCATTGAAAGTTACCATATTGGAAGAGCTTAGGGGAAGGTAAGGGCCATCAAAGTCGTCTTTCTCAAAATCGTTGAAATAGAGACCAATATTTTGGAGGCCACTGATGTCTACTCCATCAATATCCCCTCTAGTACCCACCCTGGATTATAGATCAGTGGGAATCTGCTCTGCCAAGGTGGGATCAATTGTATTTTCTGGAGGTAGAGACTCTGAAGGGCGAAGGATTACTTCATCCCCAAAGGTGACCTTCTTCTTTTTAGCATTCCTCTCATCGTTGCTTTCTCCCCTTTTTCGGTCCTTTTTAGAAGGCTTTTTGTGGATTTTGAGGTCCACATTCCTTCTTAATGGTCTCATCCTCAACTAATTTAAGTAAAGTAGCATCAATCCCTCCTTGAGTCTGCCCTCCTTGATTATGTGGAGTAGTATCTTATACAACACCCCGAACAGCCTCTGCTGCAGCCTTTTTTTTCTTTCCCTTCCCTTTCATTTTGCTTGGGGCTTTGGCTCTGGAGGGCAAGGCCAGTTTTCCATCCTTCTCCTCTGTTTTCTTAAGTATAACAGCCGAAGGAGGTGATGTAGTTAGCTCCTCCCAGGTGAGATCTCTCCGGCCCGTAGTATTCCAAAGGTGGGATCTCACCAAGTTTCCTGAAGTAAAACAGTTGTGGAAGGTGTTCTCCCAACGGTCAGTAGCCCAGGCGTTTAATTTGGCGCATGTGGTCTGCCCCTCCTTCAAATAGTCGGAGAACTCCTTCGGCAATACTGACATGAGAGAATGGGTGGTTTAGAAATAAAATTCTTGTAAAATAATAAAGACAAATAAAATTAAATACTTACTTGTGCTTTACCACCTGCTGGTGAGCATGCTAGGATTAAATTGGCCTTAATCTTTCTCACATTCTCCCACGTCCCACTGATGAATAGGAACTGGGTCTTCTAGTTTTTCTCTGAATCTAACATGTCATCCACCACTTTGAAGTTGTCTCCCATGTTGTAGTGGTAGAATGAGATGTGATGGTTTTTGCATAGGCTGGCCACTGCTGCGAATTTCTCCATGTGGAAAGGCATGTCGGATAACCTCGATGCCATTATACAGGCAAGGAGAATATACCAAGCATTTGGACTCAGCTGGCTTGGGAAAAGTTTGATCAAGTGAAAATACCTGACGATTTCTGGATCCAAGGGGGATCTGAGCCCTAATTGAATAGCTCAGTGTAAACGACGATCTCGTTGACCTTGCAGTCCACCGGTGTTTCCGGTGTGACTGAGATTCTCACTTTCACTGATTATGGGATCCCCTAATTAGTTCGTATCCAACCCAACTCAGCAGTGTGAGTGTAGACATAATTGATGTTCTGCATGGCCAGTAGATACTTCACATTAACCTTCAGAAAGAAAGATCCCACCTTTCCCTCCAAGCTCTCCGGAAGCTCTGGATGATCCATTTCCACTTTCACTTTGCCCTTTCCTTTTTTGTCAGAGGTAGCATCCTCAGTTTGTCCGGAGGCTTCAGTCTCGAAAGGGGCCTCTTCAATGCTATCTTCCATTACTTCTTCCATCATTGTGGAAGATGGAAGAATGTCTGCTTGTGGATCAGTGGTCTGTCCGGATGGCTGAGCACCGATTTCTTCTAGAGGTCTGGTGTCCGGTTGGGGCTCAGCTCCGGAGGAATTTGTTTGAGGAGTAATTCTGGTTGCCTCTAATCCGGAGGGCTTGTCTATTGGGGCTCTAATAGATATCTCGGATCCGGAGGCTTTATCTTTGGATGTAGTTTTAGAGGCCCCCATTTTGGAGGACTTGGGTTTCGAGCCAATTGCTTGGCCTTTTACCAAGCGTGTTGTCTGACGAGGGTTGTTTTTCTCTGGGGATTTCTCAATATCAGACCCCATAGTGATAAATGGAGAAGGTTTCCTAACACTTGATACTGCTTTCTCTTGGACGTTAGAAGGTTGAGACTCCTGGACCGAGGAGCCTGATGGGATTGGCAAGAGGTTTGGCTTGAATAAACGTTTAGGTTTTGCGCTTTTGGTAGAAGACGAACCTTGGTCAGATTCTAAGGATGGTGTATCAGACTTATTTCTTGGAGAAACTGGAAGACCAGCAACAATGCGCCTCTCACGTTCGACTTTTTTCGCTTTCTCTAGTTCAAAACGATTTAACCAACCACCTTTCACAAGAGCGTTCCTCGCTGTGAACATAAAACCATCCAAAAGAGGTTTTGAAAGAAAAGGTGAAAAGCTCTGAGAAAAGAAATTGTGGAGTGGTAAAGATGGTGAAACAGTGAAAGAAAGTAATTTATATTAGTAAGGCAAAAACCTACTGATACCTAGGAGAAAACGAAAAGATTTAGGTAATGATTGAAGATGGCGCTGATGTAAGAAGCATTAAATGCAGGAGTTACTTTTCATGCTTAGTGGGAGCACCGTTCTAGGAAGAAAACGGCTGGAAGGACGAACCAGAATGCGACACGTGTCCCACGATCCAAAGAAAAACTCTTAGAATTCTGAAAACAAAATCAGTTCGGGTAAACCTTGAACCAAACGCATGAGAGATCCGGAAAATGTTGTTACTGACTAAGTAAGTTTTTTAGTCTTACCAAAGGTCTTTGACAAAGCCTAAAAAAAGGGGCTACTAATGAGTCCGGATTTATTCACCACCACTCACTGAGAAAACCTGACAGTGGTAATTCGTACAATAACTACCCACCGAACTATCCGAATAGGACAAAAGTATCAAAACATTAAACACCTTTTGACTAAGCTAAGTGCTAATCTAGTTAAGAACTAATGGGTCTTTAAACTCCACTCGGTTTCACAACTTGACCCAAAAGCCCATGGGTCCATAATTAAGGGTATAAATACCCAACCACTTTCATTAATAAGGGTGATAGACATTTAATACAACCAGGCAGCTTAAGTCTCTCACTACAAAACACCCAAACATTTAATACCTTTAAAACTCTTTAAAATGTTGGACAAAATTAGCCTCAGTTCAAAATAATTCACACCATACATGGCGGTAACAGAAGCTGTTAAAGAGGCAATATGGTTGCAAGGTTTGGTGGCAGATTTGGGCTTGGATAGGACTACTACAAAAGTGTTTTGTGATAGTCAAAGCGTCATACACCTTACAGGGAACCAGATGTACCATGAGCGTACAAAGCACATAGATGTCAGGTATCATTTTATTCGTGATATAATATCAAAGGGAATTGTTGATGTGAAGAAAGTGTCTACACACGATAATCTAGTAGATATAATGACCAAGGCAGTATCAGTTCGAAAGTTTAGGGAGTTCCTAAACTGGATTGGTGTTCGCAGTATAGAGTGAATGTCTTAGGGGCATTTGGTGAGTCAGAAGAAGATAAGTTTCTTTGTTGATAGTGAATAAAGTATATTCGCCTCAAGGGGAAGATTTGTTGTGAATGAGTCGAATAATGCCTTGACAGTGTACCGTGTTCGGCGGTACAGTTTTGTATCTCTCATAGTGTCATTGTGGCTTGACTGTGTACCGTGTTCGGCGGTACAGTTTTGTGCCATTGACATACTGTAATACAACTGATGGTTTTCTTATTAGTGTATATGATCCCATTAGGCCCACTATCTAGTAAGTCTATTAAATCCCTATGAATAGACTACTAGGACTACACAAAACACAATCTGAAATCTGTAACCTTTTCTATCATAGTGAAACTCTTTTCTCTGACGGCACCCGTGGACGTAGACAATTGTCGAACTACGTTAAATATTGTGTTCATTTAAGTTTTTCTTTCACATATGTTTTGTGCTTGAGCCATTTTGTGATAATTTTTTAGAAATTTAATAACATATACGTATTACATAGAAAATAGACTTATATTTATCGGTAAAATAAAAGGATAATAGGTTAGTGTCGAGAATTTGAATATCGAGATATCTACTTCTAAATTGTTTCTGTGTAAATTTAAGAGATCGAGATGCATACAGTATTTGAGAGAAGTAGGTAAGTGACCGGCCAGGTTGTAGGTATGAATAAGCAAAGTAACTAACCTTTTAAGATTTGCGATATCAGGAGGAATCAAGCCAATGAAATTGTTGGAATGTAGTTCGATTACTTGGAGGTTCACAAGTTTGGTGATTTCTTGGCTTATGAATCTACATAATTTGTTCGCAAGTAAAGAGATGTTGAAGTTTTTTGGCACCATACATACCAATTGGGATTGTTCCGGATAGGTTATTGTAACCTGCCTTAAAAACCTGAATATTCAAACATTTTTTTATTACAGAAGGAAGTTGACCTTAGAGATCATTGTAGGAGAAATGTATCAGCTCAAGACGACGAAAGATGTTACAAATCGACCATGGAATGTAACAATCAAAGATGTTATTGCTGATGTTGAAATGAGTAATGTTTTCGGTTAACTGAAAAATCAAAAAGGAAACTTGTCCACCAAGTTTGTTGCTTGATAAATCCAAGTGAGCTTGATAAATCCAAGTGAGCTTGATGCGTTAGATTTTCCAGAGGAGGTGAAGTGAGAGAGAGTGATAAAAAATACAGAACCAATATATGAGAAGTAACGTACATGTCTATGTGTTACTTCATGGTGTTCCAGTAGTCCCTAAGGAAAAGGCAGTTGTATTATTGTAAAATATGTATCCAAAGCGGGTGGATACATGTCTCAACTAGTATGAGGTCTTTTGGTAGTGGACCAAATGCAAAGTCGTGAGGGCCTTCGGGTGCCAAAGCGGATAATATCATACTAGTGTTGAGATCGTGTTATTCTTACTTATATACGGAGGCGGAATATGCAGACCGAGTCCCTATATTCACAACCCCATATTCCCAACACGTGGTATCAGAGCCAGACCCAAACGGAACGTGATGGTGGTAATATTCTCGGAGGTCGAACATGATGAACCATGGCCATGCTCAAGGTGATCTTCTCTAGAGATCCTAGTTCGGAGTGTCTGTGGCTCATGAACCAGCGTGGCTTGATTGGAGTGGCGCTAAGGAACAAGGCAAAGTGGTCTAATAGGAGGTGAGCAGTAACATCCGTAGTGCCTCGATGGTCAGGTAGTTTTCCAACCTGATTAGAGTGGGCGGATGAAAGTCAACTGAGAGGAGGCTAAGGTGGTACTTTGTTCGAGAGGAGGATTTGTTAGGGTGGCGACCAAAGTCTCACATCCCACATCGGTTAAACATGTGAATGATCAGTGGTATATAAGTAAGAACATATCCAACTAGTATGAAGCCTTTTGGAAGTGGACCAAAACCAAAGCGGCCAATATCATAATATCACACTAGTGTACTAGCAGTCTCTTCATTAACATCTCCTCCTCTCTTCTTCCTAATCTCATCTTTCTTCTTAGTAATTCTAGATATACCAGAATCCTCTATTCACTGATACCTTTGAATCGATAGTGAGTGTCTGTCGTCGTTGCTATTTTGTCATCATAGGAGCCGGGAGCAACTTTAGAAAAATAGAATAAACTAAATATTAGAATGAAGATAGTTTATTGAAATGGAGATGGAGAAACTTAATGAGTTTGTTATTTAGGTGGTTCTGAAAGCAATGAGAATGAGAAACAGATCGTTGGGATCCTCTCTATTCCCATTCCCACTCCATTGCTTTCAGAACTACCTTGATAGTTATCAAGTGTTTAAGAAATAAATACTGTTTCTCATCCTCCATTTTAGTAACTGTTTTCGCTTTTCTTGTTTCCGTGGTGCTTCTGACTTGTGACCAATGTATTCACAGTCCCCTTCTTGGCCAATACAGTCAGCCTTGGATTGCATTTCAATAAAGGTTCAGACTTAAGAGCTTTAAGCTTTTCACAACTCATGAAAAACTTCTCTTACTCATAACTGATGAAAAAAGTATAGTGTTTACATAGCTTAGCTTCTGATTGTGGTTGAGTTTCTCTGTCTTCTTTAATTGAGTATCTTGAAACGAAGTGATATCGCATAGAACCTCTCACTATTGTAGGAGTTATTGCTGGCCTAATCCTTTAGGCCTTATGATTCATAATTAGTCACCTATAAATACTTGTCAGTGTGCTATGGCCTATGGGGAAGTATTCTATTGCAAATACTGTGTATAGTTAGTTACCTCGACTGGACTCGTTACTTTACCTATTGCTTTATTCTCAGAGACCTTTACTCACTACAAGGACAATTGAACTGGTTAAATATAATGAGCTTGGAGCTGGCCAAATGCAACTCTTGCTGTGATGATTTATAGTGGATATGACAAAGTGGGTGCAGTAGTGATGATGAACAAGGCTTCTCTTCTCTCGATCCCAGTATTGGTCGTTTCTGCTATCAATCAAAAGTACCAAAATATGGTACCACAGCCACGGGACAGAATACACTAGCCATCTAGAATAGAACGCGGTTCAAGAAAGGATGCAGATTCTTTTCGAAATTTTGTTTAGAGATTTTCGGATAGGTTCTGAAGTCTTGTTTTGACAATTTCAGATTTAAATTATTTTGGTGTTTTTCCAAAATTTTCAACCGGATAAAATCAAAGTATTTTTTTTAACAACAAGAATTAATATTTTAGTTGTGGTTTTTTTTCCACAGAACCATACTTATTTATTCGACCAAAATACTCCAACTGTAAAAGAGTTTTATGTAAAAAAACATTTATAATTTCAAATGATAAAACCGACCAAAAATTCAAATTCAAATTCGAATTAATTTTCCAAATTCAAAATTTCCATGAATTTTCATAATAGTCTTATCATTCAAAATAAATTTAACCACACTCAGGCTCCACCCCTTGGAACCACTAATTATAATATATTCTAACAAGTGTGTACTCCAGACTCTTCAACTTGTTCGATAATATATTACGACTACATTGGTCGACTAGTCAATCCAATTACACTAAAATATCCAACAATCTCCCTCCACTTTAGTGCAATTCATGATTAACTAAAACAAAATCACAACAAATAACATATTTATGCATAAATGAAATTTCGTGACGATTGAATTTCATATTAGTATATTACACATTTCAAATATTCGAATATCAAGGTATCACTAAGCATTGAACATTTACTATCCATAATGAATACTCGAAGATAATATGCACATAAATTTACATTCTTAAATGTTCTTACTTGACACTATCTTTTACTAGCCTCGTGTCCTTATCCTTCTTAAGTATATCAAATCCAAATCCTAGCTTCTTAAAGAATCTAAACTTCATGCTTAAATAGGTAGATCTTTTACTCTTGCACATGCATATGCAATTTTTCAAAAGAGCTATTAAGAAGATAAACTTCAACCTCCACAACTTCCATGTCTCAACGCATACTTTAGGATAATACTGTTAGAGATATAAGGCCTAGGCCCATTAGCCCATATAGTTTATCTATATAATAGCTTTATACTCTATGTAATACATACTTTCTAATAATCAGAAACCCTAGCCGCTTATTGGCGACTACTTTTTCTTTTATCTATATTTGTTTCTTAACATGGTGTCAGAGCAAGGTATGTGTGTTTTAGAGGTATGTGTGTTTTAGAGGTATGTGTGTTTTAGAGGTATGTGTGTTTTAGAGGTATGTGTGTTTTAGGTATGTGTGTTTGAGAGGTATGTGTGTTTGAGTAAAACAATTTGAGTGAGAGGGATGTGTGTCTGAGTGAAACACAAAAAGAGTGAGGTATGTGTGTCTGAGTGAAACACAAAAAGAGTGAGGTATGTGTGTCTGAGTGAAACACAAAAAGAGTGAGGTATGTGTGTCTGAGTCAAACACAAAAAGAGTGAGGTATGTGTGTCTGAGTCAAACACAAAAAGAGTGAGGTATGTCTTGAAGTTTTCGCATCTTCCGATGTGCCGGCGGGCAGTGTTTTTAGTTGTCCGTCGAAATTTTTGTAGATCTACCAGGTATTCAATTTCGTAGTAGCATTGGATTTCGGTTTGGAAGCCACGGTTTCAGTAGATTTGTTTAGCTTTGATTTAAATTTGGTATTTTGATTTATTTTTTTTGGATTTGGTTTCAGTATTTGGATTTGGATTTGGTTTTGAATTCGGTATAGATTTTGTTTGGATTCGTTTGGATTTGTTTTGCTTTGTTTGGATTCGTTTGGATTTGTTTGGTGTTTGATTTCGTTTGGAGTTTGGAGTTTAGAATTTGGAGTTTGGAGTTTGGAGTTTGGAGTTTGGAGTTTGGAGTTTGGAGTTTGGAGTTTGGAGTTTGGAGTTTGGAGTTTGGAGTTTGGAGTTTGGAGTTTGGAGTTTGGAGTTTGGAGTTTGGAGTTTGGAGTTTGGAGTTTGGAGTTTGGAGTTTGGAGTTTGGAGTTTGGAGTTTGGAGTTTGGAGTTTGGAGTTTGGAGTTTGGAGTTTTGAGATTTGAGATTTGAGATTTGAGATTTGAGATTTGAGATTTGAGATTTGAGATTTGAGATTAGAGTTTAGAGTTTAGAGTTTAGAGTTTGGATATTGCAGCTTGAAGATTGAAGATTTGAGATTAGATTTTGGATATTGCAGCTTGAAGATTGAAGATTTGAGATTAGATTTTGGATATTGCAGCTTGAAGATTGGAGTTTGGAGTTTGGAGTTTGGAGTTTGGAGTTTGGAGTTTGGAGTTTGGAGTTTGGAGTTTGGAGTTTGGAGTTTGGAGTTTGGAGTTTGGAGTTTGGAGTTTGGAGTTTGGAGTTTGGAGTTTGGAGTTTGGAGATTGGAGATTGGAGATTGGAGATTGGAGATTGGAGATTGGAGATTGGAGATTGGAGATTGGAGATTGGAGATTGGAGATTGGAGATTGGAGATTGGAGATTGGAGATTGGAGATTGGAGATTGGAGATTGGAGATTGGAGATTGGAGATTGGAGATTGGAGATTGGAGATTGGAGATTGGAGATTGGAGATTGGAGATTGGAGATTGGAGATTGGAGATTGGAGTTTAGAGTTTGGATATTGCAGCTTGAAGATTGAAGATTTGAGATTAGAGTTTGAAGATTGGAGATTGAAGTTTGGAGAAATGATTTCGATTTTGACGTTTTGTTTTGTTTTGATTTTATTTAAGATTGGCGTTTTGTTTTGATTTGATATTATTTTTTATTTTGTGTAACAAACTCTTAATGCAAGAATAAGCATTTCGAGTTTGAGAGATGGTGTTAGAGATATAAGGCCTAGGCCCATTAGCCCATATAGTTTATCTATATAATAGCTTTATACTCTATGTAATACATACTTTCTAATAATCAGAAACCCTAGCCGCTTATTGGCGACTACTTCTTCTTTTATCTATATTTGTTTCTTTAACAAATACTACTAATGTGTTCCAATCTCCAGATGTTAAGCTTTCCACGTTAAATTCAGCACCTAATGTCATATTAGATGGGAATTGGGTATCTTAATATGAAAGATTTAAAATGGAATCACATCCCAATAACCGATTGTGCACAAAATCTTTACTCAACCCTTTGGTTAAATAATCGGCTAAATTATACTGAGTTCTCACAAACTCTACTGAAATAACATCATGCGTGATGCGCTCACGAATCATACAATATCTAACAACTAAGTGTCTAGACCTGTTTTTATAAACTTGTCTATCGACATTGGTCAAGGCATCTTCACTATCACATCTGACAGATATAGATGATATTGGTTTAGCCATAACGGAATTTCATATATTAAATTTCTTAGTCACTCGACTTCTTTACTAGTTGTTGCTAATGTCACAAACTCTGATTCCATTATTGAATGAGTAATACAAGTTTGTTTCTTAGATGCCCAAGAGATAGCACCTCCCCTAAGTAGGAATACCCATCCACTTGTGGAATAGAGGTCTTCTATATTGGAAATATAACTCGCATATGAATATCTCTCAAGTATAAAAAGAAAATCCAGTATAAGCCAAACCATAATCGATGGTTATTTTCAAATACTTGAATACTCGTTTTAAAGCCCGACAATGATGTGAACTAGGATTGCTTTTATACCTACTAAGATTTCCAACAACAAAGGCAATACACAACCTAGTGATAGTCATAATATACATATACCAAGAAGCCTCTCAGCTTCCTTTAATTATTCATCTCAAAATTAGATGATAACAATTTATTCGTTTCATCAATCTGATTTTGGTCACCACCAAAACTAAACATATCATCAACATATAGACAAATCATAACATCTTTACCAAAATTATCAAATTTGTTATATACACATTTGTCCGCTTAATTAAAAATAAAGTCATCCGACAATCTCACATTATCATTTTTTTCCAACTTGCATGCAAAAAACTACAAATATTTTTAATATCTTGTGTATAAATAAAATAATAATATCTTAAAGACACAAAACCCCAACTGTACAAAGCACAAATGCACTTTAAATCTTTTATATTTCATACGATAATGTGTTTTAAATTCCTTTATAATGTATTATCCGAAGTGCATTTAAATCAATAAATAATCTCCACAATTTGAATGTGCAGTATGCACTTAATTAACTTAAATTATTTAACGAAACAATTATTTGCCGGTACATTCATGTATAAATCCAAATTGCATGGGCCACATGCATGGATTAACAAAGAATTCTATGAAAATTATTTACTGCCATATTATTGTATAACCCCATCCTTATTTTTACACAAACATATAACCGTTCATGCAAAACATTGCATTAAAGAACGAAAAAGCATGACTTAGAAGCAGACAAATTAAAATAGTTTTAATGGCAAATATATTCAAAACCGTATACAAACAAAAACTTCAATAATAACCGTGGTTAGACTACTTCTTTTTAAACAGAAACTATATGAACATATATACATGATTTTATGGCCAAGATCAACACTCGGATTGACTATCCATATATTTAAACTAAAACATTATGTTGTCGAAATTAAAGAACACCGTGGTTTCCTTTCATGTAGTTTAAACACAAAAACAGTGCATGCAGTTCAGAATTTTATGTAATTTTATGTACTATTTATATAATTAATACATGAATAAAACTGTGGTTTAAATTCTGAATCAGTTTAATTGTTACAAAGGACTTCATATATAATTTTATCATTTTTTTTCTTCTTTCTAATAACAGATCAATTCAAGCATTTTCGGTCATAGATACATACTTCTAACAACCAAAACAACAATTAATCTTATGTGTGCATCATTTACAGAATTTAAAATAATTCACACATTATCACCAATTTTGCATTATCACAAAAATAAAAATCCATAAGTAAAAGTCAAGGGAGAAAAACTTACAAGAGGATAATACCACAGTTCAATTGATGTTTTAATACTTGATTATGGATTCTCTGAAAGATGACAACAAATCTCTTTATTATTTCAATCTTCATTACATAAAACAAGAACATCTTCACACAAATCTCTTTATAAACCAAGAACTGATAATTTCAATCTTTTGTTGGGAATATTTTTTAGAGATTTCTGGATAAACTCTGAAGTCTTGTTTTATCAATTTCATATTGAAATTATTTTTGTGCTTCTCCAAAATTTTCAACCGGATAAAATCAAAGCTTTTCTTTTGAACAATCAGAATCCATATTTTTTTTGTGATTGCCTTTTTTCACAGAATCATACTTATATATTCAACCAAAATGCTCCAACTGTAAAACAGTTTTCTGTCGAAAAATTTGTTATAATTTCAAATGATAAAACCGATTAAAAATTCAAATTCGAATTCGAATTAATTTTTGAAATTCAAAATTTCCATGAATTTTCATAATAGTCTTACCATTCAAAATAAATTTAACCACATCCAGGCTCCGCCCCTTGGACCCACTAATCATAATATATTCTAACAAGCGTGTACTCCACATTCTTCGACTAGTTCGATAATATATTACGACTACATTGGTCGACTAGTCAATCCAATTACATTAAAATATCCAACAGATTCTAGATGATGGAATTGCATCTCTGTGATAAATTATAAAAGTAAATGACTTCTATACCAATAAAGAATCTTCAATATCTAAATTTCCAATCCGGTGTTACTACCTAATAGCTTATGGACCAGCCAGACAAACATATAAAGGTCCTGAGGGGGAGGCACAAGTCGTTCGTAGAGTTGCTCAATGTTCTAGTAAGGAAAATAACTTATCCATAAATTTTTTGATTCATTATACTATGTGGTAACTTTAGTAGTATGCATGGTCAAAAATATGTTATGGCCACATCATTCGACATAAAAATTTCCATTTTTTAACTAGGTATTTGCCTGGATTTGCTAGGTTTCTTGTGGTTTTCGAAGACTAGCTAGTAAATAAAGTCAATTAATGATCTGTTAATTGTATTCATCGGTCTTAAGAGTTACTAAGTCTTGTAAACCAATCATCTTTTTAGTAGTGAAATAGATGTAATTTTTGTGTTGTGATTGTAATCAAGAAAAGAGTCTAAAATTTGTTTCCAAGTAAAAATGATATGCAGCAAGTTCCGAGACGTAAGCATGTGAACTGAACTATGTTAATAATTTATGTTTTTTGTGTGTGTGTTTTTCTCATTTATATGATTATAGAAAAATCGTGTATTTATATCAACAACTGGTATCAGAGCTTCAGGTTGGTAGTGATTTAATGGAGGTCAGATTTGAATGGCAGCAATGGCTATAGACGAAAGAAAGGTGAGACTCGAAAAGTTCGATGGTGTAGACTTTGGGTTTGGAAGATGCAGATTGAAGACTCAATATACTAGAAAAACCTTTATCATCTCCTCTCAGAAAAGAAATCAGAGAGTATGGAAGATGAAGAATTGACTCTTATTGATAGAAAAATCCTTGGAGTCATCCGACTGACGTTATCCTGCAATTTTGCTTTTAACATCGTAAAGAAATCAACCATGATGAGTCTTATGAAGGCTATTTCCCGGTATGTATAAGAAGTTATCAGCGTCTAGCAAAATTCACTTGATGAGGCACTTATTCAAGTTGTGAATGATGGAATGCGCATTTGCAACTTAACACCTCAATTAACTTGATACAATCACAAACCAGTTGAGTTCAGTAAAAATTGATTTTGGTGTAGAAATACGAACATTGATACTCTTATGTTCTCTACCAGAGAGTAGCTCCTTAAGAAGAAATAGGTTGAAATTTGATGATCTTCGTGATCTGGTTCTCAGTGAAGAGGTTCGAAGGATAGAGTCGGGTGAATCATCAGCCATAGGGAATGGACGTAGAAAATAAAATATCGAGGTAAGAATGGGAAGTTCAAGTCTAGGGATCCTAAAAAATCCATAGCATCGAAAACAGTGTTGAAACTGTTTGAAGACTAGGCACTATAGATCAGTGCAAGAAAGCACCAAAGGACAATGAGACGAACATAGATACAAATATCACTTCAAAAAAATGATGCACTAAAATGCTCCATGGAGAGCAATGAAGAGTCTTAGGTGCTAGACACTGTAGCATCGTTCCATGCTACTTCAAAGAAACAATTCTTCAATAAGTATGTCTCTGGAAACCTTGCAAATGTATATCTTGGTGATGATCAATATTTTGATGTTATTGGTAAGAGTGTAGTGAAGATTAAGTATAATTAGTTTATTTGAGGGCTGAAAGATGTCATACATATCCCCAACTTGAGAAATAACTTAAACTTAGTAGGGTAGTTGGTCATCGAAGGCTACATTATGATCTTCCAGGGTGATAATTAGAATATTTCAAAGGTTGCAACAGCGGTTGATCGCGGGAAAATGAGTGGTACTCTTTACAAGAAATCAGAGGCACATTGTTCAATTGCAATCGTAGCAGGAAACAAAAGTCCAAATATGTGTCACCAAAGACTTGGCCACATGAGCGAGAAGAGGATGAAAATTATGCACTCAAATGAGAAAATTTCAGGTCTAAAGTCGATTGATATAGATATGTGCAAATATTGCATACTTGGAAACAAAATAAAAATGATCAGATTTCAGACAAGTGGCAGAGCCCCAAAGAAAAAAAGGATAGATCTTGTCCACTAGGATGCTTTGGGACCAAATTTTATTTCATCTATTAAAGGGAAACACCACTTCGTAACTTTTTTCGATGATCATTCTCGAAAGTTATGGGTTTATTTTTTAAAGAATAAATCTGAAGTACTTGGGGTTTTTAGTAGATGAAAATCTATGGTTGAAAATGAGATAGGACTTAAGATTAAAAATATCAAACGACAATAGTTGAGAATATGAAGACATCAAATTCAATTTTTTTGTTATGAGCACGGGATCAAAATGGAGAGAACTGTTCCGGGTACACCTCGACACAATGGTGTTGCCAAGCGTATGCATCGAACATTGACAAAATAACCATAAGCATTTGTATACAGTCAAGTCTATCAAAGGAGGTTTTGAGAAGAAGAAGCTAACACATCAGCTTACTTGGTCAATCGAGGTCCATCGTTTCCATTAGAGCACAAAATACCCGAGAGGTATGAAGTGAAAAATAGATAATGCTATCATATCTAAATATTTTTGGCCGTGTGGCATATGTTCATATCATTGATCAAGGCATGAACAATCTTGATCCCAAAACTAAATAATGCACTTTGACCGGCTATCGCGCGGATGAGTTTGGCTACTGTATTTGGGATAACAAAAAAAGAAGAATGATTCGCAGCAGATATGTGATTTTTACCGAAAGAGTAATGTACAAGGATATACATAAGTCTAACTCAAACGACTCAAAGTAGAGTGAGTCAGTGTTTGCAGATGTAGAGGATGTCATTGATAGTCTTGTAGTAGAGCCGATCTGATCAATTCCTAAACTAGGAGAGTCCGTTCGACAGAGCAATACACAACAGTCCGAGATATTGCAACCGATTGTAGCATCTCTAATATTGAGAAGGTCTACAAGACCTCATGTGCCTAACATGAGATACTTGAACTAATTATTATTGACTGATAGAGGGGAGCCCAAATTCTTTGATAAAGCTTGTTAGACCAATTATGGTAGCAAGTGGGAGCTTTCCATGAAAAATAAGATGAAGTCTTTAATCGCAAACCAGGCATAGGAACTAGCTGAGTTACCCGTGGGTAAAAAGGTACTTAATAATAAATGGGTGTATCAGGTGAAAGATGAACATGATGGTTTTAAGAGACACAAAGCCCGGTTAGTTGTCAAAAAATTCCACCAAAAGAAATGAGTTGATTACACCAAAAAATTTGTAGCACTTGTGAAGCTCAATACTATTATAAAATTGTTGAGTATTATTGACATTAAAGATTTTTATCTTGAGCAGTTCGACGTGAAAACTGCATTCATTCACGGAAACTTGGATGAGGAGATATACATGCATCAACAAGAAAGTTTCTAAAAATATGGAAGGAATACATGGTTATGCATACTCCAGAAAAGTTTGTATGGCCTAAAACAAGACCTAAGGCAGTGTACAAGAAATTTGATGACTTTATACACACGAAGAGTTTCCATAAGTGTGATACTGATCATTGTTGCTATTCTAAAAGATTTAAGTCCGGTTATATCATTTAATACTTTATGTTGATGATATGTTAATAAAGGATTAATATATGTATGATATTAGAAGGTTGAAGCAGCAATTTTCAAAGGAATTTGACATGAAGGACTTGGGTCTACCAAATAATATTATTGGAATGCAAATTACAAGAGATAAGCATAGAGAAGTTTTTCAGTTATCTCAGTTAGAGTACATCAATCATGTTTTACAGAGATTTAACATGAGTGATGCCAAACTAGTTAATAAAACCTTGGAAAGTCATTTTAAGTGAACTAATGATCAATCCCCTTAAATTGAAGAAGAATCCAATTTCACGACTAATGTTCCCCACACCTTAGCTATTCAGAGTTTGATGTATGGAATAGTTTGCAGAAGATCATACATTGGTCATTCAGTGGGAGTTGTTAGCGGGTTTATATCTAATCCAAAGAAAGCTAATTGAGAAGCGATAAAATAGTAGGCATCACTAAAAAGTGTTTGTTCTATTGTAAGGGCGAGTTAAAGTTACAAAGATATGTAGATGTTTCTTTAGGAGGTGAAGTCGGTCATAGGAAAAGCACAAACGGTTATATATTTACTATTGAAACTACAACTGTTAGTTAGGTGTCATAATTATAGAGGATTGTTACTATATCTATTATAGAGGCTGAGTATGTTGTACTGACAGAAGCCAGCAAAAATATGCTATGTCATTAACTTGATTTACAAGTGCATAATTCTTTCTAGCCATCTGTTTGAAGTTTAATCTATAAATTCTATGGTTTGTTACAATATACTATTAAGAATAGTGTTTGATTCCCGAACAATTCTCAATTCCTCTTATAGACAATTTCATATTGACATATTTTTTGTGGTTCTCCAAAAATCTCAACCAGGTAAAATCATATTTTTTTTAACTTTTAAAATGATTTTTTCGTGTCATGTTTCCGACCAAAAAACAAAATAATGTATTTTGATTTAAACTACCAACCGACATGCATGCATGCATGTCCAAAACCTGGTTATTTTCAAATGATTAAAAAAATCAGCTAAAATAAGAATTTCAAAATCAAATTAATTTTCAAAATAACAACGCCTTGGATCCTGCAAGGGCTACGCCCCTTGACCCGGCTCGCTACGCTCATTAGTCACGATATAATCTCTCCAACTTTCTCGATAATATATTATGACTATATTGGTCGACTAGTCAAACCAATTACACTATAATATCTAATAATTTTCCCTCATTTTAATGTAATTCATTAACTAAACAAAGTCACAACAAATTACAAATTTATGCATATATCAAATATCGCGACTATTAAATTTCATATAAGCATATTACATATTTCAAATATTCGAATATTAATGTATCACTAAGGATTGAACATTTACTATTCAAAATGAATAAATGAAGACAATATACATATAAATTTACTTTCTGAAATGTTCTTACTTGACATTGTTTTTGCTAGCTTGGTATTCTTATCATTCTCAAGCCTATCAAAGTCAAGTCCTAGATTCTTGAAGCGACTAAAATTCATGCTCCAATAGGTAGCTATTTTTCTCTTCCACCTACATATTCAATTTTTCAAAATAACTATTAAGAAGATAAACTTCAACCTTCACAACTTTCAGGTATGAACAAATACATTGCGATGATACCATAAATATGTTCCAATCTCTAAATGTTAAGCTTTCCACAACACATAATGTTATATTAGATGAGAATTTTGTATCTCAACATGAAAGATTTCAAATGGACTTTAATCTCGTCCCAATATCCGCTTGTGCACAAGTCCTCTACTTATCCATTTAGTTAAATGATCGGCTAAATTATATTGAGTTTTGATGACCTCCACTGTTATAACACCAGGTATGATACATTCACGAATTATGCTATGTCCAACACTTAAGTGTTTAGACCCGTCTTTGTAAATTTGTCTACGTCTCTTGATTTATCTCGATACATTCGCTAGTCATAATATATTATAACAAATGTACATTATGCACTCTCCAACTTACTCGATAATATATTACTACTAAATCGAATAGTCAAACCGATTATACTAAAACATCTAACAATACTAGAAACTATGGTAAAATAGAAAAAACATACCTACTATGAAACTTCCATATGCATATAAACTCTTTGATCGGAACTCCAGTTGATTGATATATTCTCCCAAGTTTGAGACTATCTGAAGCATGATTGGTGCAGTAAGAAAGTTATATATGTGTGAGTTTTGGAAACAAGAACTAACTTTCCTTTGTAATTAGATTATTCTAAGAAAAACGATGGATACAATTTCTTTTTTGGTTTTATATATGTAGAAGCAATATGTTATTGAGAATTGATAAAAAAAGCCAAAACTACTCCGTGAAGTCGCCTATTTCTGTTTTTTAATATTTACAAAATTGCCACTAGGTAAAAAACCCAAAAAACTCTTAAAAGTCAAATTAATTACAACCCATGCCATTGAGAACTCAAAATTACTCCATAAAGTTGCAAACACAATTTCAAACACCAAACATAATTCATCTTCTCTAAAGTACCTAAAACATAATAACTCAACAACCTATTTGTCTATCTTTTCAAAAACTTCAAAACCTTCAAAACATGATCGGAAAGAGTCAGAACCACTTCCCATGCAGACTTGCATGGACGTCGAGGAGGACATTGCATTCCACCCTCTCATTTTTGCGAAAAACAGATTTTTCAGAAAAAAAAAAAACTCGTTTTTTGTGTTCTTTGTCATACAATGGCGTCGGCCATGTGGTATACGTCATTATATTGACAAAGAATACCACCTCCACGCCAGCCTCTGACGTATAGAGCCCTTACGACACCACAAGTGTGGCGTGGAGATTGAGTTCGTCGTCATACCTATGGCGAAGTGACTTAGACTAATTCGGAATGCCGATTTAAATGACTTTTCTACTTCTTACATATTTCAGGAGGTGACTCAAAGCAAATTTTGCTTGTTTCGGACTACCCTCACCATTTCAAGACTCACAAAATGTATAATTTATACTCGATGATCGAGCGGGTCAATAATAATAATAATAATAATAGCAATAATAATAATAGTAGTAGTAATAATATTGGTATTATTATTATTATCATTAATATTATAAATATTATTAATAGTAATAATATAAATAAAAAACCTCACAACAATGCGATATTAATGGAAAGCAAACTCCGACTGTTTAGCAATTTTCAAAATGATACGTTTGATACATAATATAAATAAAACGATCTCACAACAAGGTAAGATTAACAACATTACATAGTGGAAATATAATTTCTTAGTTGAAATCGTATATTATGTTATCTTGAATAGGTTCGAAGTTCGCAATGTCATCTTCTATCTCAGCAATCCTAGTTTCGAGATATTCTAACATATATCCAGTAAAGAAATCTGTCCTGAACAGGTTCCACTCAGCAAGTGCTACTTGTTAAATTTTGTAAGGCAAGTTAGACAAAACCTGCAGTGGTTTAGATTTCGCATGATTGTACCTGCTTTTGACTTCTTCACGAATGTGCGGTGTTGGATTTTTAAACTCCAATCGTCCATAATCATAAAACATTCTACAAAGCACTCGATCGAAAAAAGCATCGGTCGTATCATCAGACATTGTTAACTTAACAAACTTTACGGCCTAAAGCAACCGATGGTCTTCGTTCAAACAAAAGTCCATACCTAACTCCATAACCTGAAAATAGAAACACTAATGTGAAGGCGTACTTGAAAATACTTAAACTCACTTGGAAATCTGTTTTTCTAACAAAAATAGCATAAACACATATAATAGACACCAACAAACAATATTAAACCGGTCCCGGTACATTCTGGTGATCAGAACGATCGACGTCATGGCAATGGTGTAGGAATGGACACCCACCCCATGGCAATGACGTGGGCGTCCATTCATGCGCCTTGCCATGGCGTGAGTGTCCATGCTTACGCCATTGCCATGGCGTACGGCTTATGTTCTTTGTCCCCATGTGGCGAAGAACACAAACCGCCATGACAGTAGCTTCATCCATTTGTGCAAGCAAAACGAAGCCCAATAACGACCACCAAACATATTAAACCATACATTAAGCCTAACTAATAAAAAAAAAATAAAGAAATCCATTTACAGTTAATTTTTGTTGAATTTGGTGGATTAATCTTCTAGCCGGTTTTTTATTCAGTTCTGATGGGTGGGTGTGGCGGATCTGCCGTTGGCGGCAGTTTTCGGTGACTATGGTTGTGAGTGGGTGAGGTGATAATATTGGGATTCAAGGTTTTGGTGGCTGTTGGTTTTGTTGCTGTGGGTGAAGGAGAGGGATAAGTAATAGAGTTTTTTATTTTTAGGTTTAATTAAAATTTAATTTCTAACTTAGCTTATTTATAGTATTGGTTTAGTTTTAATTAACATTTAGTTTAGTTTATATTTTGGTTGTGTATTTGAATTAAGTTTCTATTAGTGTTTTAAAAAAATTGGTGTTTTAAAGAGGATGTACTCTTTTAGGGAGAAGGTAGAGAAATCAAAAAAATATTAAGAAATTATGATAACTTCACATAGTAAATTTGATTATTTATAAGATTTCGAAAGGTTAAAATCGTCAACAAATATAATTTCGCGGAGTAGTTTTGAAAAAATCACATAATAAATTTGTCTATTTATAAGATTTCGAAAAGTTAAAACCATCAACAAATATAACTTCGTGAAATAGTTTTAAAAAAATCACAAAATAGTTGGGATTTGGGAATTTTTTTTAACAATTCCCTGTGTTCTTTCACTAAAAGATTCGGTGTTTGTTTCAATGCAATAAAAGTACGGGAGTTATACTTTTGGTTTTGCCTTTATATGAATTTAAAGCATGGATGTATTATGTATAAGGAGTCCACTTAATCCCAAATTCGTCCCACCTCACCCCATATGTCAGCATTTATGTTTATATCCTTTTATATTACTTGGTTTTCTTTTTTATTATTATCTTTAGACCTTTAGTTTTATACAAAAGGTAGTTATGACATCTTTATATATTAAGCCGGTCCATGTCTCAATTGCACTAAGTGCACTATTTCTTTTAAGGAATTCGCCGCCCCATTTTGGAATGTAATGAATGCACACATGGTAAACTGTCAGTCGGATGCAATAGCTTGCAAATCAACATCCGAAGGTAAACCGCAAATCAATGTCCGCAAAATGACAATTTCAACCGGAAAAACGTTGATAGAAAAACTCGAACTCATGATATTTGATCACAATTCGACCAATTCGACTACCCTTAGAACTAAGCGCACTGTTCCTTCAGAATAAAACCAATTGATAATTACAGCAGTTTGTCGAGTGACGAAGATTATAAACTAGTATTATATCTAAAAGATTTATGAGTAGTTGATTAATTAAAAGATAACCAATCGCTTATCATTTATTACCAAATTTATTTACTAAATACATATCGACTAATCTTAAAACTAAAATAGTACTAGCTATTTGGAATTTTTTTAATATCAATACTTTTTAATTGGTTTTTATTTTTTTTATATCATATTTTTAAATTATAGTTTTTAAAACAATCCGATTTATTTTATAAATTGCGTTAGTATAAGATGAACAAAACTAGAATCGTGAAATATATTTTTCGAATTTCTTAGTTGTGTAATTAGGTATAGCTATGATGCGAAATTAGTTGGGAAAAAAAACTATGTTCCAGTTATAAAATTACGTGTAATTATGGTGGAAAAAAAATATTCCGTCTGTAAAATTACGTGTAATTGTGGTTCGAAAAAACAACCGTGTTTCAGTTGTGTAATTATTTGCAAATGTGTTACATAATTACTTTCAATTGTGTTGTGTAAAAGAAGAAGAGAGTTGCGTAAACAAAACTTCAATCACTAAATAAGTTTGATTGTGTGAAAAAGAAAATACAAACTTGTTATGTGAAAATAAAGGTCAAATAAGTGTGAAACAACTAAATTTTTTTAGTGAAAAAATATGTGCATTTTTGTGTTGAAAAAACTTTTTTTTTCAACAAAAAATTGCAATGTGTTCTAGTTGCGTAAATATGTACAATTTGGTTGCGAAAAATTAATTGTGTTCTAGTTGTGGAATTGCTTGCAAATGAATTGCACAAATAAGAAGAAAATAATTGAGTAAATAGGACTTTGACAGCAAAATAAGTGTGGAAAAAACAAGTATGTACAGATTGCGAAATTACATGTAATTTGGTTGCGAAAAAATGACAATTTACCAATTATGTAATTACATGTAATTTTATTAGAAAAATAATAAAAATAATAAATTTCTCCTAAAATGCCACTCATAATTTTTTTCATCTTTAAAAAAGAGAAATATATATGTTCTTGGAAAAAAACAATAAGTTCTAGTTCGAAAGATAACGAATTTTGAAGGTTAAAAATAACTACGAGTGTGGAGATTCTACGTCTTTAGTATGTTCATATGTATTGTTAGAAAATTTTATGTTGCAAATAGTTTTTGATAACCTTCAAATTTTTGGTGATTATTAATTATTTTAATCTTTGTCGGATGGTTATCGGCAACTTATCTTAATTAAACAGCTACCTTACATAATTTTTGTTATTCTTTTGTTTTGTATGTTTACTTATTTACTGTTTTGCTATCTTGTATTATTCGTTGTTTTTTGTCGATGTGTCTGTTTGTTAGTTATAACTATTTTATGTTGTATGCTATTTTTATATGATTTTATATAATGCGTATGTTTGTAATAATTTTGTATTATAAATTAAAACTTAATAAAAAAACAAGAAAGTTTGTATAATTATTTATAAATTAAAACTTAATATAGAGAAAAATTAGATATAAATAACTTGTATATATTTTGAATCCGACCATGGTCGATAAATAGTTAAAATCAATATAGTACGTATAAATTTTTATATATAATATAACAATTTTATTATAGGTTACTTCTTCTAAACTATCCATATAAGATTAAAATGAGCATTTAATATCAAATGACTAGATTACTTACAAGAAGTATTGTCGGCATATCAAATTACTCTACATATTTCTACACAATATTGTCATTTTGCCTTGGTCTATGGGATGGATGCAATAAAACTTATAGAATCTACTCTTCCTTCTTTTAGAATTAAAAATTATTCCAAAAAGATAATGACGTCGTAGTAAGAGCTCAGTTAGACTTGATTAAAGAAAAGAAAATCAAAGCTCATTTAAGAATGGTGCATTTTAAGGTTTAATGAGAAGCATGTGTGTATCTAAGATACAAAGAAGATAATTAGAAGTAGGGGATAAGGTTTCGAAAAAATATTTTCACACACCAAAGACAGGAAATTCGGAAAGTTGGCACCAAATTGGGAGGGCCTCTATATTGTCAATGAAAAATCAAGTGGGGAACATATCGTTTAGTTAACCAAGAGCGTAGTTTGCTGAGGCATCCTTGGAATATCAAACACTTGAGACTTTATCTTGAGTGAAGTGTGTAAATATTTACTTTATTTTTGTTTAGTGTAAATATTTGGGGAATACTTTTTTCCTATCCTGGTGGCTCGAGGAGGTTTTAATGAGGTGTCTGAATCATTATTAATCTACCATTTTGCGTTTTAATTTTTTTTATAAGTATACTTGTATTTTAATCTTATGTGCCTTCAAATGGATTACCTTCGAATGGCTTGTGTATTAAATATGTGTGCCTTCGAATGGCTTGTGTATTAAATCTGTGTGCCTTCGAAAGGATTACCTTCAAATGGATTACCTTCGAATGGCTTGTGTATTAATTTTGTGTGCCTTCGAACAACTTGTGTATTAAATTTGTGTGCCTTCGAATAGCTTGTATATTAAATTTGCATACCTCCAAATGGATTACCTTCGAATAACTTGTGTATTAAATTTGTGTACATTTGAATTGATTACCTTCGAATGTCTTATGTATTAAATTTGTCTGCCTTCGAATGGATTACCTTTGAATGACCTGTGTATTAATATTGTTTCCCTACGAATGAATTACCTTTGAATGGCTTATATATTAATTTTGTGTTCCTTCAAAGGAATTGCATCCAAAGGGCTTATCTTTCAAAGGGTATGCGTTCGAATGATTAAAGTGGATTAGTTTTTTAATAAGTTAGATTGAGGTATAAAGATAAAAAGTTATAACAAAGTGAGGTAAAACCGTTGGATTGATAAGAAAGTAAAAAATTCCTTAGATGGCCCAAAGACTTAATAAAACCTGAGTTACAAAAGTACCTTGACATTACCAAAGGTTGACACAAAAGCATCCAAACTGATAATACAAAATGCATTTTATATGACAAGGACTTGCACAATACAACAACGTTACAAGTCTGTTGGACTTTGGGCTTGTTCCCATCAAGATTTTATTCTTCTTCTTATAAACTCCCATTTTTGGAGTCTCTTCATTATTATCACCAGAACTATCACTGGATGATTCTTCAGAAATACCCAGCTAATCAACTATGATATATTAGGTGGAAACAAGTTCTCTGAGACTAGCCCCCATAAAAACCCAATGACTAATGTAGGGATCACTCTCTGATTTAATTGAGGAATCCTTATTTTTTAGAGAATCTATAACCACATCGGCATATGCATCTATAACATCAGCCGCCTCTTGTTTAGATGCCGCCTTGAGAGAAGCCAATTCATGTTTTCACTTTTTAATAAGATCTTATTGACCACTTTTCTCACCTAACAAGCGTTCGATGGTTCCTTTGTCAACAATTTACTAATTCTTCAGTGAAGTGATTTCCCCGGAGCTAGATGGTTTTAGCTTTTCATAATTAACCTTTGCCTTAGCCAGTTCTTCCTTGAGTGATTTGACCTCATCGGATGCACGGCCAACCTTAACTTTTTCCTCTTTAAGGGAGGCCTTTTAATTTTTATTCTCCGTTTGAAAAAAATCAATGGTTTTCTATGGGACCTCATCTTTCCAGCTCGACGATGGGCCTCATATAACTCAACCTTGAATATCCCAATAGATCTTCTTCCTTTAAACCATCGAACACCATATAGGTGGCGTTGCTTGTAGATTCTCAAAAGTATTTTTCGAATGCCTTGAAGTCAAACCCTATAATATTCCCCATTGGGTTATCATCTCCAGTGGCATGTCCTTCAAATGTGGGGTGAAAATGAGAGGTAGGGTCAGATTTAGAAATTGGAGAAGGACCGACAGCAGGAATTGTAGGAGGAATGATATCCGAATGCAATACAATCTCCAAACGAATTGAGGTATTCTTTCTATTCTTACTTATTTATCACTATCTTGTTTGCTTATTTTGTGTGTCTTCTTTTTCTTGGACACAAGAAACTTTATTGGAACATCACTTCCTTCGAGATTAGGAACAATAGTAGCTAACAAGGTTCCATTGATTTCATCCGGTTGCTCTTCGGTTCCAACTTCAACAACGTTTTTGAGGTGCCCTTTGTTTTTTTTTACCTTTTTTATTCTGATGGTTGGGGGCTCTGTTCCTGGTTAGAAAATATAAATTTCCATCAGCATCTTCGGTTCTTTTTAGAATGAAAGAGGGCCAAAGAGGAGTGGAAAAATCATCTCATGTCAACTCACGCTCGGGATTAGTCCTCCAAAGGTGACTTCAAACGAAGTTAGCCAAAGTGAAGCATTGATGGAAGCCATTAGACCAATTTTCTTCCACCCATTGATTTAACATCTTAAAAGTGAACTTTGCATCGTTCAGGAAGTGCATAAAATGCTTTAAAATGGCTGGTAAATAAAACAAGTTAGAGAAAAATAAAAAAATATTTATAGGAAAGAATAAGAGATCAAAGAAGTTCGAAGTGCTCTACTTGTATTCTTCCAGAATCTGGTAATCCGGTTCAGATTACCATGGGAGGTAATTTTTGTACCATTCTCCTATGAGCCACTAATGAAGAGAAATTGCGTCTTCCATATGTTATCCGCCTCCATCAGATCATCTGCAACATTGTATTCATTTCTCATATTAAAGTAGTAAAAGAGAATTTAGGAGTTGCAGGACAGCCTCCCATTAACAGCTAGTTGTTCCATTGACATCAGGATTTTGGATAGCCTAAATACTATGATACATGCCACTAATGTGAAGTAGGCCTTCAGACTAGCCTGCAATGGACACAACCCTACTAAACTAAAATAACTTACAATTACATGGTACAATAGGAACCGGAGGCTTCAATTGAGCACATCTGTATAAACCACTAACTCCCTAGGATCGCAGCTCATCATAATCTCTCTGGTTTTGGCAAGCCTAACCTTAACTACTTCGAGGAATCCCCACTTAGCACGAATAGCCTCTAATTTGTTTTCGTGAAAATAAACATAGGGAAATTTAGCTAGAGCCAAGATGTATTTTACACTGACCTTTAAAAAGTTAGGCTCGACACATCCGGCCAAAGAGAGTGAAAGCGCTTCAGATTCTTTTTGGAGGGCTTTACATTTTCCCTTACCATCCTTAACATGTTTGTTCTTTGCAGCTTTCTTTTCAACTGGCCTCGAAGTCTACCCGGTTTTACCAGATGTCTCAAGGGGAGAATATTCACTAATGTCCTCCACGTTTTCTTCCATAACCCTCAGGCCAGATCTTGAAAGTTCAATAGGATGAGTGATAACATTCTCCTATTTATATGGTAGTTGAGGAAGATCTTGGTTAGATTGAAAGGGCTCAGATGGTCGAGATGTAGGGATTTCCTCCATATTCGGATTTGGTGGGGAATAATTATTCGAAGTTGTCTGTTGCAGTGATGACCTTGTCTTCTCAGATGGTTTAACTTTGGTTTTTTTATTGTCTAGTTAGGCTACATGGAATGTTCTCTTCAGAATCTTAACCAATGGCTTTGAAATTTGAAGGATTCCGTCGACTAGTATCTCTTTGAGATTGAGATGGATTTGGTGAACGGCTATGTAAGGTGAACAACTAGGAAGTCGAAAAGGCTCAGAAGGAATAGTACGCCTGTTGTAAGGATAAATGCCTCTTTAGTTAGTTGACTTAGTTACTACAACTGTGCCTGTAGAGACAAGTAACCCAAGAACAACCCTTGCATTTTTCTTCTCTTCATCTAGTTTAGATAAGTTTAACCAACCGTCTTCAGTTAATGTGTTTCTAGTGGTGAACATACAAACATCAGAGAGAAGATTCGCAGTGATAGAAACGATGGAGGAAAATAAAAAAATTACAGGCGATAAACTGGATATCAATAGCAAAAAAAAGTTTCTCTTTCTAGGATACAAACATTCTTTCTATAAGCATCTCTATAATGGGAAAGTGAAAGAAGAGATTATAAAAAAACTATAAAAAAAATATTGAGTACCCAACTAGAGAAGTGGAAACGCTACTAACAATTATAACCCATAGAGAAGTGGAAACGTCTTCAATTCCTCACCTAGGGTATGATGAGGGAGGATAAAAGACATAGGGGGAAATAGTAAGGAAGTATTTTTATTGGGGAATTATTGTAAAGAATAAATAAGTGAGAAAATATGGGGACTAAATGTGTAATAAGGTAGAAGTTAAAGCATGTGGGGTACATTATTGTACTATAAAAGGACCACACACGAGTGGATAATCGGGTGGATTATTATAATAATACTTTCTCTCTCTAATTAGTCTTGCTCTCACTTCCTCTTTCTAAAAGGATCCTTCACAAAGAACTTAAGACTATTTTGAGACTAAAAGGTTCTCGTAACACAAAATTACCCTGGAGCTATTTCTGAATTCTTAAGTAGCACCGTCTGTGGGAAGCGAAGATTGTTCTGACGGCAATCGCTTTCTGGAAATAATTCATAATCCGAGCAGAATCATGGAAGAGCAAGGGGATGATTTTATTAACGATTGCGAGGAGAACCTGGTAGGAACACTTATCCGAATAATATGGAATATGAGGCGCATGGCGGCCAGCGCATCAGAGACACATTTGATGACTCAGATCTGCTAGCCCGGAGGAATGAGTTGTTGCTGGAGATTGAAAGATTGAGGGCACAAAAAGAAACTGTTTAGGCAAATTATCGCTCTGAGGTGAGAAGGGAGCCTGACAGTGGAAAAGAAGAGCATGAAACTGATTTTCGTCCCAAAAATAGGGATGATAGATATAGAGGTTATGAAGGACATTCTTCGAGGAGGAAAGAAAAGCGCCGCTTGGAATCTTCCGACTCAAGCGATTATTCTCGTTATAGCTCACCAGAATTGTCTCCTAGGAAAAATCACAGAAAGAAAAAAACATGACCGAAGGCGGGTGGAACACCGGATGGGAAGGAGTTTGGAGAAGAAATTTCTGAGAGCAAAGAGTTGTCAAACTCGCGTTAATGAACAAGGTTATGGCCAGATGAATTTTCCTTCTGGAGACCAAAATGTTGACCCGCGGAATTCAGAGTGGAAACATCAATACACTCTGTCGTCCGAGGAGGGGTTATATTTTCCGAGCCATGAAAATTTGAGGGCAAATGTCTATCGGACGGGTCATAATTGGAGGGCTTCTCCTTTATCCTCAGATATTTTAGTTGGCAATCTCCCAAAACATTTTGATATCTCGAAGTTAGAAAAGTTCGACGGGACGCAAGACCCGGATAACCATATCGAACAATTCAAGAATTTCATGATTAATTTCGATGACGATGATAAATTGCTGTGTAGAGCGTTTTCTCAGACTTTCAAAGGGGTGGCTTCCAAGTGGTACAACCGGCTTCCGCAAGGCTCGATAAAGAATTTCGACATGTTCTGGAATATCTTTAGACAACATTTTGTGGGGAGAAAAAAGTTTCGAGCTAATAGAGATACGATAATCTACTATAGACACAAAATTGGGGAAAGTTTGAAGAATTACACAAATTGATAAGTTCAAACAAAAACGGACATGGAATATTGCAAAGACTCTGTGGCACTTGCAGCTTTCAGGATGGACCTCCTCCCTGGACTCTTAAAGGATACAGTGGCGGAGAATCAGGCCATGACCTTTGGGGCATTGTTGGATCAAGTTGAGAAGCGGATTTTAGTGGAGGAGACTCAGGCATCCGAGAAAGGATCAGGCGATCAGCTGGATCAGAACCAATTTCAAAGGTCCGAGTCTAGTAACCAAGGGCCTCGAGCCAATGTTCAAGCCAAAGGTACGGGTCAGTATCCGCGGAGGCAGAAATCAAGTCCATAGAACTATAGCAATCAGCAAAGTTATAATCAAGGGGCAAGGCCAATTTCGAACAAATGGATTCGTCCGGACTATTTTGCTGAGTTAACGGAAAATGTGGCCACGATATTTGATAAAGCAAGATTAACGATGTAGTTCAGAAAACCTTTTCCTATTCAGACTCCAGGGTAAATCAAAAGTGTTAACCGGTACTGTAAGTACCATGAGGATATTGGGCATGACACTAAGGAATGCATTATTCTGAAGAAAAAAAGTGCAAGCTTTGTTTGAGAACAGAATGTTGTTAGAATTTGTGAAAAACACTCTCAGAAAAATGCTGCGGTAAAGGTTGTCCCCAAGATCCCTGATACAACAATGGTGAGTTCCGAAGAGATTGATGTTTTCGATATTGAGCAAGAGTATCTGGATCCTAAGGAGGGAAGAAATAATGTGAACATGGTGGATGAGATTATTCCAAGGGGGAAAGTAAATGACTTGTGTACTTTTTTCGAGTCGCTGGCTATCTTTGGAGGAGATACCATCGCAGGGAATTCTAATAGTTCACGGAAGAGACATATGATGAATTTGACCACACATATTGAAGCAGGGGTTTCAGCGCAGATGCATCGCTTGCCTTCCCCTATCATATGTTTCGACGATGATGATATGCGAAATGTCGCGGGCCCAGACGAAGATGCAGTGGTTATCGCTGTGGGTATAGCCAGAGACCAAGTTCAGAAGATACTTATTGACACGGGAAGTTCCGCGAATATTTTGTTTATGAGTACCTACAGGAGAATCTCCGACCCACCTGTTATCCGACGATCTGACAGAACTATAGTAGGGTTCACCGATGCAACAGCGGTGGTTGTTGGAGAATTTCAATGCGTGGTAAAGTTAGGTCGTGGGCCGTTTAGAAAGGAAGTGGAAGTGCTGTTTATTGTTGTTGACGCACCAACATCGTATAACGCGATTCTGGGTCACTCTTGGTTGTCCCGAATGCATGGTGTGATTTCGACGGTACACCAGTGTCTTAAATATGTGGTAGAAAACAATATAGGGACGATCAGGAGCAGCCATAAGATGGCTCGAGAATGTTATCAGATAACTTTGTCCTCGAAAGTAGTTCGGGGAGAAGTATCAAACAAGGCATAGCAATTAAAGGGGACTTTCTCAGAAATCATTCCTTGTGATGATCCGAGGGAGACCCTTGCGTTTTTGGTTTCAGAAGAAGATTCTGAGGAGCATAAGTTTGGGGATGGAAATTTTTTGAAGATTCGAGTAAAACGTTCTTTTGAGTTCAGAGAAAGGCTAATTGCATTTTTATCAGGCAAGTTAGATATGTTTGCTTGGTGTGCACAGGATGTGACGGGAGTACCACCAGAGATAATATGCCATAAACTTGCAGTACGGCTTGATGTCCGACCTATTGTCCAGAAAAGGAGACAAGTTTCTAAGGAAAAGTCTGCAACTATTCTTTCGGAAGTGGAACGGTTATTGAGCATATGCCACATTCGAGTCGCAATACCCCGTATGGGCCTCAAATCCAATCTTGGTTAGGAAAAAGAATGGAAAGTGGAGGATGTGTGTGGATTTCACGGATCTGAATAGAGCTTGCCCTAAGGATCCTTTTCCGCTGCCTCGCATTGATCAGTTAGTGGACTCGACTTCGGGAAACCGCTTATTGTCTTTCATGGATGCTTACTCGGGGTATAATCAAATCAGGTTAGACGCAAAAGATGAAGATAGCACATCGTTTATCACCGGGAGAGGAATACATTGTTACAAGGTCACGCCTTTTGGCCTGAAGAACGCAAGGGCAACTTATCAGTGTTTGGTCAACAAAACCCATTGGTATCTTTACCCATTGGTTCGAGGGTGTTGAGATCGGACACTTGGTGTTGTTGCAAAATTTCGAAGGGTATGATAGCAGCAAAGTTTTCCGGTGGGGGCCAAGAACCGTAAAATATGGTGACAGAAGGTTGGGGTTGAGGCTCAACGTATTCACCAGCATCAACTCTCTCTTGGAAATTTTTACTAATTAGAAGCCACTCTGGAATCCGACGCGGTTTGTAAGCCAAATTTCTCTCTCTAGAAATTATAGAGTGAAAAAGTTTGGAATGCCAATGAAGGAGATCAGTATTTACAAAGGGAGATGGGCTTTTAGGGTAAGCCAGGCCTCGGGACATTTTCTTTTGTTTGCCTAGGGGGTATTACGGGTAATATAGGTGCAATTTTGTTGATTCAAAAATCGAGAGAGAAGATGAAGAGGTAATCCAATTATGCAAAGTATTGGGAACAGGGAAAAGATCTCTAAAGAGATTTGGTGACAAGGAATTACGACTAATGATGTCATGAAAAATGGGAAAATTCGTTAAGGTCTGCCAGTTCGCACTTATTATTTCTATGAGTCAAATATTTGCAATTTCTTCACCTCATTTGAGCGGTTGTATAATGTTGAGACAATCAATTCCGATTAACAAAATTAATGAGAGGCTGGGTTCAAGACTTTGCCAAAATTCTTGAAGAGATATTCTTCGAAGAGCAGTTTCTTGAAGAGGTATTTCTCGAAGAGAAATTCTTTGAAGAGCAGTTTTTTGAAGAGGTATGTCTCGAAGAGATATTTTTCGAAGAGAAGTTTTTTGAAGAAGTATTTCTCGAAGAGATATTCTTCGAAGAGCAGTTTTTTGAAGGGGTATTTTTTGAAGAGACATTTTTTCAAGGGTTAAAGAGTAAATGATATTCTAAGAGGAAAGCTGTTCGAAAAAAAGACGTTGTTCGAAGAAGTTGTATTCGAGGAAGTACATTTTCAAGAAGAATTGAAGCAAACAAAATGAAATTTGGAGATGTCTTTACAGTCCCAGTAAAAATATTTTTACTAGGACTGGGGGGCTACTTATGAGGGAGGATAAAAGACATAGGGGAAAATTGTAAGGAAGTATTTTTATTGGGGAATTATTGTAAAGAATAACAATAGAAGTAGTTATTATGATTAAGTGAGAAAATATGGGGACTAAATGTGTAATAAGGTAGGAGTTAAAGCGTGTGGGGCCCATTATTGTACTATAAAAGGACCACACACGAGTGGATAATCTGGTGGATTATTATAATAATACTTTCTCTCTCTAATTAGTCTTGCTCTCACTTTCTCTCTCTAAAAGGTTCCTTAACAAAGAACTTAAGACTATTTTGAGACTAAAAGATTCTCGTAACACAAAATTATCCTAGAGCTATTTCTGAATTCTTCAGGGTAAAACAAGTTTGTGGCTCTAATCAAAGAATGACACATGTCATGAAGTAGTAGTGGTTAAAAGCTGCAATTTTTGGGCAATAATTGTCTTTGAATTGCGCCATCGGATGCGGTTCGAATATGTTCACCTCCAGGGTTAAAGAATACTGGAAAGTTAGATTTGGGTAAATAAACAAGTGCAATTCAGATATATGTCAATCAGCACTCCCAAAATGCCTTTGAAATGGCTAAGGAGGCTAGTTGATGGGGTCGGAAATATTCAGGAGAGAATACTTTGAAAATGTCAGATTTCTTCGATGATCAATTCTAACCTAAGGCAAATACTACCCTTTTTAACTTTAAGTCTATATCAAAGCCAATGTATTTAATAATTTCTTACTTATTATTTTGTGAAGATATATTAATGGACTATGGTTAATGATATTTTTAGTTTTTGGGCTTGACCGATAAACATGACCCGATCCATTTATCCTATTAATTCAAAATTAGCCTATAAAGGCTCTAAAGAAGAGCATTTAATAAGTTTGACTTTATCTCTCTAAACATTAAATATGGAAACTCACTTATCTTTCTACTTTTTATCTCACACTTATTATACCACAATAAAATTTCCTAAATATCATTCGAACCAATGTAAACATTATCAATTAATAATAAACATGTGATTCCATGTATAATAAACATGAAATTTCATATATATTGAACATGTGCCTCCATGTGAATCAAACATGTGACTCTAGTTATATTAAACCTTAAAATTCTAGGCATATTAAAAATGTAATTCCGGTAATATTAAACTATACAATTCCAAGTATATTAAACATGTGATTCTATGTTTATAAAACGTACGATCCATTTTTTATTAAACATGTGATTCTAGGTATATTGAATATGCAATTATAAACCATCAGATCAAAGTATAATAAAACATCATATCTGAGTATAATAAACATGAGATTAAATCTATTATATCACAATATACTACTTTAGAAACCTACAGTATATATATATATATATATATCCACATTTTAATTTTAATCTACTTAAGATCCACTTACATCTTTACGAACTTGTACTCCCGATGTTGTCTATATCTCCTTACAAACGATTTATGTAGTACTACATGTTGTTGGACTGTTGGGTCAATTCCTGTTCTTGTGGTACCAGTTGCTTTTATTCGTTGAATGGTTGTGGTGGTGGGATTTCTTCATCAATTGGTGGGGGTGTTACTGTTAAATCTGCCATAATAATGGCTAACATATTAGTATGAGAAATGTGGGATTGCAACAAATAGAACATATATAAGAAGGAAGACTAGATGAGAGACATATACTTACTTTTTTATTTTTTAAGCAAACGTTGGATAAGATAGAACTCAGTAGACCTCCTGTACGTATTTCTCTCTTTTACGTCTTAGTCTCTGATGTAAAAGAGAACTCTTTTTGAAGGTGGTCTTATTCTTCGTTTTGGAGTTGGTTCCAAGACTCGATGTTGTTGCATTGTTCTTAGAGGTGTTTGCAGCCTTCTTTAAGGGGGTTTGAGTCTTCCTTTGTTGGTGCATGAATGCATTTAGGGTGAAATCTATATCAGACTTATCTTTGAACCCTCCAGTCTCAATTAGGGATGTTCGAATTGGTATTTTGGTGCTGGTTGTGGGCTGATGTGTTCGGGTTGGGGTGTTTGATGGTTATTTGGGGTGATAGACTTGTTGTTGGTTTTATTCATGCATATTTAGTATTCTTTTTAGCCCTTTTATCTGGTACAAGATATGGGTTCCCACTAGCTCCATCTCTCACCAAATGCTCTTTTTTCAGCTCATGTCAGTGTTAACTCACCCTAAAAAACCTATGCAATGATAAACAACTCAGTAAAACATCTGTGACTAGTTCAAAGCAACATGAAAGATTACTATAACTGAACATGTGATATTAGTGTTGATGACCATGCAAGTCTACTAGTACTCACCATGCGATTTCTACTAACCATGCAATTCTAGTGTAACTAATCATGACTATACGATCCTATTACTACATTCGTACGATTCAAATGCAATGCGAGACTAATGATTTTGACCTTACGTTTCTACTTAAAAAGGTTCGAAACTGAAATATTTGATACCTTATCATCTTTGCACTGGTTTATCCTTTGATTTTATCTCGGGTTGATGATTTAGACTCCAATCTCCATCATTTGTAGCATCTTGGGATCATGTTGGGCCTCGCTTATACTTGTGCAACGGTTGTGTGCTCCATGATGAATGGTTGGATTAAATTTTGTTATCACCACCATTATATCTTTTTAACTTTTATAATTAATTAGCAATATGCTTACCATTAAAAGCGTATCACATCCGAGAACTCTATCTGGTTTGTCGAAGACACAAGTTCTAATTGTCGTTAATCAGCTTCTCCTTTATTGATCTAGACCAATCATAATTGTTTATTTTTTGAAGGTCTTCGACATAACATAACACTATCCGACCTAATATATTTTACGATAGTGAACAAAATAGGGTATAACACAAAAACATGATCAATAAAATAACAACATCCGTCACAACAAGATCTTTCTCAATCCTAATGGATTTTTCTATTGTTTCATGTAAAATACAACACAATTGGACCAGTGAGGACATGTAATTAAATCTAAGACTTTAAGACTACTGAATATTCAACTTTAATGCAAAATAAACACCATACAATTCTAGGGTCACAGACCATACAATTCTATGAGTACTAACAATGCGTTTCTACTGTAAACAAACATCATGCGAACATGCGATTTCAGTGCTACTAAGCATACGTTTCTACTGTAAACGAACACCATGCAGTTATAATGTTACTGACCATGTGATTCTAGTGCTACTGAGCATGTGTTTCTATTGTAAGAAAACTAAAAATCCAATGATAAAGATATACATTTATCAAATTATTTGATATTAGTTTTGTTTTATTTTTGCCAATTTTTCTAGAACTTTTGTCCAGAAAGTATGTCTTCACGATCCTAGACTTTGTTTTCTGACCATCAGTGTATCGAAGTTTGAATCATCCGGTTGAGTTTAAAGGCATTTCCTCGTTGCCATGTATTAACTTGAAAATAGTCTTCACGTTATTGGTCATTAGTTTGACCAATTTGGACCCAATTTTGAAAGCATTTTCTTCCACCGAGTATGTCTTTTTTATCATAGTTATAGTTTGATAAAAATAATTCATCAATGTCTTCTCATTATGGAGCTCATAAGAAGCCTTTAATATTATATAGAAATACGTTTTAATGAAGAAATCTATATGTCCATTTGTAATGACTTGACTCTTCTCTTTCATCAAATTCAATATGTTACCGATCTGTAAAAAAAAAGCTTTAAGAGATATTTTTCCCCTACAAAAATACCATGCAACACAAGTTGATGAAACAAGCTACAATCATGCTATTGATACCAACCACGATTCTAATGCCACCAACCATGCGATTGATACCAACCACGATTCTAATACGACCAACCATGTGATTCTAGTGCTACTAACCATGCGATTCTAGTGCTAATGACAATACGATTCTGGGGATACTGACCATGCGATTATGGGGATACTGGACATGCGAGACGTTTGGAAAATAAACAAAATAAATAAGATGTGATTCATGTGTATGACATATAAAGAAGATGTTATTTATATGCATGACATATAAAGAAGATGCGATACTATAGTATTCCAGATAAAGAAGATACGAGCCATGCTTTGTATCTCACATTCGCGTCGAGAAAAACTAAAAATGGAGTCTCAAAACATCAAACATGGATACGAGACAATGCATTACAACCTAATTACAAAAACAACACACCATATGCAAATATTACGAGCTTTCATACTCTGAAACCTTCTATTTACCCAAAAATATAGCACGAATGTGAGTTCTGATCAACGATACCTTGTGTTTATCCTGAGTTTAACTAAGAACCTAGTTCTTATTAATTCAACACTTCAAGATTTAGTTAACTAATGCAAAACCATCCAAATACATAAAAATATATAACTGATACCTAGTTCTTACTTATAATTTGAGAATTCTATTGTCCTTTGCTTTTAATGGAGCTCCAACCACATATTCTGGCTGAAAATCATTATTCCCAGAAGATGAATCTCACTTTCGATGTGTTTGAACGTTTGTCAGAATTTGGTTGATGCCTCATCAAAATTTGTCAATGAAATCAGGTGTTTTGGGGTTTTATAAATTTTCTGAATTTAAAGTTCAAGATTCAAAACAAAAATAATGGACAACGAGTTAAAATATTTTGATTTGAAAAAAAAATTAACTTCAAACATTAATTTTATTAATTTTCTTTTATTATTTTTATGGTTCAAATATCTATCGATAGTTATACCGTTTTTTAATATCCTGATAATCGTAAAATATTTGGTTAGATATTAGTGATATCGCGAGAAAGTGCATAAAATCATCGATTATTATCTTAACTAAATGAAAAAAATTAAAGATAAACAATGAAGGTTGATTAACCCATGCCAAAAACACATGGTTATCATAGCCCTAATTTTTTATATGGGGTGAAAATTACTCATTAATGCGTGGAATTGGAATTGGAATTGGAATTGGAATTGGAATTGGAATTGGAATTGGAATTGGAATTGGAATTGGAGTTGGAGTGGTACCGTACGTTTTAATAAAATTTTGGGTCAAATCGTTGAGATTGAAAGTTAGTTTGACTCGATTGGTAGGACAACATATTCTTCTCTCTCTCTTATTTCCCAACCCCACTATAAATAGACAGAGGAACACATATTGTCTTCATCACCCAAAATTGAGCAAGGGAGAGAGAGCAAAATGGAAGCAAGACCATTGATCAAAATCGCAGCTCTCTGCGGCTCACTTCGTCAAGGATCTTACAATCGAAGTCTCATCAACGCAGGTACTCTCTCTCTCTATCTCTTTCTCGCCCTCTATCTATCTACGTGTGTGTGTTTAGATTTTGATTTGGTTTCTGATTGTAGCCATCGAGCTAACACATAACTCGATGACGGGGATCGAGATTGAGTACATCGACATATCGCCGTTGCCGATGTTAAATACAGATCTAGAGGTCAACGGCACTTTCCCCCCTGCGGTTGAAGCTTTCCGTCAGAAGATTCTAAATGCCGATAGCTTTCTCTTCGCTTCACCGGAATACAACTACTCGGTAACTGGTAATTTTTATATATTACTATCTCTTAATATAAAGAATGAAAATTTATGATTTATGAAGATGAATTTGAAGTTCTGAAGTTAAAGATGCATTTGAAAAGGTGTTTTATAATGATTTTGTTCCTGTCATGTCTCTGTCTTTGATGTTTTTTAATCAGCGCCACTTAAGAATGCATTGGACTGGGCTTCTCGGCCTCCAAATGTGTGGGCCGACAAAGCAGCTGCTATCATAAGCTTTGGAGGAGGATTCGGGGGCGGTGTAGCACAATATCATCTCCGACAAATCGGAGTTTTTCTCAACCTTCACTTCCTTAATAAGCCTGAGTTTAACTTGAATGCATTTAAGCCTCCAGCAAAGTTCGACAGCAATGGCGTTTTGATTGACGAAGATGCCAAAGAAAGGATTAAGAAAGTTCTCGTGGCTTTGCAATCCTTTACTTTAAGGCTCCAGCACTGAATCATTTCAAAGATCGGATAGCTTATGTATTAAAGTCGCCTTTTATTTATGCATGTTTGTTTTGATATGTTCTGTGGTGTATGAATCGCAATTCGCAAAGGATTAAGGATTTAGAAATAAGTTGGGGTCTATTGTGCACGGTTATTTATGTTATATGTTGTTGATTATATATTCTGACAATTTTAGAACTAATAATTTGTGTACGGATCTATGTGGGTCCAAACACAGGCCGACCACCCGTCTTATCTCGTTTTTTTTAAGCCATAACATTTATTAAAATGAAAAGAAACGTGGCACAACCTTCTTGGTCCACTCCGAAAGTTGGCTCCAAAAGTTTGTCAAAAAATTTGAATCGAGAGTTAAAGTTAGAGAGGATTCTATTTTTTCGTATTCCACTACACAAATAATTTCTAAAGCATTAAAAATCGAAATTTGGTTGACCAATATACTTCAATTAGAGAGATCCACCTTCAATTTTAACAATAGAATCGTAAACACAGACTAAAGCTTTATCTATAATCTTGCGAAAAGTTCCTCTGAGGATCCAACTGTAGTCTAAAGGATAGCTGACATCAAATATTGCAATGCAGTTCTGAAATAGAAAAACCAAAACCAAAAGACAAGGAAAAAGGCCGGCAGACAGATACTAAATGGTATTACATAAATACAATCTAGTCATTAAAGCTAATGTATCCTAAACTCAATCTTTCGAGCAGGATAATAGCTTGCAGTTGGTAAGGAATATGAAAAAGAATGACATCAACTGCAAGGAATATGAAAAAGAATGACATCATTTTTTTTCTTACATCTCAGAGTCCATTTAGCTAGCCAATTGGCAATCTGATTTTGGATTCTTGAGATGTGCTTAATAGTCATCTCAGTGGAGATTAAGTTTATGCAGGCAAGTATATCAGGTCTAGAAACCATGAGAAATTTCCCTTAGTAAAAAGGTCAATAAGAAGTAATGAATCATATTCAATATCGATTCTAACCCAATTATTCTTTTTGCAGATAAGCAAGTCATCGAGCAAAAGACTCAGCCATTAAGGGATTTAACTTGCCATAAGTATTGCAAGAGCCAAGAATCATCTCACCAAGATTGTTTCTGAATACTATTCCTCCAGTGGATTCTCCGTTGTTTGAACAAGCTGCATCGATATTAATTTTAAGTATGTCTATTTGAGGCGCAATCCATTTCAGGTAACATGTGTTTTCCCTTTTAGGAGTAGAGGGTGTGCAACCAAGAGTATTGCCTGCACTTAGAGCGTTAGTCCAATATTTAAATATTAATGACTTAGAGATGTCTAAAGCCTGGATTATTCTGGTGATTTGATGAATAGAATTAGCAGAAGATAAGTGATTAATCTTAAACTTAGCTTTGTTTCTATTCTGCCGGATTTCCCAACAAATTGTCACTAGTATAATGTGAGTAATGTGGACTTTTTTTTTTGTAGAAAACAAGAACCACTGTCTTATAACATGACTAATAGTCATGTACTTCTCAATATTGATGTTGAACATATCTGCAAAATGCTTTCAAATCTTCTTTGAATAGCTGCAACTAATAAACATATGATTAGTGTCCTCAATGTGATTACAGAATTGACATTTTGACGCCAACTGAATATGTTTTTTCTGTAAAATAGTATCGAGAGGAATGTAATTTTTGATCAGCTTCCATAAAAGGAAAAAGAACATCCTAAGAGTGGCATTGTTCCACATTTTCTGGAACAGAATGTGGTAAGTTTAATTGTTATTAATTGTCTTAGGAAAAAGTAATACGTGCGTTTTAGTGAGAGAGAGAGTTTTAAAGAGAGAAAGTTAGAGCACAATTGAGTTAGATAAAATAGTGTTCAACCCCTTTATTAGTTCAACCCTGGTCTTTATATAGAGGCACTGGGACTTAGCTTAAAACTGAAACAGTTAAAGGGATAAATTACCTTTAGTCCTTAATAGAAATACATAATTAAGATTTGTTCCATTAAACTTCTATTATTTGCACTTTAGTCTTTGAATGTCTACTTCATTATCAGTAGCCCCCCTAGTTCTCATGTTAGTAAATAAATGAGAATTATCTGTCTTTGACTCCTGCCAAAAGCAATACCAGTCAATAATATCTTTCTTTGTCCTCGAATCTTTTCAGACGCAAGTTTGATTATCTAAAATTCAAAATCGTAATCATCGAATTTTGCCAAACGTGACTACACATCAGAGTTCTCAAGTAAATAACCAATTCGCGAAGTTGTTTCAAAGTGGATCTATAAAATCTAACCGTTCAGTTTCATCATGAATACCTGACTATTAGGCTTATAGCTAGTCTGACAAATGTCGAACTCATAACCCTACTACCGTTTCGTATTTGGCCCAATCATCACAAAAGATTTTCTACTTCTACACACCTCCTCATCCTCCTATAAATTCATCAGTAACTTCAATCTTTGTTTCACAACCCAAATTTGTTGAGAGAGAAACAACAAATCCTTGGCTACATTCAACGCTTTCTTCAAATTTCTCAGTTATCTTCGCCCGAAAACCCATCCTTTCGGTCAGTCTTTATCCAGTTTATGAGAAAAAATCCAAAATCCAGAAGATCTAAGGCTAGGATACCCAAAAACTAAAATCTTTGAAGCCTGTTGATAATGTAGTCTTCCTTGAAGAGTTGAAGAAGGATAAGGAAGATCTGTCAACCAAGCTGGCCACTTCGGAGAAAGCTAATGCAGAGCTCCAAACTAAGTGCTCCGGTTTGGAGAAAGATCTCTCCACTCTATAGGAAGATGTGAAGACCAAAAATGGTGTTATTCAGACCATGTCCGGTGAAAATACTTCCCTTGAAGAGGCTGTGTCCAAGCCAACCAAGGAGAAAGAAGACTTGGAGAAGGAGCAGGAACAGAGAATTCAGGCTAGCATTGACAAGTACACCAACGGGGTGATAGATTCATTGGAGAAAAGGTATGCTGAAGTGAAGTCTGACATGGTACTGCTCTTTCATGAGTAGTTTCCGAAGAGGACGCTTGGTCCATTGTGGGAATATGTGGAGTATGATGACATCTCGTTTCATACACTGGCAGATGGTGATAAAAAGAACTACTCTAGTGGAATCGATTCTACCACCGATGAGGAAGAAGGAACCGGGGAGAGTTCAAGTGTTGAAATCAAAGACCCTAAGAAAGGAGATGACGTAGGAACATCTGAAGAGAATAATCCCTGAGGTTTTTAACTATCTTTTTTGTTTTCTTTATTTTGTGAACTATTAAAGTCCTTGGATGGCCAAGACATTTTTGTAATTGTAATATCATTATCCAGTTTTTACCCGGACAGGCTTATCTTACTCAATTTTTTCTTTGTTTCATACTTGCTTTCAATTTTAATGGCTAATGTTTAAAGAACCCTTCTTTACTTTACAAATATTCAAGATGAGAGTGTTTAAAATATCCGATGACATGTATTTAATGGCCATCATTCAACCAGATTAATCTGATCTGTCAAAGGTCCTTCGTATTAAATTGAAGACTTGAAAGAAATTGTAATAAAATCACACCGAATATTTTAAGAAGGCATCATATTTCATTGAAAAAAACCAGAAACCTCATTAAAACCTCCCCGCGCCACCAAGGTAGGAAAGAGTAATTCCCACTAATATTTACATGGACTTTAAACGAGTAAATGTTTACACAACTTTCATTCCAGATATAACCGGAGGTGTTCAATATTCCATGGGTGCTTTAGGATTCTTCCATCTTTGTCTTGAAGCCTATATGTCCCAGTCTTAAGTTTTTCGGAGACCTCATAAGGGCCTTCCCAGTTTGGAGCTAGTTTACCAAAGTGCTTTTCCTTAGTATGCAAGAAAACGTTTCTTAATACTTTATCCCTGACTGAAAATCCCTTCTCTTGATTTTGGAAGCAAATCTACTTCTCATCAAGCCTTGGTAATGGGTGGTTCTAAGATGAGCCTTAACTTTGTTTTTCTTCTATTATATCCAACTGACTTCTAATTGCCAATTCATTGGCCTGTTCGGAATAATTGTGGACTCTGTATGATGGTAGAGTTGCCTCTATATGAGTAATTGCATCCATCATATACACCAAGGAAAAATGAGATTCTTGTGTAGCAGCTCTAGGAGTAGTCCGGTACACCCACAATACTTCTTGCAAATAGCTTAGCCACTTCCGTGCAGTCCAATCTAAATTCTTTTTCAGACCGGACAGAATGGTCCTGTTTGCCACTTAAACCTGACCATTTTCTTGTGGGTGGAAATGAGAAGAGAAGCAATACTGAATGCCCCTGGAGGCATAGAAATCCTCCATATCCTTGTTATCAAATTGTGGCCCATTATCTGTGGTTATTTTTTGTGGAACGCCAAAACTGCAACAAATTTTAGACAAAATAAATTTTATAACAGCTTTCGAAGTAGTTCCTGCCAAGGGGGCTGCTTCTATCCACTTTGAGAAATAATCAATGGCTACGATAATAGCCCTGCACCCTCCGGACGCTATTGGTAGAGGCCCAACTAAATCGAGTCCCCAATGAGAAAAATGCACTGGCTCAGAAATTGACTCCATAGAAATAGGTGGGATATGAATTTCGTTACCATATCTTTGGCATGAGTCATATTTCTTCACCAATTCCTTAGCATCCGTCATAATGGAAGGCCAATAGTATCCGACCAAGAAAACCCTCCGGGTTAGAGATCTATAAAAAAAATTGGGACTCTTTAGCCCCCAAACAACGTATGAGAGGTTTGCTAAACGACTTATTATAATTAACCTCTTTTAGGATCAAGAAACCACGAGCCCTGTGTTTCATTTTCCTGGCCATAACCTTCTCCGGAGGCAAAATTCCATCAGAGATGTATTGAAGAAAGGGAAATCTCCAATCTTTGGGTTGAACCACTTTTACACTCAAGCTCTTCTCCTCTTCCTTGCTCTGATTTGGTTGTATAGATGGGAATTCTTGTACATGAATACATGGGTAGGACTCAGAGTATGCTATGGTTGCTAAGGAGTCTGCCAATCTGTTTTCCGATCTAGAAATATGCCCATAGCTGACATTTTTGAAGTTGGTTGCTACTTCTTTAAGAATGAACAAGTATTTAATCAACTGCTCCTTCCTGGCTTCATACTGACCTTGAGCATGGTGGATAAGAAGCTGAAAATCACTCATTAATATAACTCTTTTAGCCCCACATAGAAAAGATAACTTTAGACCAACTATAGATGCCTCATATTCAGACTCATTGTTAGAAGCCCTAAAAGCAAAGCATATAGCCTGGTATAACTTATCACCATATGGAGAGGTTAAACAAATCCCAGCCCCACAACCCATTGTGCTTGATCCACCATCTGTTCGGACAACTCACTCTTTTTTAGTTTTCTTTTCTGTAGCTTGTTTAGTACTCATGTTCGAATGAAATTCTACCAAGAAACCAGCAACAGACTGAGCTTTAATTGCAGTTCGTGAGGCAAAATCAATGTCATAATCACCCAAATCTACTAACCATTTGGTCATCATTCTTGATATGTCTGCTTTCTGAAGCACATTATTCAAAGGAAAAGATGTGCGAACGATGATGGAATGAGACTGAAAATATGGCCTCATTTTTCTGGCATCAATTACTAGGGCTAGTGCCAGCTTCTTAAGCTTTAGGTACCTCTTTTCAGTATCTATCAGACTCTTGCTGATGTAGTACACCGGACGAGGATAATTGTCCATATCTCTTACCAGCATTGCACTTATAGCACATTCTGACACAGCCAAGTATACATATAGTGTTTCTCCGTCAACAAGCTTAAAAAGGGTTTTGGGAGAAAACAGATGATTCTTTATTTCATCAAACACCTGGTCGCACTGTGGAGACCAATTGAAGTCTTTAGCACCCTTCAATGTCTGAAAAAACGGGGCACATTTGTCCGAGGACCTTGAAATAAAACGATTTAATGCAGCCAACCTTCCTGCCAAACTTTGTACTTCTTTAATATTTCGAGGAGGGTCCATTTTTAATAGGACATCGATCTGGTCCGGATCAGGCTGTATCCCTTTTTCACTTATTACATAACCCAAAATATTTCCGGACTGCACCCCAAACACACATTTTTCTGGGTTCAATTTTAAATTAACATTTGTCAAGCTGTCAAAAGTTTCTTGAAGATCAGTTAGGTGAAACTCTTCTTCTAAGATTTTCACCATCATATCATCGATATACACTTCCATATTTATCCTAATCTGATCAGCAAATGCTTTGTTCACCAACCTCTGATAAGTAGCCCTAGTATTTTTCAACCCAAAAGGCATCACTTTATAACAATGGAGGCCCCTATTTGTAACAAAGGTACTGTGTTCTTGGTCATTCGGATCCATCTGTATTTGGTTATAACGGGAGAAGGCATCCATGAATGATAAGAACTTGTTTCCAGATGTGGAGTCTACCAACTGATATATCCGGGGGACTGGATAAAGATCTTTTGGGCAAGCTCTGTTGAGGTTAGTAAAGTCGATACACATACGCCATTTCCCATTATTTTTCTTTACTAACACTGGGTTGGCTGTCCATAAAGAATATTGAGACTCCTTTATGTGCCCCATATTGGTAAGTCGGTCAACTTATTGAACTATTGCATCAACTTTCTCCTTAGAAAAAGCTCTCATGTTTTACACAACCAGTGCAACATCTCTTCGGATAGACAGTTTGTGTGATATAACGCTTGCAGGTACTCCGGTCACATCAGCATTGCACCAAGCAAAAACATGTTGGTGATCGACCAAAAATGACAAAAAAAATTTCTTCAATTCTGGTGTCATCTTGGAGCCAATTTTAACATTCCTTCCTTCAGGAATAGAGTGATTCTTCAATTGGTATAAAAAACGAGGGGTCTCTCTAGGGTCATCAATTTCACCCTCACCCTCAGAGTTTTAGGGACAAGTGCAGTTGCGTAACATTATCTTGCTATCTTTGGCTTCTCCGGACAACTCCCACTTGTCCTTGAACTGCATACTTTAAACATTGATGGACTGTTGAAGCCACAACATGCATCCTAGAGAGCCAGGACCTCCCAAGGATCGCATTGTAACATGTGGGGAAATAGACCACAACGAATAGCACCCTGACCAACTTCTTGAAAGGGCCTTTGCTCAACAATACCTCTTCCTAAAATTCTCCGATTACATCCGCAAAGCTTCCTGTGAAGCCCACAATGGATCTGTTCGAACGCTAAATCACTGCAGGATTCTTCATCTGTTTATAAGAACTTAAAAAGAGAATATTGGCTGAGCTGCCAGTGTGAATCAGAATTCGCTTGATGTCGTTGGCCCCAATTGAAGCTCCTATCACCACAGCATCCTCATGAGGCCTAGCTATATCTCTTAGATAATCTTCATAAAAAAAATAAAGGGAAAAATAATTTGGGATTGATAAGAAGACATACCTCCCTCTAACTGAGTAGCTAGAGTGTGAACATGCCTTTTCCTTGAAGAAGGAGTTGACGCAGTCATAGTGTCCCCTCCAAATATAGTAAGTGACTCAAAAAAACTTATAAGTCCGGACACTGTCTTAGTTTGTTCTGTTATAACCCACACTTTATTCTGGGTTGGATCCGGATCCAAATAATCTGTTTGACATCAAATCTTTCAAGGATTACCATAGCCCCTCAGGAGCAGATGTTCCTGCATTGTTCATTGCGCCAATCCGGTGAGTATTGTCAGGCATGTTTCCACTTCTTTTCTTGACATAAGCTCCCAGCTTCCCCCTTTCAATAAGATTTTTTACTTCTTGTTTCAAAGTGATGCAACCTTCGATGTTGTAGCCAATATCATGATGATATTGGCAAAAATAAGTATTACGACTTTCCCTAGGAAATTGAAGCGTTGTCGGCTTCCTAAAATGCATCTCATATTTTGTTTTGTCATAAATGGTTTCCACATTCTCTTTTAACTCGGCAAACCACTCCGGTTGAACCCAAAGTCCTTGTTTATTCCTGGACTGCTGACTCTGAGCTAGACTTGGGTGGGATTGAGTCTGTTTGGCCCTATTGGGCCCTTGTCCGGTTTCTTTGGCCTTGTATCCAGACTGTTTCTGGTTTGGAGTAGCTGGGACAGACCTCACTTGCCACTGCACCATAATCTTCTTTGTTTCATCTACGTTGATTTGTTTTCCCACCCGACTCAGCAAACCGCCCCAAGTTATGGCCTTCTTCCAAGTTACCAAATCAGCCAGATTCCCAGGGTTTAACCCTTGTCTCAAAGAAGTTATTGCTACCTGCTCAAAGCAATCAGCTAAACCATTCTTAGTGTTTACGAACCGGCTTATATAGTCTTCCAGTGACTCATTTGGCTCTTGGGCACAATGGATAATAGTATCTCCATTGCCCTTCACCTCCTTACTCCCCACAAACTGCCTTTGGAAAGCCACCCAAAATGTATCAAAGTTTCTGATACAACCTTGTGGCAAGATGTGTTACCATTTCAAAGCACTTCCCGTAAAAGATTGGGAGAAGGCTCTACAAAGAAGTCTGTCATCATCATCAAAATTCATCATAAATTTTTTAAACTGTTCCAGATGGTTGTCCGGATCTTTGCTCCCATCATACTTCTCCATTTTAGTATTGTCAAACCTCTTAGGAAGGTTTCCGGACAGTATTTTGGATGAAAATGGTGATTGCCTCCAATTTCGACTACGACTAAAAACTGTGCCTTCATTAGGTGTTGCAAAAATACGTGGCTCATCATGGAAAGCTAAAGGATCCATCAGTAGCTGATCCACATGTCTGTGACTATGGCTGTAGCTATGAGACGAACCTTTTCCCAAATGCCGCTTTAGTCTCCCATGTCTATCCCTCTTTCTTGAATATTTTAACTAGCTTTTGTTTCTTCTTGGACCTCCCCTCATCACTGCTTGATGACAAAGACTCCTAAAGCTCATCCTCATTCGAGGAGCTACTAGAGGACTCAGATTCTAAACTCTCCACCTCCTTAGACCTGTGAAACTTCTTGGAACTGACATGGTTTTTTTGTGCTTAAATGAGTCTTTGCTGATGGGTTGTTCTCCCTTGGGTTGTCAGTATGGTGAATGTCTGACGTTTTTTACTTTTCCTTTAAGCACGTCTCTTCCTTTCTAGTGGCCCTCAATGCTTCTATTTCAACCTTCAACTTGTCTTGCTCTTCGGTCGTGTACTCATTGTTTTCTCCCACCACCTCCACCAAAGGTGGTGGAATTGCATGTTCGTCCGGTTTCATCCGAACTGGTTATTCTCGCTGGTTTTGAATACTTGATTCATGCACCTTCTTCTCCCACTGTGGTTGCCAATTTGGTGTGGTTTATTTTACGCCGAGGGTAATTCTGTCAAGTGTTTTGGAAAAAAAAATTGGAGTATTAAATGTTTGGGTGTTTTATAGTAAGAGATTTAAGCTGTCTGGTTGTATTAAATGTTTGCCATTTTAGCTTCATCATTAGATCTTTCAGAATATTGAGTTATTCTAAAAGATGGCATCGTAGATTCCACATGGCTAACTTCATCCATTCCATATGCTAAGACAAAATGAGTTTCTTTAGTAGCTTCCCTGGGAGTTCTCTGATAAGCCCAAAGTACCTCTTGTAAATTGTTCGACCATTTCCTTGCTGCACTTGTCAAATTTTTCTTCCAGCCATCTAAAATTGTTCTGTTTGTTACCTCGACTTGTCCATTGGCTTGAGGATGAAAATGCGTTGAAAAACATTGTTGAATTCCATTTGATGCGCAAATAAGGTCATTTTTTTATTATTAAACCGAGGGCCATTATCTGTAGTAATTCTCTGAGGCACTCCGAAGCGACAACAAATACTGTTCAGAATGAATTTGATTACATCTTTTGCTTTTGTTCCAGATAGCGGTTCTACCACAACCCATTTTCTAAAGTAATCCACTGATACAATTATCATTTGCCGTCCCCCAGATGCAATCGCCAAAGCCCCCACCAGATCAATCCTCTTATCTATCAAATGGTATGGCCTCGGTTATAGACATAAGTGAAACTGTCGGCCTGTGTATAACATTAGCAAACATTTGACAAGTATCAAAACTTTGAACCAATTTTTAGCATCGTTCATGATTGTAGGCCAATAAAATCCTGCAACGAAAACTTGACGAGATAAAGATTTAAACCCGCAATGAGTTGACCCTTCTCCATCATGAAACTTTGATAATACCTTATGTGATTCTTGCCTGTTTAGACATCGTAGTAATGGTCTCCTTAATGCCTTCTTATATAAAATTCCATCTAAAATTATGTATCCAAAGGCTTTACCTCTCAATTATTTGGCCAACGTTGTATCATTTGGCAATGTTCATTGAGTCAAAAAATTAAGAATATTCGTTCGCTAATCTTCTCGGACTGCATCGGAGGTGACAAAGAGTTCCTTTATACATTCACACTGGCTAAAGAATCAGGCACCGTGTTACTTCATCGACTAATATATTCAACAACAACAAGATCGAATAGTAACATTAAGTTCCGAAGCTCCCGAAGATATAAATTCAAGCGATCCTTTCTTGCCTCGGAAAATCCAGACACTTGGTGTGCTACCAATTGAGAATCCGTTTATAAGCGCACTAAAGTTGCTGCACATATTTTTGCCAACCTCAAACGTGCCAAGCAGTTGCGTACTCAACTTCATTATTCGAAGCATGAAAACCAAATTTGATGGATTGAATCATCGTTTCTCTAATTTGAGCTATTAGTTGAACCCCAGCACTGCACCCTGAAATACTAGACCCTCAATCTGTTCGAATAATCCACCTTGAATTCACTGGTGCAACATATTTACTTTCTTCAATATCCGATCCGTTCGAATGAAATTCAATAAAACAAATCTGCCAACGCTTGAGCTTTAATTTCAGTTCGAGGTGTGAATAAAATATTATAATATCCTAACTTCATTGACCACTCGGTCACCCTCCCCGAAAGATTAGGTCGCTGCAAAACATTTTTAAAGGGAATGAAGTTCGGACTTCGATAGTTGGAGCTTGGAAATAGGAGCGCATTTTCATTGCAGCAATCACCAATGTTAATGCTATTTTTTCCAGCTTCAAATACCTCTTTTATGATGCCACTAGATGTTTACTGATATAATACACTGGCTTTGGAATACCTGAATCTTCACTTATCAGCACCACACTTAATGCAAAATCTGATACCGTAATGTACAAAAAAGCTTTTCTCCACTTCGAGGTTTTGACAAAATCTCCGGTGATGATAACAAGTTTTTTATGCTTGTAAATGATACTTCATACTCCGATGTCCATTCAAATCTATTTGGTCCTCGCAAAACTTGGAAGAAAGGAAAACATTTGTCAGATAATTTGGAAATAAATCGATTAAGTGCTGCTAACCTTCCTGTCAAAATTTGCACTTCTTTAACAGATCGAGGCGATATCATTGCTATTAGAGCCTTCAATTGTTCCAGGTCAACTTCTATTCCTCTTTTACTTATAACATAACCCGAAAACTTCCCTGGTCAAACTCTGAAGGTGCACTTTTGAGGATTAAGCTTTAGTCTCATTGCCCTTAAATTCAAAAATGTTTCCTCTAAATCCTCTAGATTCGCATCATCCTTCAAACTTTTTACCACCATATAATCTATATATACCTCCATATTTCTTCCGATATGAGTGGAAAAAGCTTTATTCATCAACCTTTGATAAGTGGCTCCAGCGTTTTTCAATCCAAAGGGCATAGCCTTATAGCAATACAACCCTCTATCAATTATGAAGGTCATACATATCTTGGTCCTTTGGATCCATCTGAATCTGATTGTATCTTTCAAAAGAATCCATGAATGTTAGTATTTTATTTCCCGAGATGGAATCAATCAATTGATCTATTCGAGGAATATGAAATGAATCTTTAGGACAAGCTCGATTCAAGTCTGTAAAATCCACACACATTCTCCACTTCCGATTCTTTTTTTTACCACTATTGGATTCGCTGTCCATAAAGGATATTGTGATTCCATTATATGTCTGACCTTGTACAACCGATTCACCTCGGAAATAATTGCTTCCGCCTGCTCTAAAGAGAATGCACTTCTTTTCTGAGTTACTGTTCGATGTGGTCATCTGGATCTTGCATCCCATCAAACTTTTCCACCTTAGCAATATCAAAACGCTTCAGAAGCGTTATATATCGAATCTCACTTGTCAATGGAGATTTTCTCCAATTGAAACCTTGCCCATACTGATCCTCAATCCCCATGATTGCATACAGATTTCGATGAGTCTCAACATATTGATTCAATGTGATCTCCTCACACCAAGTATATTCCCTCAAGCAACGAGGAATGTTGTCTATTTTAGATTTATGTTCCTTCTTATGCTTCTTTGGTTGTTCCCTTTCTGGTTCCTATTTCGAAGAACTCTTATACCTCTTAAAGCCTGAAGCAGAACTTTCAACCTCTTTGTGACACTAGGCTACATATTTCTGTTTGTATTTTTTCCCTTTTTGAGAAGAATAATGCTCTTTTGGAGTTTTGAAGTGTGCTTTATTCTGCCACTCCTAACATGCCGATCAGTACAAGATCGATCATACTGATTTTCCATCTCAGTTTTCTTGTTTACTTGCCTCACCTCGGATTCAAGCTTCGCCGGGTGAATTTTTTGTTCTCTTTGTTCATACTTTTTGTTTAGCGTGTTTATTTTTCCAAAAGTTGGTTCATGCACATTTCAATATCTGATTGCGTTTGGATCTAAACATATCCATCCGGTCTGTTCTCATTTCTTTGCAAATTGTTTCTTAGCGCTTCCATCGCGGACCAAACTAATGGATTGTATTCAGGATTCATTATAAGAATTCAAACGAGAAAATAAAAAGACCAAATCAAATTCGAACAAGTAAGATACTGATTATTAGTTTGGTCCTCGGTGAAGTCGCCAATTTGGTGAGTTAAATTGCTATTAATTGTCTTAGGAAAAAGTAATACGTGCGTTTTAGTGAGAGAGAGAGAGAGAGAGTTTTAGAGAGAGAAATTTATAGCACAATTGAGTTAGATAAAAAAGTGTTCTACCCCTTTATTAGTTCAGCCCTGGCCTTTATATAGAGGCGCTGTGACTTAGCTCAAAACTGAAAACGGTTACATAAAGGGATAAACTATACTTAGTCCCTAATAGAAATACATAATCATAATTATTCAATTAAACTTCTATTATTTACACCATAGTCCCTGAATTTCTACTTCTTATCAGACCGGACCTATTCTAATTCTTTATGGTATTGTCCCAATTACTTTTAATACTGAATTTGAAGTCCTTAGAAAGCATCCATCTAATGTTTTCCTCCTTATTAGAATTTATAGACATCTCCTTGATTTTATTTAATTTGTTTGTAGATAGAAAGGTTTGCAAAGTAGAGATGTCCCAAGAATCATTATGCTAGAAACTATTAACTTTAGTGGGCAGGAACCAATTGTTCTTATCATTGCCATTTAGAGAGATTATATGAGTCTGGTCATGCCAATTATCTAACCAAATGTCTGTATCCCTTTTACCAAGCCACCAGCTTATGTTAGGTTCAACTACATATTTGATGTTAGATAGTCTTTTCCAAGTGGTAGGACCTGAGTTTTTATAATAAGCACAAAGAGAATGATAATTATCACAATAAGAGCTATGCATAATCCTGGCCCAAAATGTTTTCTTTTCTCTAAAGATGAACCAAAACTTTTAAGAGAAATAGTCTTGTATATCAGAAAGTTTTCTGATGTTCAGTCCTCCTTTTTCAAAAGGGTTGCTTAAGTTAGTCCATTTGGATCAATGAATTGAATTTTAAGAACAAGTAGATCTCCATAGAAATTTGTTAAAAGTTGTTTCCTGTTTGTTGATAATACAATTAGGGAGTAGAGTGTTTTGCATCCAATAAACAGGAATAGACATGAGAACATAAGAGATTAGAGCTAGCCTGCCCCCATAAGAAAGATTTTTGTTTTCCCATTCAAAAATTTTGAAGTTAACTTTGTCAACGATAGCTCTGATATTGCTTGATTTATTATTGTTTTTCAAGGTAGCTCCAAGGTATTCAGTAGGCAGATGATCCACTGAGCATCCAGTTTGACCAGTAAGAGATTCTATCCTGCTTTGTTGAAATCTGTTAGATACCACAATCTTTGTTTTTTCTTTGTTGATTAATTCACCTGAAACAGCTTGATAACACTCCAAAAAATTGCTTAGAATATCAATAGTTTGATGTTTCCTGTTAGTAAATATTAAAGTGTCATCAGCAAACGCCAGACACAAACAAGGATTTTATCTCTAGATGCATACTGCATTTGCTTCTTATGACTAAAAGTATTCTGAAGGCCTCTAGTCAAAACCTCATGGCCAATAATAACCAAGCTAAGAGACAATGGATCACCTTGTCTCAAGCCTCTGTTTGTTTGAAAGTAGCCATTTACACTACCATTTATAATCATAGAGACATTAACGTTAAGGGAGAAAAAATATTTGGAGAAACCGACAGTCAATAGAACTTTAGAGATAAATAGGTGAGACATTCTGTCAAAGTCCTTAGACATATCCAGCTGCACCAGAATGTTACCAACATTAGGCTTTTTGTCAAGATCATGAATTAGTTCTTTGGAAATGAGAATGTTCTCATGAATGGATTTATTCTTAGCATAAACACCCTGAGAATTGGATATATATTGGGCAGTATGCAATCAAGCCTAGTGTTAATAAGCTTAGACATTAACCTGTTAAGCATGGTGCATAATCCAATTGATCTGTAGTTTGTCCAACTTCTAGGATTGATAGTTTTCGGTATCAAATATAAGCCAGTAGCAAACACACCATTAGGAATCTTATGGACACTAATGAATGAATTTAAAGAATGACCAAGATAAGACTTAATTATATTCAACATAATTTGTAAAAGAAATTATTATATTAAGCACTTCCTCTACAGTTGTTGGTTTGAGCAAAGCATCATTCTCATCCAAGGAGACTAGATTAGGGATATTATTGAAAATTTCACTCTCCATCATCAAAGTTTCATCCTCAGAACTGTCATATGGATAACTAGTTAGAATATCATTAAAGTAAATTTCTACAGATTTACCAATAGAAGCAGAGTCAGTGATCCAGTTGTTGCCATCCTTTATGCTTCTGATAATATTCCTTCTTCTTTTTTAGCAACATATGAATGGAAAACTTTAGTATTCCTATCCCCGTCCTTCAGCCAATAGTTATAACATTTCTGCTTCCAAAAGTCTTTTTCCATTCTCAAAGCCTGAAGGTATAAACTGTTGTTGAGATTGTTTTAATTGTCATTGTTATTCGTTGAGTGATGGAGAATTTCCAGCCTTTTAACCTCCTTTTCAGTGTTTTTAACTTTGTCAAAAATATTACCAAAATGATTTGAGTTCCATTCTTTAAGATACTTCTTTAAGCTTCTCAGCTTTGACTAGAAGTATTGATATGATTTCCCCCCATCTGAAGAGACCAATTCTGCTTAACAATGCTAACAAACGAATCATCAAAAGTTCACATATTCATAAATTTAAAGCTTTTTTTTATAAGAGTTGTTTTTAAGATAAATAGTAATAAGAAGAGGAGCATGGTCAGCACAGGTTCTGGCCATGTGAAGAACCTGAGTGTCTCTAAATTTCTCAGACCATAGGTTGTTAATGAGAGCCCTATCCGATCTCTTCCACTTAGTGCTCTTATTCCAAGTAAAATTAGAACCAACAAACCCTGAATCCTCAAGTTGGAAGTCTCTCAATGTATCATTAGAGTCCTGAATACTGTTTTGACATAATGTTGAGCAGGCCATTTGTTTATCAGCAGAAGTAATCACGTTGAAATCACCAACTGTAATCCAAGCCTTCTGTGTTGAGGCTATGGTTCTGAGATGATCCCACAAGGCCACCCTATTAAGTCTTTGACGTTTAGTGTAGATAATGGTAAGGAGGAAACTAAAATCCATACCTGGATATGAAATTTCCAGGGTAAGGCATTGATCATGATCAATGAATGAAATGATATTGATATCATCCATCCAAAAAAACCATATCTTGTTTGATAGATTAGAGATCTAGTTAGTGAAACCCAAATTCTTAGCAGTGTTTTCCAGCTTGTCAACATTAAGGAGAGGCTCTTGAATATCAACTAGCTTAATTTTTTCTTTAAAGATAATGGACTTCAGCCTTTTAACTGTTGCTTTATTCTTGATTCCTCTGATATTCCAATTAAATATCTTTATCATTATTAGAGTGAGAGTATTGATGATTATTTTCCCCTTGATACTTCAAGGACTTGATGAAAAGTTTATTCTGTTTTTCCATTACTTTGCTGCTTTGAATTTCTTTCGTAGGATTTCATTGAATTCCATGTTACTGCCTTGAGCTTTAATGGTAGAGTACTTGGCGTGCTCCCAATATTTTCCTGGTTCGGTGTAGCATTTCCAGAGTAAATATTATCATAACCAAGAAAATTGCTATGTTTTAGCCCTTGATCTAATTTCTGGATGGCTTCAATTATTTCCTTGTCACCAAGAGTGTTTTCTTAATTCTTTTTAGTATTTGAAGAAGTATTTCTAGTATCATAATCCCTGAAAAATTCTGGAGAAGCTTGTAATGTGTTGGACTTTTCAGTAACAGTCTAGACTGGTTGAATAATGGTTGATTTTATCTTTGAATCTTTTTTAATCCGTACAGATTTACTATGCTGATTTTTGTTATCCTTAATGACTTCATTGCTCATAATAGTTTTATTATCTGATTTTTCCAACTTTTAAGTTTCTTTTTCATTTTTTGAGTCTTTCTTGCAATTTTCCTTTTTATGACCCAAGTGAAAGAAAAACTTATAATAATCTGGAAAGTTCTTATAACTTAGAAAAAACCAGCAACCATCGTTATTTCTGAAGCCAATCCAAGCATGATACTAGATCTTCTTAGATACATCTAACATCACCGGAGCAAAATAAACGTTTGAGTATGCTTTGTTTTTCTTGGGAATTATGATTTTGTAAGGAACTCGAATTGCAGAAGCTATGTCATTCATGATAGTGCTGTTGTAGAGCAATTCTGGCACATTTCATATTATGACCCATACTAGGGATAAGACACTTTCATATCAGATGTTAAAATCCGGTGTCGATCGGAGAATCCTCATTATAGAATTCCTTACAGTCCAGTAGTTTTTAGACCAAAGAAGGACGATGTCTTCTTTAACGACAAATTCGATTTGAAGATGTCGAGAGTCCCATATTTCTACGCTGTAATCTCCTTTGAACTTGAAAGAAGAGAGAAACTGACTAAGCAAAGATCATTTTGGTAGGCCACTAGAAAATATACCGATAAGAGTTTTCTGATTATACTGGATCGGAATATGGTTAGATTTCTTGGTAATCTCTTCATCCTTGAAATTGCAGACACTGTAATCGTTCTTAGAGATAAAAATTTATGCATAAGGCTTTTTGGTTTGATCTTTCCTTAGGTAAGTCTATGTTTCCAGGAATAAGAACAGGGTATTCTTCGTTAGGAATTTCAGTCAGAAAGATACCATCAGAGATCAAGCTAAGGAAGAGAGAAGGTATCCGTAACCGTCAGAACGATACCGCCAAGGTCTCCGGTGAGAAACAACCGACGACGATTCTTGGAGAGTTTTTTTGAGTTGAAAACTTCTTCATCTCCTCTGCCGCCTTATCTCATTTTGATTTTTAATTTTTTTTTCCTACGATGCGATTTTTTTATAACCGTTGAGTTTTGACCTAAAAACATTAAATCTCATATTCACGTATGTGAATGGGAACACAAATAGATACTTATCTATTGTCGCTTCAGTGGTGTCAAATGATTGTTTTCAGTTTGTATCTTCTTGCTATTTTAGACCCATAAATTTAGCACGAGTGAGCTAATTATTCATACTTGTAGTAATTATAATCTTTCGATTGGAATAATTAGTGAAATGTTGATTATATTATATTTAAAATTTATTTAATTTTATAAGTTTAAAGATTTAGTAATCAAATGTTTCAATATAAATAATTAGTTAATTGTTTATTAGATTATATTTTAAATTTACTTAATTTTATCAATTTAAAGATTTTGAGCATGTCAGATTGGTTACTGGATAATGAGAAAGAAAGTTGATACAACGGTTAGGTTTTTGAAAAAAAAAGAATAGATGCTACCAAATTTGGACAGAAGAAATCCTTCAGGAATTACCGCAGCCAAATGTATTGTAGAAACATAAATTGCAGTTATAAATCATGTGGGTTTCTATTTTCATGATATTAGTTTTTTTGGGCTAAAAACCTCGAAAAGTATATATGATTAAGGTTGTGAACGGTTGTCTCATTTATTTTTAACCATATTCAAGCAAATTTTATGTGTTTGTTTTCTTATTGTCTTTTTGAGTTGGTGTTTTGTGATAACTAGATTGTGGAGATTACATTTGCTATTCAAGAGGCTATGTATTTTGTTATTGTGGTAGAATGTGTGCCTCCGCCTGTTGCTACTGCAACCAATTTTTCCTTTCAAGTTCCAATAGTCGGGATTGGAACTGGGCCTTTTCTGCAGTGGGGAAGTTAGATTTTCCCAACTATTTTGGTTATGCGTATAATTTCAATGTTCAAATCGTTGATTAGTTTGAAGTTGAAATTTATGTCTAATGACTTTCCTATAGTTTAATTTAATTCTTAAAATAGAAGCTTTAAAGGTGGTCTTGCTAGTGATAAAATGTTTACCAATAATGATAAGAAGCGAGTCATATAATGATTAGAGTTGTGTTTCATATTTATTTGTACAATGTCAAACTTCTATGATGAAGAAGAGAGATCACGTACACTTTATCTCTTTACCCTAAGGCTTAACTGGTTTGGTCTGGTTTAGGACTAATTTGGTTACTAGAGTCTGAATTGAACGTACACGGAAAATTTTGCATGAAAGGTTATTGCTCATCTAGTGTTATCTTGTAAATGTACTGAAGTGAGGACATCTTGCAAACCCATTACATGTTCATAGAAATATTATCGACATTTTATTTCCATTTCTTTGTCTACTGATTAACGATTTAAAGTCAACTATGTTGTTATGTTCGTGTGATAATTCATTTTACATAGTCTATGAATGCTATATATATACATTAAGGCCCAAGTATGGTTTCTCCGAGCCTAGGAAGTAACACTGAATCAGATTTAGAAAAAGTGAACAATATTGTTTCATTAATCGTAATATGCTAGCTATTTATAATAGTTTACGAGTGTTAATAACAATGTGTTGTCTAATCTGAATATCAATTGTTTAGGTATTGAAATCTTGGATCATAGATTTTTTATGTCTTGATTCCATAGTTGGTTACTTTGATTCATAAATATTGTTGGCCCCGTTTTGACTCCTAGTTCTACCATAATATATATATATATATATATATATATATAGCGAAGTTATTATAGATTTAGCTATGGCTGAGAATGACCACATAAGTCCATTGCAAGTAAAAAATAGATACAATATTCGACCTCCCATCTCGTAGTTAGCCCAGCCAGATCATCTAAGACTAGGTCGAATGGAAATGGAAAACAAAGCTAAGATGTTCAATACCAGCACTTCAAGTGATCACCACTCTCTCCCACTAGAATGTAAAATAGTGGACACAACTAGATCTAGGACTGTTTTTGTTAAATCTCATACCTAATTTATTTTTTTAAAATTCAAACTTGAAAAAATGAATAACGAAGATTTAAACTACTCACTGTCTTTTTTTATGATGAAGACAAAGCCACTATCATACAGGTAAATTTATAAAATTCGTTGTTGTGAATTAGGAAATCACACGATATCTTTGACGAACTGTCTTAAAATCGCATCCAGTATGCGATTTCACGTAATTTAATAGGGCTGACTATGCCAGTTTAGGTAGTATTATCACAAACCTCCCTACCGCTTATTACAGATGTGTCACATACTGGCTGCGAATTAGAGTAGTTCTATCAAACACTTGATACAAATTATTATTTATTATCCTTACACAATTGTGACTCAACGTATAATTACATGTTGTAGAAAAGCCAAATATGAAAGTCTATTCAAATGTATATATTTTTAAAATATGATGTGATGGTATTAGATTGATATATAGTTCAAAACCAAAAAATAATATTTTTATTGATTATATATATATATATATTAAAATAATAAATTTTTAATGATAATTAATTATAATTATAGCTTTTTATTTTGTTTTATATCCTTTTAATTGCTGTTATTTGTTGATTTATTAATAAATTTTAATTGTTTACTATTTATAGACCGAGATTCATAGTTCTTAATACTGATTTCTCATCTCAGTAAAATCAAACATAAATCCATAATTCTCAACCTTGATTTATCATCTCACTCAATAGAGACTAAATCTCTAATTCTCAACCTTGATTTCTCATCTTAGTCAAATCGAGCTTTGATTTTTTCTTTCACAAAAATTATTTTTGTCGTTGATTCTTCTACATAAAGTGCGTATCTTAGGTTCTATTTTTACAGAAATTGCGACATAGATGGTTGGTTCTAGTAATTGTATTTGTATGTTCAATAGTAGGTTGCGCATAAAAATAATATTTTAGCTCCATGCAATGTAGTGATAGGTGGTTAGTTAAAATGTTGGCAGACAACCACATGTCCTCTAACAAATGATAAAACGAAATATCACAAATGTTTAGATCACTAAGTACTACATGCCTTAATCGGATACATATATAAATTGGTATGTGTAATCTCTACTTGCATCATTGAGTGCAAAATTCTCTGTGCAAATAAAGAAAAGTAAGGGATATAGAGAAAACTATCTAGCAATCGAGCCAATTTTAGAAAATGATAATCAAAACTTTATACAGTTGTTAGACTATGTGAGGAAATTAGAATATAGGTTATAGTCGCTTCATTAAGAGATAAAATAATATATTTGGAAGTTTTATGTTTTTGGGAGATATTAAGAGGAGATTAATGACAGACTTTAGATCGATGGTGATGTTAGAAGATTATTTTTTAAGGGTGCTTTTAGAGGGAAACTATTAATAGAAATTGGCGTAGATGCCAACTACCAAATGCAAAATATAGGTTGGGAGGTAGTCGAGAACAGTAAAAAAAATAGATGGAGTTATTTTTTTTGGATTTTACAAGAAGACCTAGATGTAAAAACCAGACAATCTGGTTATGGATCAACGATAAAGAAAAACGGTTAGTCCCAAAATTGATGGAAGGATTTTCCAACTCGTACCATAAATTATGCTTCCGACTTCTGCATGACAGCTTAAAACATACTTATCATGGTACACTTCAAAAATATTGTCTTAGGCAGTATCCAGAGCCACGTATGTGAAAGAGTTTGAAGTAAATATGGGAAATATAAGAAGTAATATTGAAGCTTACAATTGGTTGACTAAAAGCCGGTACTGTTTTTTAGTTCCCACTCTGATAGGAGACACACTACAACATCTAAATGAGTAATATAATTGATATTGTTAATATGGTTATTCCACATATGCGGGATAAATCCATCAGAACATTGATGGATGGAATTAGACAATAAACTATGAAAAGAGCAAAATAAAAAAGCTAACACCTAGCATTGTATTATGAATAATCTAGAGGTTAACTTGGTTACATCTGATACATGTATCATGAGGTCTCAAGTATGAGGTTATGTGCCGAAATGGAGAATTTATTGTAAATATAGAAGAAATGAGTTGCGTTTGTAGGTTTTGGTAGCTTAGTAGTATACCTTTTGAGCATGTTGTGGCAACCATATGTGCGGCTTATAAAGATCTTATCAATTTTATTCCCTCTTGTTACTATGTAACAACAAAAAAATCTACATATGTGAATATAGTGAATCCTATTAATGTGTAGTTTCTTTGGAAAAAATCAATATTTCCTCCACTAAAACACCACCTATGGAAGTCAAACGGGGGACAACAATAATAAAAGGCAATAAATACATAAGTGAAATAGAGCCACCATCCAGAGAAATACTATTGCGAAGGTATTTTAAGTTAAAGTGTAATAAGTGCAAACAAACTCGACATAATAAAGGGTGTTACATAGCTGGTGGGGAGAACTTACGAGGACCTAAAAACACTAGCATTGGTAAAGACAACACGGGTGATGGTGGAGAGGAGAATAGTAATGCAGCTGGTTACACTTGTGCTGTTAAAGATAATAATCTTAGATATTAGTGATAAAGTCGCAAATGCTCGTTTGAAGGATCCCATTAAAAGAGAAAAAAGAAGAATATAAAAAATTACAGTATGTTTTTTAATATTTTTTTTATTCTTGCGAATTATTTATGGATTGTATAACTAATTTTATTTATTGGTGGCGTAATAAGCTAACAGAGGTGTTGCTGCACACAATTTTAGATGTATGTTATTTTTGTAAAATATGTCTTCATTTTTTTTAAATTGTTGTCTATGATACGTTATCCTCTGATCATATAGTAACCTTGTTTATTGTGTTTATTTAAGATTCAGTCGGGGACAAGGGGTTGAAGTCCTTATTAATATTATTGGAAAATATATAAAAATTTTAAGTTTCCTCAATTCAACGAGATATTGAAGCCTGGTTTCTTTTACATTATCGGTAACTGGCCATTTCCTTTCATGGGTTGTGTCCTCTCGACTTTCTCCATGTTTGGTATGCATCGAATTAGGGGATTTTAGTCTTATACTTATGTGTATTTTACTTATCTCTTAATGTCATCACTTTATCTTTTGCAGCCAAACATGACAAAAATCCATGTGGGAAGGATTTTTACGCACGCTCCTATCTCCACTTTGTAGACATTTTCCAAACTGAAAACTTTATTGAATATAGTTTTTGGATTTTTCATTCTTCCATGTCGAATCTTCAAGTCAGGCTCATGCAAAAACTTAAGATATCTTCCTGAAGCAACGACATATTCCGAGTAACCAAACAACCTAGTTATGGATCAACGGTAAAGAAAACGGTTAGTCCCAAAATTGGTGGAAGAATTTTCCAACTCGTACCATGAATTATGTTTCTGACTTTTGTGTGACAACTTTAAACATACCTATCATGGTACACTTGAAACTATTTTTTAGTTAGTATCTACACCCACGTATATAGAAGAGTTTGAAGTACACATGGTAGATGAGAAGTACAAATATTGAAGCTTACAATTGGTTGGCTAAAAACCTGTTAGTCACTTGTTTAGATCCTGCTATGATGGAAGACACACTACAACATCTAAATGATTAATATAACTGATATGATTAATATGGTGATTCCACATATGCGGGATAAATCTAGCATTACATTGAGGGATGAAATTAGATAATAAACTTTTAAAAAATAAAAAAATAAAAAAAGTTAATACCTAGAATAGCAAATTGTGCCATTGTATTATGAAAAATCTAGAGGGTAGTTTGGTTATATCTAATATGTGTATGGTTGAATTATTATGAGGCCGCAAGTGTGAGGTTATGTGCCAAAATGGCCAATTTATTGTAAATCTGGAAGAAATGAGTTGCGTTTGTTGGATTTAGTAGCTTATTGGTATACCCTCTGAGCATGTTGTGGCATCCATATGGGTATCTTATAAAGCTCTCATTGATTTTATTATGTCTTGTTACTATGTAACAACCAAAAAAAATATATATTTGCATAAGTGAATCCTATTACCGTGTAGTTTCTTTGGAGAAAATCAATATTTCCTCCACTAAAAACACCAGCTATGAAAGTCAAACGGGGGACAACAATAATAAAAGGAAAGAAAATAATTAAGATAGAGCCACCATCCAGAGAAATACTATTGCAAAGGTATGTTAAGTTAAAGTGTAATAGGTGCAAACAAACTAGACATAATAAAATGTGCTACATAACTAGTTGGGAAAACTTACCAGGACCTGAAAACATTAATATTGGTGAATAGAACACAGATGATGGTGGAGAGGAGAATAGTAATGCAACTGGTTACACTGATGGTGCTGAGAATAGTAATGTTGAGGTTGAGATAGATGTTAGTGAGAAAGTTGCAAATGCTCGTTTGAATGCTCCAATTAATATAGAAAAAAGAACATAAAAAATTACAATATGTTTCTTAATATTTTTTATTCTTGCGAATTGTTTATTGATTGTATAATAATGTTATTTACTAGGTAGCGCAAAAAGATAACATAGGTGATGCTACATATAATGTTAGATGAAAGTTATTTTTTTAAAAATATGCCTTCAATTTTTTTAAATTGCTCTTAATGATACGTTATCCTTTGATCATAGAGCAACCTTGTTTATTGTATTGATTTAAGATTCAATATGGGACAATGGGTTGATGGACTTATAAAGATGATTGGAAAAGATCTAAGATTCTTATCTTTTCTTAATTCAACGAGATATTGAAGCCTGGTTTATTTTACATGATCGGTAACTAGTCATCTCTCTTTAGTGGTTGTGTCATCTCGACCTTCTCCATGCATGATATGCATCAAATTAGGGGCTTTTAGCCATATACTTATGTGTCTTTTACTTATCCCTTAATGTTATCTCTTTATCTTTTACAGCCAAACGTGTCAAAACTCCATGTGAGAAGGATTTTTACGTATATTCCATGTCCACTTGCTCCCTTTTCTCGACGGTCACAAATTTGACATCATACCTTATCGGTGTAACTTTATAGATATTTTCCAATTTGGAAACTTTATTGAATATGGTGTTTGGATTTTTGGTTCTTCCATGCCGAATCTTTAAGCCAAGCTCATGCACAAACTTAATACATCTTCCCGAAGCACCAACATATACCGAGTAACCATGGCTGTCAATCCCACCCCATAGTTTCATCATCCTCCACGTCTCCCGAATCCAAGCGTACCTATCAAAGAGACGGCTTGATGTGTTCGAGCATTGTCATGGTCTTGAGATCTTAAGGATTCCACCTCTTGACCAAAAGTTTATATAAGAATGCAGGTCTTATTCGTCGCCTTCCTAAGCCATCATCGTCCACTTTTCGATTGATGTTCATTCTCATATTATGGAGAAAGTCAAGCTATATCGAGTTAAGGGGTGGAGAAGTCAAAAAATATATTGAAAAGTCATACGTCTCCACATAATTTAGGTGGGAAAATGAACAAGTTTCGTTGGTCGTGGCTATCATGGAGGAATAGTTTGCTACTCATAAGAATGTCATTGAAGAGACAAAGGAGTCTGTTCTTGATGATGTTCCTCGCTTCGCTTTTCTTAGTTTGGACGACTTAAGAAAATCGTGACCAGTACAAAAAGTCAAAGAATTTATACAAATCAAGGTTCAAGAAACTAAAAAATAAGCTAATCGACGAGAAAATTACCCACATAGCTAGTGTGGAGAGGGTAAACCAACTTAAGGGGCTTATGGAGATTTATGATGATGAGGCTCAGAAGCGATGTTTATTTAAAATTTGTCTCATTAAGAAACATCAAGAGAAAGTAATGTTTCCTTACATGAATATGTTTCACAGACAAGGCGAGGCTCAAGCCGTTCAAGCAATCCGTGAGTGTTATCCCGACCTAGATCTTGGGTTCCATTTTGAGGATTTTATAAACTATGATGCCTCAGTTAGATTTAGAATATATAGAGAGAGTTTTAGGATAGAGCTATTTTCATTAATGAATCAAGAACAGTCAATTACATTTTATAGGCAATTTACTAACAATAAGTTGTTAGGTAGTTAGTCATGTAATTCTGTTACACATATTCTTGTTACATTCATTAATAGAGTAACACTTAGTCCATTTGACTTGATAATGTGTGATAAATCTTGGACCAGCAACACAACCCAAAAGGCCACACTTAAAAGCATTAGTTGGACTTCACCATTAGCTATTGGGCTTCAGCAAATAATCCGGCCCAATACCAAAACCAAATCACATGACCCGAATCGGCTTAGGGTTCAGACATTGAACCTAAGCCTCTTTCTTCTTCCTCTTCTCTTCTTTCTCTAGTTTCCTTTCTTTCTTCTTCCTCACTCAAAGTCTGTATCGATGCAGTCCTTGAAGCTTTACCATTACCATGCTTCAAGGGCTTCCTTTCTTTCACAGCCTCGTCTTTTACCAATGTGCAACTAAATTCCCTGGTCGGACCTCTAAGTTATCCAACAGTAATGTTGGTGGTGATTTGAAAACCATGGTTTCTCATTTTTGGTACTTCGTGTACCTTGTATGGGTCTTTTAGAAAACTTTTAGATGAACGACTTGCGAGGATCTTGAAGAAATTTGATTTATCCCAAGAGCTCGAGTCTACTGTGGAAGATGATAGGGCGCATACCCAATAACAAGTGGATGATCTTAAGGCTCAAGTTGTTGAGGCATGCAAGGATCAGGTCGAGGAGAGCTCTTCTCACTTTGTCCCTCCAAAGGTTCCAACTAGATCAAGTTGTTGAGGCATGCAAGGATCACGTTGTTGAGGCATGCAAGGATCACGTCTCCCTTGCTTGTTTACTTCCTCTTTTATATAATCTCTCTATGCTCTATTGATTTGTTGATTTGAGTATTATAAAAGTTATTACTCTGCCTTATACCCACTATTGTCCAAACAGTTCTTTGGGGCGTGAACTTGTATAAAATACGTACTTTTTTCCTCCTCGTCGAGAAGTCATGCTAGTTCATCTGCATGTGGGATAGATAACGTTTTAGTCGTGTAAAGTTTGAATAAAAGATGCATTTTCATTGATTAAAGAAGAATAAGTATAACTATTATTAAAACAATTAGGGAAATAACGAAATATAAAATAAAAAGTTAAAATGATCTCATTTGTAAGTCTCGGCCTTGCCCTTCTTTGGTTGCTGCTCTACGATTATCATCTTTGGGTTGATTCCTTGAGATCTTTGGCTAGTCTTTCTAGTACTTCCTTTTTGTTGCCCGGTACCATGCTTAATTCCCCATCGACCACATACTTCAAACACTGGAGCTAGGTGGAAGACACGGTCTTAAATTTGTAAAGCCATGGTCTTCCAACGGCTAACACCATAAACTTGGTTAGCTCATTATGGCCCCTCTTGTTGTCCCATTCATCACCTTTAATAGCTTTGTAAGTAAATGCATGATGGATACCATGGGATAAAATATTGGGTGCGTGATGGTCTTGAAAGAGAGTTGCTTCATGGTTGAGCTAAACAAAACTTTTACTGTTGCTCCAGTATATATTAGAACTCATCACGCTTCACACCTTGTAATGTCAGCTGTGATCAAGAGGTAATCATAATATGTATGGAATAAGTTCTCGAGATCTTTGTCAGTAAAAACAATATTAGGCGTGGGTGTCCGAGTGTGCATGGTTTGATCAGGTCGACCCTTGACAGGTCGATGAACGAGGTTAATTCGTAAATGTATTTCTTGTGCAATCTATGTGTGTAGTATGTCTGGTTTGTGCCTCCATAGAGAGTTAGAATGTAGGTTTTAGGCTTGTTTCCCCTTGCTCTCTCTCAGGACGAACCTCAGGTCGGTCTAGCTCATCTCTCATTCTCTTCTTTTGGTCTGGAGAGCCCCATAATGCATTTCAAAGGATACATGTCTGCTCTTGATGGCGTATGACGGGATTATTGACATTCTTTTATGGTTTGCTCGTGGTATCAGTGATACTCACACTGTTTGTTGCGATTCCGATTCACAGGGTGCGAGGAAATTTTTCCCGAAAAGGCTAGAAGGTCATTATTTTTTTTCTGGTCACAGAGGTGGGCACTGCTAACAGTTAACGACGGGCGGTTGGCATGCTCATCCGGGCTAAAACATTTTTATGAAGGTCTGCGCGCTAAGGCTTCTTCAAAGAATACCACCGTCTTTGCATTTTATGGAGGTTAATATAATTTTTAGTTCAGGTTATTAAGTCAACCATGGTGAGAGGCTCCACCTTCCTAACTAAGTTGTAGAATATGGACTTCGGGAGTAGATCTTAACAACTCACGGATATCTTTAAGCGATCATGGCAGTCAACTTCATTGGACCTAAGGTTGACGTACCTCGATATGAACTACTTTAGAGTCTCTCTCCTCTATTTCTCTAAGATAAAAAGTTAACCAAACCCTTTTTTCATTTCTTTTTTGAATGAGAATTGAGCCACAAATAGCTTAATTAGCTGGGGAAGATGTTGACTGAGCCTTGGGAAATTTGGTAAAACCACACCAAAGCGTCTTCTTGAAGGTTGAGGGGGAATGAACAACACATCATTGCATCTTCACATTCAAGTTATTCCATGAGCTTCCTGAATTCCAACATGTGATGCTTAGGGTCACTAGTACCGGTGAAGTAATATAGTTTCATAATGTCTAGGTCGGCGGAAGTTTGCTCAATGAGGATCCTCCGGGAGAGGGGCCAATTGTGTGCCCGATATATATATATATATTAACAAATGCAGGTATTGATGCCAGGACACCAAGAATCACCGAACGTTCTCTCTTTAAAGGAGGCCTCATCCTCCAAGATGACTCTTTCTTTCCTAATGACGAGTGTGGACACCCACAGACCTTTGGTCGGTCTCATTTTGACATCATGTTGTTGTTGTGTTTCAACCCCGTCCCTTAGGTTGAAGGTATTTATCTGCACTTCAGAGGGGATCCTAACAACCTAAGTGTCTTTTTCCTAAGGTCGATTGCTAAAACGAATCTGGGGCAAATGCTTGGTGGTGGGATATTGCGGGTAGCTCCACTGCTCTTCTTGAGCTAAATTATTTTAGGCCTGGCCTAAATGGGTTTCTCTTGACCGTGCTAGGGGATATGGTCGTCCGGTTTATGCTTGATTCGTAATGGTGCTCTTGATGAGCTGTACTAGATCACTTACTTTGTGAGCTAGGTTGGCAATCTTCTCGTTGGTGAGGACGAACAGTCATCACCTTTTTTGTCATTGTCGGAGGGGATAAATGTCACTTCGTTTGTTAGAAGAGCACATAGTGCAACTATTGGCCCCTCTCAGGATTTCCCAACTCCATGGGCTGATTTGACTCGTTTTCCATGTCCACCTTCTTCTGGTACATAAGTTGTAGGGTTGAAACCCTCTGCCTCATTATAAATATTATTCCAGATATAAGATTTATAACTCTCAAACAATGTGTGGGGTTTCAAATTGATAGGTTTGAAGGCTCGATGATTTCTTTCTCAGCAAAGGAAACAAAATGGTGGGGAAAGAATCACATAATCTTCTAATACTTGATAAATACGGTTAAAAATAATATTGCAATGAAAGAAGATAATGAATTTTAAGAACAAAAATGTGAACACTTGTATTACATTCATGGTTTGGATTACAATCGTTGTATATTTCTATTTATATTATTCACTATAGCTTTTCACCACCTCTATAAGTGAGACACTAGCTAAGTGAGTCTTAGATTGTTGCCTCTTAATCGGTGTAACATGTTCTGGACCTTTATGCGTTTTTTCAGAGAGAGGTACGTCATTGGGGGTTGCTTCAACGTATAATAGGAGATGCTTTATTTATACGTTGTCGACATAATTTTCTTACACTCTGCAGCACTGGAGAATGGAGGACTTAATGGGGATTACAACATATACTAAGTGCTAATAGCTGATGATGATAGACGTTGCGGATGCACGCTCTCAAAAAATTTAGTATATTGGCTCGGGAACCAAACATTTCTTAAGAGAATGAAATAGACGTTCTGAGACTCTTTAGCCTAATCGTATAAAATAGTTGTATCACCGAATGACTGGGTTCGTTGTGGTTGCGAACGTATATGTGACTAAACATGACTTTTCTAAGTTGGACAGATCTAGTTATGCATGGTCTCGTAAGTATGCATGACAAGTTTCTAAGGCCCTAGTCTCTTATACATCTAAGACTAGGTGAGATCTGGCCTACGAGTCAATTATTGTTGTGCGGCCACGCGCTAAGGCCCCCTGGTCGCGTAAGTATGTATGAGAAAGACTGTGCGATCATAACCATATGTCCATGACACTTCTGGTCGTGTAAGTATGTGCGAGCAGGCCTGTGAGATCCAAACCATATGGCCATAGAACTTCTGGTCACGCATGTATTGCACCACCATACTGGCGCGTTCTTGGCTCTATGGCCAAAACCCTTTCGGTCACGAACCTTGGCCATAAGGCCAACACCCTTATAGTGGCGCATACATGGCCAAGACCATAATAACATAGTTGTGTGTATATGCGTGACCTGACACGTTTTGTCGTGCCATGTCCAAGGGCTAAGCATTTTGGGACTCGGCCTCTTGGTCACGTCCCTTTAGGTCCTGCGATTTTGCATGACCAAGTTTCTTGGTTGTTTAATTTGGCTATTTTTCCTTAGATTTATTTTGTACTAAATTAAGAGAGACAACGCGAACGCGTTTAAGGTCATGGAAACCAACGTCATTAATGATTGGCGACAATAACATGTATCAAACCTACGTGATCAACTTTTTTTAACAGATAAAGTCGAGGCCATGCACTCAGGCTATGCATGTTTAAGTATGTGATACTTGACAAGGTACTTTGTAGAAAGAGCGCTACAAGACCCATGTTAAGATATTTAAACATAAATGAGGCTATTTGTTACCTCAAAGATCAGCACGAAAGGGTTGCGGATAATCACTGTGGACATCGAAGCTTAATTCAACATTTTCTCTTGACATGTTTTACTAGCCAAAACTGGCCGCTGATACCGAGGTCATTGTACGAGGATGCGGCACCTGCCAAAAATATGCTTGCATAAGCCATCTGTCCAGCAAACCAATGTGTTTCTTCCTAGTACCATTCTCTATCGATAAGTGAAGAATTAATCTCGTAGGGCATCTATCAATGGTCATGGTAAAGAGGAAGTACTTATTAGTGGATGTGGATTACTTCTCCAAGTGGGTTGAAGGAAAAGCCTTGTATAAAACAAGGGCGCAACAAAATTTGTGAACAACTCGTCCTGGCAAACATAACCATTCTCGACATGTTGAAGAAACATATTAAAGGAGCTAAAGGGAAGTGGCTAGACAAACTAGGCAAGGTGCTTTGGGCCTATCGAACGACACCCAGCTCAGCCACTGGAGATACTCCTTTCTTCCTGGTCTATGAAATGAAGGTTGTTGTTCCTGAAGAATTTTTCATCCATAATCATCAAATCAACCATTACTTAGACGCCCACAATAGTGACGAGCGTCCAATTGGTATCAACTTAATTGAGGAATGAAGATATCATTCTCAAGTGCGGGAAGCGCATTAGAAAAACTTAATGAAAAGGCGATTCAACCCCAACTCAATCCTAGGACCCTTACAGAGGGTGACCTTGTCATGAAAAAACTTTTCAAGGGAGTCAAGTTAAAAACACATGAAAACTAGGTTCCAATTGGGATGACCCGTACCGAGTCATATCTGAAGGACATCATGAGGCATATCGGCTAGCAAACATTATACAAAATGCATCCAAACACCCTTAGAACATCCATCACCTCAAATTCTACACTTCAACTCTATAATATGGTTGTGGACTATGTAAAGACTTTTCCCAAAAAATCCTGCTATCATTTTTTTATTCGCATAAGTTTAATTACGATACACATTTTATTAATTATCGCCAAAAGTTTATTATCGTTAACTAATTAACAGTATAATGAATTCCATGACAAGGAGACTCTCTACAAAATCTCCAACATGATAATAAAGTTCCTAACCATCTTATCAGTAGAAAATAGTGTTTCGTTTCCGGATAATCTCTGAAGTCTTGTAAACAATTTCTTATTGAAATATTTTTGGGGTTCTCCAAAAATTTCAATTGGATAAAATCAGAGGTATATACTTTGAACAGAGAGGATGAAAATGATCTGATCTTCTTTTCAACAGAACCCATATTTATAAATTCGACCAACCAAAAACAGTTTCGAAGTTAGGGCAGTTAGGGTATCTTAACTGATTTTGTAATAAAACGGCTATAATTCAAAATTTGAATAAAACGGTCAAATTTTAAATTTCGAAATTCTGTTGACTTGCAACAATAGCCGATTTAACCAAAATAAAACGGCTATAATTCTGTTGACCCCAGCCAGGGGCTCCGCCCCTTGGACCCCGCAAGGGGCTCCGCCCCTTGACCCCGCTAATCGTGATATAATCTAACAAGCGTGCACTCCGCACTCTACGACTTGTTTGATAATATATCATGATTAAATTGGTCGACTAGTCGATCCAATTACACTAAAATAAATAACAATCTTCCCCCATTTTAGTGTAATTCATGATCTACTAAACACAATCATATCAAATATCAAATTTATGCATAAATGAAATATCATAACGATTGAATTTCACATGAAAATAAAGGGTATCTTGTTTGTTACAATTTCTTAACAAAAAATTATCAAATTTTATTTTTCTTTCACCAACTTCTTGTTTTTTTTCCAACGTGGAATACACTCGTTTATACGTGATTTCTAAATTTTTATCCACGATACGATTTTTTTATAACGGTTGAATTTCGACCTCAAAAACCTTAAATCTCATATTCATGTATATTCATGTATATTCATGTATGGTGAACACAAATAAATTCTTGTCCATTGTCGCTCCGGTGATGTCAAATCACTATTTTTAGTTTGTGTCTTGCTATTTTAGAGCCATAAATTTAGCACGAGTTAGGTTATTACTTGCAATTGTATCTTCTGTGTTATAATATGTAATTAAAACAGTAGAGTTAATTATTCATATTTTTTGTAATTAAAATATTTCGATAGAAATAATTAGTTAATTGTTGATTAGATTATAATTAAGATTTATTTAATTTTGTTAATATGAAGATTTAGTAAATAAATGTTCCAATAGAAATAATTAGGTAATGATTGATTAGATTATACTTTAAATTTACTTAATTTTGTCAATTTGAAGATTTTGAGCGTGACAAATTGGTTATTGGATAATGAGAAGGAATTTGCTATAACCATTAGGGTTTTAAAGAAAAATGAATAGATGTTATCAATTTGGAAGGAAGAGATCCTTTAAGAATTACTGCAGCCAAATGCATTATGAAAGTAGAAGTTGTAGTTATAGACCATGTAGGTCTCCATCTTAAGGATATTAGTTTTCTTAGGACTAAAAACCTTAGAAAATAAATATGATTAAGGTTGTGGGCGGTTGTCTCATTTATTTTTAACCATATTCAAGAAAATGTTATATGTTGTTTTTTTGCTTATGGGCTTTTTGAGTTGGTGTTTTGCGCCAACTAGATTGTGGAGATTGCATTTTCTCTTCAAGAAGCTATGTATTTTGTTATTGGGGTAGAATTTGGGCCTCCGCTTATGTCTAGTGGCTTTCCTATAGTTTAATTTAATGCTTAAAATAGAAGCTTTAGAGGTGGTCTTGCTAGTGATAAAGTGTTTACCAATAATGATAAGAAGCGAGTCATATAATGATTAGAGATGTGTTTCATATTTATTTGTACAATGTCAAACTACCATGATGAAGAAGAAAGATCATGGGCTCTTTATTGGTTGCAGTTTCTCTTTATCCAAAGACTTAGGTGGTTAGGTCAAGTTTATGACTAATTTGGTTACTAGAATCTGAATTGAAAGTATATGGAAGCATTTTGCATAGAATTTTATTGCTTCATCTAGTGTTATCTTGTAAATGTACTGAAGTGACGATATCTTGCAAACCTCTTAAATATTCACAAACAAATTATCGACATTTTACTTCCTTTTTTTTCATCTGCTTATTAACGATTTAAAGTTGACTATATTGTTATGTTCGTGTAATAATTCATCTTACTTACCCTATGAACGTTATATATATAAATTAAGGTTCAAATATGGTTTCTCTAAGGCTACGATGGATAGTATTGTTTCGTTAATCGTAATGTGCTAGATAAATATTCGACCTCCCATCTTGTAGTTGGCCCAGACAGATCGTCTCAGACTAGGCCGACTGAAAAAGGTAAATCAAGTTAAGATGTTTAATGCCAGCACTTCAAGTGACCACCATTGTCTCCCACTATAGTGTAAAATAATGAAATAGGGTATAACTAGATCTCATTAAATTTTGCATTCTAGTACTTTCATTGACGTGAGATCTAAGTGACTAGCATCTTTTTACATGGTTTAGTTCTGATTGGTATTATCTTATTTTTATCATAATCCATTTAATTCAAACTTATTCATTTATATAATATTACCAAATTCATTTAAATAACTCTCTCATCTCACTAGAATTAACTGAGATTTACAGTTCTCAATCCCGATTTCTCATCTCAATAAATCAAGCATAAATCTCTAATTCTCAAACTTAATTTATCATCTCACTCAAATCGAGACTAAATATTTAATTCTCAACCATGATTTTTTTATCTTAGTCAAATCGAGCTTTGATTTATTCTTTTACAAAAATTATTTTTTTTTCCATTAACTATCTACATAAATCGTTTATCTTAAGTTTTATTTTTACAGAAATTGCGACATAAATGGTTGGTTCCAGTAATTGTATTTGTATGCTTAATAGTAGGTTTCCCATAAAAAGAATATTTTAGCTCCCTGGGATATAGTGGTAGGTGGTAGGTAGACAACCACACATGTCCTCTAACAAACAATCAAACAAACAAAACACCACCAATGTTTAGATCGCTTAGTACTACATGCCTTAATATGAGACATATATAAATTGGTACGTGGCATCTCTACTTGCATAATTTAGTAGAGAATTCTTTATGCAAATAAAGGAGAGTAAAGGATATAGGGAAAAATCTCTAGCAATCAAGCCGATTTTAGAAAATGATAAAAAAAAATTTATACGGTTGTTAGTCTATGTGAGGAAATTAGAATACATGCTCAAGTCGTTTCATTAAGAAATAAAATAATATATTTGGAAGATTTTATGTGTTTGGGAGCTATTAAGAAGAGATTCAAGACAGACTTTAGACCGATGGTGATGTTAAAAAACTACTTTTTGAAGGGTTCTTTTAGAAGGAAACTGTTAGTGGAAGTTGGCATAGATGCCAACTACCAAATGTAACATATTGGTTGGGAGGTAGTCGAGAACAATAATAAACATACTTGGAGTTGGTTTTGGATTTTACAAGAATACATGGATATAAAAAACCAGACATCGTGGTTATGGATCAACGGTAAAGAAAGACAGTTCGTCCCGAAATTGATTGAAGGATTTTCCAACTCGTACCATAAATTATGCTTCCAACTTCTGTATGACAACTTTAAACATACATATCATGATACACTTGAACATGTTTTTTTAGGTACTATCTAGAGCCACAGATGTGGAAGAGTTTTAAGTACACATGGCAAAGATGAGAAGTACTAATATTGAAGCTTACAATTGGTTGGCTAAAATCCTGTTAGTCAGTTGTTTAGATCCCATTATGACGGGAGACACACTACAACATATAAATGAGTAATATAACTAATATTGTTAGTATGGTGATTCTACATATGCACTCTGTTTTACTTCCGGTGGCACGCAAGGTTTTTAATAAGGCATATTGAAAACCAATATCACAGAGAAAGACTTTTTCCAAAAGTCCTGATATCATGTCTTTTTATTCACATACGTTTACTTACTATACGCATTTTATTAATTATCGCCAAACGTTATCGCCAACCGATAAACACTTTTATGTTTCTGACTTAAAATTCTACACCATCCATGTTATCAACTTCGTTATGCTTGAAACTTAGGCATCATCTTACCACCACCAACCATAAAGCAAGTCAAAGACATCATACTGAGGGTGATAAATTCTCACCTATCAACATACGTATTATAGTAACATGACACATCATGAGGCGTGATACATACAGTTTTACTTGAACAATCATTAAGGAAATCCAATCTCAATATTTAGAAAAACAATATCAATAATCGGTCATAATAACTTACAAACAAACATAATTTCTTAACCATTAAAACAAAATTAAAACAAAATTACAACATAATAATTATCCTTAAAAAACAACAAAAACAAAGCATGAAAATCCACCAACCCCGTCAAATCATGTAACACGCGGCGAGAAAATCTGCTCCGTACTCCTACCGATGTCATCTACAAAAAATGGATTATATTATCACTAAAGGTAACTTTTTCACTACAAGATGATGCATTTACCAAGTTTTGAACAAACTAATCTCGTTTTTGTACGGTTCTCTAATCATCGCTTTGTGTATCCTCATTGACCTCTTCTTTGTCTTTCTCACTTGAAAATTCATGTCACTCGTCCTCCACTACAAGATTTCTAAAGTATCATAGGCAACCTCTATTACTTTCTCTTGTTTTGCGTTAACAACATTCCCGCTTCCTCGCCCACATCCCTTTTCACATATCCTATTTCTTCTTTTTCCTTCTCCAACTCAGTCTTCAACGTTGTATTTTCATAAACTAGATCGGCAATTTCGGTAAAATTTGAATTAAGTTTTATAGAGAAAGCACCGATCTGCCAAGATAATTTGATATGCTGGTAACCTAGCTTAACATTATGAAATATGAGCTTATTGTTATGATAAAATAGCTTATAGTTTTGATAAAAATGCTATGCACTCTATTCGACTACCATGCTTTTTTGCGCAAGCAATTTCATATTTTTAAAATTAATGGTCCTTGTTTGTTACAATTTTTAGCATAAACTTATCAACTTCTTATTTTTCATTGACCAACTTCTTATTTTTTTTCTCCAACGTGGAATACCTTTGTTTATACTTGTTGAGTTGATTGCTTGTATCTGCCACCAATCCCACTGCGAATTGGCTCCACCTGGAAATTATAAATTATCTTAATATCATATGGCTTCATATGTTGATACCCAAGTATTAGTGAGTTATGGTGCATCTATGGACGAGTAAAGTATAACAAACATATCATGATGATAATGCACATATTAGATTCATGAAGTCTTAATAAAAAACATACCTACAAATGCACCTTGCTCTGTCTCTGCAAGATATCTTTCATGGTTAGAGAATAATAGTATGTGATATCAAGGTAATACTTAAGTTGACAATATAAGAGCATCCACAATGCTGGATTTTAATTCATAAGTGGTTCATTCCAAGTCAAAGCACTTGGTGGTCGGACATTCATAGGAACACCATTGGGCATATTTTCTTGATGCGTACTCAGTTTTGATGAATTATCAGAGCCTATATTCTTACCCTTGACCATCAAAATACTGCCTGATTGACTGCTACCCACCCAAAAGAAACGTTAACTCTTTATTACCAACCATAACTACATCGTTAATAGCCACACATTCCCCTCAAAACTGTGTGTATACACTTAACTATGTGTATACACTTAACGTTCGAGCAGTCATTACAAAATGACACGTATAATAATACCATATGTTACTTAGAAACATGTTTATATATATATATATATATATATATATATATATATATATATTAAGCAACATGGCTAGTAGTCAAAGCATGCTGACACATTCAACATATTAACGGTAAGGAAATAAATATAAGGAGACTAATGGTGAGAACTATCAATGGAGTTAAATTCCTAATTGTAAAGGGATCTAATTCTGAAATATAAAAACTATTAAACTGATTATTCATTTTCTCTTCTGGTCATTAATCATTTTTTTGGCATTATACTCGTAAAAGATTTTCTCTTATCAAATATGGTATTGTCTGTGTATGATTTTCTTTATTATCTTTGTAAGAAGTCGAGTTCTAGCGTGCCAATGATAATGACCATGTTAGGAATCAAAAGGGAAAGCCTCAATATTCGTCATGTGGAAAATAATTTGGTGGTTACCTTGGAGGTCGTATCAATTTCTCCAGTCGATTAGGACACATTGGGTCAATATTAATTCTTTACAGGTCTATCTACCGTGGTCGAGAAAGACTAGAGAGCTCAGGAAGTTGAAGCGGTGGTCGGGCTAGCGTCAGGAGTAGAATATAAAGGATAACCTCATCGGGGTGGCCTGATTGGCGCGACGGCTCAAGTGATGATGATACTACGCCAGCGTAGGGAAACAACTTCTCTAAAAAAGGTATGTTGCCTACCTTGTCTAATGTACCACCCTTAGAGATGCAGATCGAAGAGCTAAACATGAACAATTTAAGTTCGATTATAATTTGAGAAGGGTAATCCAAAGCAAGGATGGAAAATTTGACCGAGGCATTACAACTTTTAATAGAGAGGGTCTATATCAAACAACATAGAGAAGTAAGTAAAGTAAACCGCATTAAAAAGGAAATATACAAGCTAGAGGAAGAGGAGTGTGTGGGAAAAAGTAGTGAAATATAGAGAAAAAAGAGAAAGCAAACAAGTGCACAACATGAGGATCAGTCAAACAATAATTTCTTGCAGAAGATCAAAGAAATTAACAAGGTGAAATACAATGAAGAGAAGCCGAAAATAGCGGCCTACGTCCTTAAGAAGTCCCTATCCTCTAGTAAGATCCTTGAAGGAAATCTCTCCCATAAGTTCGATCGTTACCAAATTGGTACGTACGACGGTTTAGGCGACCCAAAGCCTCATCTTGAAATATTTAGGAATATGATGACGGATTTTAACCCTGATAACATGCTTTATAGAGCCTTTTCTATGACGTTTAGTGACAACGCGCTCGACTAGTTCAATAGCATACCAAAATGGATCATCCGAGATATCAAAGGCTTATGGAGCGTCTTTAGGAATTGATTTGTTTGGTAGCAAGGCCCACAAAAAGAAATGAGAATGTGAGAATTGCATACTTTAAGAGAGGATTTGATAAAGATGAGGAGTTATACACCGAGCTCGTCAAATTTCCTATTGAAATCAAAGGGGGGATTTTGGCGATATCAGGTCAATTCATCAGAGTCAAAGATGCTAAAAAGTGAGATTCTTTGTATTTGCCCCACCCAAAAATACAAAAGATTATATGGACTAACAAGGAAAAAAAATTAAAAGAGTTAAAGGATACGAGGTATCTCAAGTTTCAATAAGTATACGATACCCTCTTTCTATGATCATCTGATGCGGAAGTTTACCTTTTACCGAGAGCATAGCCATCATTTTTTATAACACTAAGATCATGGAAACGTATCAGCCACTGCAAAGCATGTTGATCCCCGGTAATGACCAAGAACAATGAACTTATGATAGTTGGCAGTTGAGGAAGATATCCAGAGGTTAATTGATAATCGTGAGCTAATCCAATTCATCAAGCGCAAAGAAGGCGAGCGAAATGATGATAATAATAATGAAGAATCATCAGAGGGAATCGTAAAAAGGAAATACGCTAAATCAAAACAACAATGATTGTACATCATCACATCTTCGGACAACATGTCGGGGACATCACGAACTTAACGGTATTAATGGTAGGATTTATCTAATCAGTATCTCTAATTGGATAAATACTAGTCCTGGTGAGGATAATTATCGCCTGAGGGTAGGCTTGTAATTTGGTTGGTGTATTATAGTAGTATGTGGGTGTAATGTGTTAGGGTAGAGAGTAGAGAGATAATTAAGCTGGTTGGTAGCAGTTAATTCTCATTACCCACACTTAATGCAGGTGGTTGGGTATTTATACCCTAATGTTTGGGCCCTTATGGGCTTTCGGGTCATGTTTAATGGACCCGGGTCATGTTCAAAGACCCATGAGCTCTAAGAAGGAGAGCAAGTAGCTTAGTCAAGAAGTGTTTAGGTTTTTTAGTACTTTTGTCATAGTTCGAACAGTCCTATGGCCTGAGTGTTCGAAGTGATCTGTCCGGTCCGGAGGCCTTGGACCGATCTGTCCTTGTCCGGGGATCATGCAGAATTCAGACTCATCAGGAGCCCCTTTTTAGGTGTTTGTGCAAATACTCTTGTCAAAGACCTGAAAAACAGTTTGACATCAGGGGTAGTTTTAATTCGGACAGGTCTGTCAATTTGGGCTATGTGTTTATCCGGACAGATAAAGCTTCACGAATTCAAAACGGTTTTTGCCAAAGCTCGTGGGACACGTGTCACTCTCTGATTGGTTGCTTCAGCCGTTTTTTCACCTTGAATTTCGAGCCTACCTTCTTCGAAAAGCAACCTCTTAATTAAAGGTGGTGACATCAGCGCCGTCTTTTAATCATTACCAATCTTTTCGAATTCTCTTAGGAATCAACTTCCTTTTTCAGATTTACTATAAATACAAACTTACTTTCTACTGTTTTACTATCTTCTTCAAATTTACTCTGCAAAATCTCTAAAAGCTTTCTCTCTCTAAAGCAAAAACTTAGTTCGATAGTTTATGTTTACAGCGAGGAACGCTCTTGTCAAAGGCGGGTGGCTCAACCTTTCTGAGTTAGAGAAAGCTCAAAAATTCGAAAGAGAAAGACGGATTGCAGCAGGGTTACCCTCCTCGACTGTTGACAGACCAATCACCTCTGCTATTGAGTCAGATCAAGGCTCTTCTTCTTCCAAAGGCACTAAGCCTAGAAAACTATTTCAAACCAACCTCTCCCCCATAATCTCTGGTTCCTCAGTTTAGGAATCGGAGCCTGCTATCGAGCCAGGAGTTACTGCCACTAGCCTCAAAAAACCCTATCCCTTCATAGCTATAGGATCGGATACGGAGCGCTCTCCTGAGAAGCTAGTCGATAGGAGGAAAGGCCGGTTGGTTAAAGGCCAAGGGTCTAAAAACACTCCCTCTAAGTCGGGGGCAAAAGACAGCAGCACCGGGTCAGAGGTGCCTATTAGAGCCCTTAAGGACAGGCTGTCCGGATCGGAGGGCTCCAATCCAAGTCTTCAACAAGAAAATTCTGTTCCAGATACTCTACCGGAGAGCAGAAATCAAAGGGGCACTGAGGCCCATCAGTCCAGAGACAAGGCTGAGTCAAATTTGAACACTCCCCCCACTACAGCTGCTCAAATCCCTTCAACAATTATGGAGGAAGTGATGGAGGACTCTGTTGAAGAGGCCCCATTCGAGTCTGAGCCCTCTGGTCAGACTAGTAAAGAGATAGTTGCCAAGAAGGACAAGGGAAAAGAGAAAATGTATTTGAGGCATCCGGATCTGCCGGAGAGCCTAGAAGGAAAAGTGGGGCCTTGTTTTCACAAGGTCAGCGTTAATTACCTCCTCTCCTTACAAAAAATCAACTACGCATTCATCCACACTGCTGAGCTGGGCATGATGCGTATGAAGTGGGGCATACCAGAAAATGTAAAGATCAGGATTCTTATACACCCAGAGACTCATATGGATTGCAAGTTAAGCGAAGTGGTCATGTTCACGGAGTTATTCAACTGGGGGCTCAGGTTCCCACTAGACCCAGAGATTGTCAGGTACTTCCATCTGATAAAACTCTGTCCGAGCCAACTGAGCCCCAACGCTTGGTATACCCTCATGTCTTGCATCATGGCATCAAGGCTGTCCGGGATCCCTCTGCCAATGGAGGAGTTCGCTGTAGTGGACAGCCTTTGTAGAAACCACCACATCCCTTTTTACCATTTTAACATGGGGGATGATTTCAAGGCGGTGGATGATTTGCTGGAGGCAGAGAGGAATTGGAGGACCCAATTCCTGTTTGTCAGTGGTGCCTGGGAGAACGGCAAGAAGATCAAATCCGGAGAGAACCCAAGCCTTCTCAGAAGCAGGTGGAGGAGTGATTGTAAGTCTTCTACTTTATTCTTTTGTTTCTCTTCTCTCTTTTTTTCTTAAAAGTAGTTCGAACTAATGGTTCTCACTTTTGCCTTGGCAGTGCTACCCAAGGAGTTCAGTGACTATCAGAAAGCCGGGCAGGCTACTTGTGGCAAGATTAATACCTGGGCTGCTGAGAAATGGGGGAATCGATTCCACGCTGCTTTCACCAGTGGCAACTTGGCAAGGTCTCATTTGTGGAACACCACAGGTCGGAGAGACTTGACTTGGGAGGAGCTCTCCACTCAACCTCCTCCGGACGTTGTTCTTAAGAGGACCCATGAACTAGATGGGACACTCTTCCTGCCAGGCCGGGCCAAAGCCCCAAGCAAGATAAAAGGCAAGAAGAAGAAGGGCAAAAAGGTGGTGGGTGATGCTAACCCTGCTGATGCAGAGAAGGATGCTCCAACAGATCCGGAGGGGCCAGCCCAGAGCCAAATTGATGCTGCTCTCCTGGAAGTGGTGGAGCAAGAGACTGAGAAACAAGAAGTGAACCTCCCAAAACCTCCAAGAGCTTCCAAGAGGAATCGTAAACAAGGAAGCGAAGGCACAGACCGGGAAGCCAGTAAGAAGAAAACTTCTAAGGGAGACGAGCTTTCTATCCGGGCTCCGGAGCCTTCTTTCCAAGCTGATCCTGCCGACCCAACGCATGCCGAGGAGATTCCGGGTGACTTTCATACCGATGAGGTTGAGGGGGGAGATATCAACATCGATGGAGTAGACATCACCGGTCTTGGTGAGCTTGGTGAATACTTCCTCAATCTTCCAATAAATGACTTTGTCGGGCCTTACCTTCCTCCAAGAACCTCCAACACGGTCACTTTTAATGGTAAGACTTTTAGCGTTTCTAGTGAAAGGGATGCTATAGCCCACTCCTTGTTAAGCAACGTGCAGCCTGTACTTGTGTTGGAGAGACAAGTTCGGAGTCAGGCAGACATCATTAAAGACCTTAAGTCTGACAAGGAGAAGCTGTCCGATGACCTTCGCACTGCCACCTCCAATGCTGACATTTTAAAAGAAGAAACCGAGGAGTTGAAGAGGAAGCAACGTGAAAGCACCACAAGAGTCTCCTCTTTGGAGGGCACCATTAGAGAGCTTCAGAAGAAACTGTCCGGTCTGGAGAAAGACCTTACCACCTCAAAGGGAGAAATCAAAGCCAAAGACCAGATCATCTCCAACTTGACTAATGATAATATTGCTCTCGAAAATACAGTGTCCAAGGCTGCTGAGGAGAAAACCACTTTGCTACAGGAGCAGGAGGCCAAGATCCAAGCTAAGATCAATGCTTAGGCTACCAGAATGATCGACAGCCAAGAGGAAATGTACGCCAAGGTGAGGTCTGACATGGTTCTACTCTTCCACGAGAAGTTTCCGAAGAGGAACCTATGGGACTTATGGCTTCATGTTAAGTCCGACGATCTCCCGTATCATACAATGGCTGATGGAGACTTGCATGGTTACTCTAGTGCTTCTACATCCGATGAAGGTGAAAAGAAAGACGATCCTAAGGCAAAGAAGGTAGATGAAGGTGAGCCATCTTCAAAGGCTCAACCTTAACTTATGATTTACTTTGTTTACTTTTTATTCAGACTAAAGTCCTTGGAAGGCCAAGGCATTCTTTTTTGCAATTGTGTCCGGTATCTGACCGGATATGTTTTTTGTTCTACTCTGACCATTCAAAAGTCCTTGGAAGGCCAAGGCACTTTAAGTTATTTCAATGAATGTTTCTGTTTTGCACAAATTTCTTCTTCTTTCATTGTTTGTTCCAATTTCGATGGCTAGAGTTTAAATAGCCTTTAATTATTTCATAGTGAGAGTGTTTAAGTTCTCCGGTTAGAGTTTAAATAGCCCTTAGTTATTTCAATCCGGATAGTGTGACAAAGAACAAAATTTAAAACACTTGGAAAAATTTTAAGAAGGCATCAGATTTCATTCAAAAGCCCGGACACCTCATTAAAACCTCCCCGTGCCACCAGGGAGGAAAGAGTATGCCCCCAAATATTTACATCGATGTTTAAACAAGTAAATATTTACACAAATGCTATTCCAAGTACATCCGGAGATGCTCGATATTCCAAGGATGAGTCAAAACTCTTCTATCTTTGTCTTCCAACCAATATGTTCCAGGTTTAATTCTTTCAACAACCATGTACGGACCTTCCCAAGTTGGGGCCAACTTTCCGAACAGTTTTTCTTTAGTGTGTAAGAAGACTTTCCTTAATACCTTGTCCCCCAGTTCGAAATCTCTTCTTTTAACTTTGGAAGCAAACCTGTTTCTCATCAAACCCTGATAGTGTGCAATTCTAAGGTGAGCTTTAACTCGTCTTTCTTCTATCAAATCAAGTTGACCTCTGATTGCCACCTCGTTAGCGTGTTCGGAGAAGTTGTGAACACGAAATGATGCGAGAGTTGCTTCTATGGGAGCTACTGCATCCATCCCATAGACCAAAGCAAAGGGTGACTCTTGTGTTGCAGCCCCAGGTATTGTTTGGTAGGCCCATATGACTTCTTGTAGATAACTAGGCCACTTCCCAGCAGCCCCTTCCAAATTCTTCTTTAAACCGGACAGTATAGTTCTATTAGCCACTTCAACTTGCCCATTCGCTTGTGGGTGGAAAGGTGAAGAGAAACAATGTTGTATACCCCTTGAGGCACAGAAGCTCTCCATTTTCCTATTGTCGAATTGTGGCCCATTGTCTGTTGTGATCTTTTGTGGGACACCAAATCTGCAACAGATGTTGGATAAAATGAATTTTATAACATCTTTTGATGTTGTTCCTGCTAGAGGGGCTGCTTCAATCCACTTTGAAAAGTAGTCTATGGCCACAATTATAGTTTTGCGTCCTCCGGACGCCACAGGGAGAGGCCCTACTAAATCCAACCCCCATCGAGCAAAAAGAATAGGCTCAGAAATTGACTCTAAAGGAATGGTTGGGACATGAATTTCATTGTTGTACCTCTGACATGGGTCACACCTTCTTACCAATTCCTTAGCATCTTTCATGATAGATGGCCAATAGTAACCGGACAGTAAAACTCTTCTTGTTAAAGCTCTAAACCCACAATGGGCTGATCCCTCACCATCATGCAATTCAGAGAGGACTACTTGAGACTCTTCATCCCCCAAACAGCACAGGAGAGGTTTACTATAAGATTTTTTATACAACACTTCTCTCGATATGATGAAACCACGAGCCTTGTGTTTCAATGTTCTGGCTAGTGGCTTATCCGGAGGCACAACACCATCGGAGATATATTGCAGGAGAGGAAACCCCCAGTCTTGAGGTCGTTTCTCTTGTACTTCAAAATTTTCCTCTTCTTGCCCTTACTAAGTTGAACGGAGGGGATTTCCAGCACATGGATCCATGGATATGACTCCATATATGCTATGGTTGCTAATGAGTCTGCTAGCTCATTTTCTAGCCCGGGGAATGTGCTCATAAACAACACTTTTAAACTTGAGTGCTTCATTCTTAAGGAGGAGTAAATATTTCACAAGCTGCTCCTTCTTAGACTCAGATTGGCCTTGGGCATGGTGGATAAGAAGTTTGGAGTCACTTAGTAGCTTGACCCTCTTAGCCCCACAAATGTAGGCTAACTTTAAACCAGCTATAGCTGCTTCGTATTCAGACTCATTATTAGATGCCCTGAAAGCAAAACAAATAGCCTGGTACATTTTGTCTCCATATGGGGAAGTTAAACACACCCCTGCACCACATCCCATAGTGCTAGATCCACCATCTGTTCGGACGACCCATACCTTTTTATCTTTTATATCAGTAGTTTGCTCTGAATCCCTGTCGGAGTGGAATTCAACCAAAACGTCTGCCACAGCTTGGGCCTTGACTGCTGTTCGGGGAGCAAAGTCTATGTTGAAGTCCCCCAATTCTACTAACCACTTAGTCATCCTGCTTGAAATGTCTGCCTTTTGGAGGACATTCTTCAGAGGAAAAGAAGTCCGGCAGATGATGGGATGAGCCTGGAAATAAGGCCTCATCTTCCTGGCAGCTATCACCAGGCCAACGCTAACTTTTCGAGTTTCAAGTAACGCCTTTCTGCATCTATCAAACTTTTGCTGATATAGTACACAGGATGGGGATGACCACCGACTTCCCTTACCAACACAGCACTGATGGCACAACTTGAAACTGCCAAATATACGAAGAGTGTCTCCCCACCAACTGGCTTAAACAAAGTTTTGGGGGAGGACAGGTGCTTCTTGATCTCATTGAAAGCTTCATCACACTGCGGGGTCCAATCGAATCTCTTTGCACCCTTCAAGGTTTGAAAGAAAGGGGCACACCTGTCCGAAGACCTTGAGATAAATCTGTTTAAGGCAGCTAATCTCCCTGTTAACCGCTTTAATTCTTTAATGTTTCAAGGAGGTTCCATCTGAAATAGGGCATTAAGCTGGTTCGGGTCGGGTTGTATTCCATGCTCACTTATAATATAGCCCAGAAACTTCCCGGACTGCACCCCGAACACACACTTTTCTCGGTTTAATTTCAAATTCACTTTTACCAAATTGGCAAAAGTTTCTTGGAGATCGGACAAGTGCAACTGCTCATCCACACTTTTCACCATCATGTCATCAATGTACACATTTCTTCCAATCTGATCAGCAAATGCTTTGTTGACTAATCTCTGATAAGTAGCCTAAGCATTTTTCAAACCAAAGGGCATTACCTTGTACCAATGAAGACCTCTGTCAGTGACAAATGTGGTATGCTCTTGATCCTTCGGATCTACTTGAATCTGATTGTATCCGGAGAAGGCATCCATAAAGGAAAGTAGCTTGTTCCCAGAGGTGGAGTCTACTAACTGATCAATCCAGGGGACCGGATACAAATCTTTTGGGCAAGCTCTATTGAGATCTGTGAAGTCAATGCACATGCGCCACTTGCCATTTTTCTTCTTTACCAGAACTGGATTGGCAGTCCACAAAGGATACTGAGACTTCTTGATGTGCCCCATCTTTGTGAGCCTGTCAACCTCTTGCACAATGACATCAACATTTTCCTTAGAAAAAGCTCTTCTCTTTTGAACCACCGGTGCTACGTCTCTCCGAACAGATAGGTGATGTGATATCACTTCTCCTGGGACTCCAGTAACATTAGCATTGCACCAAGCAAAAACGTGCTGATGATTCTTCAAAAACTTTAACATTTCATCTTTCAGATCGGGTGGCATTTTGGAGCCTATCTTAACACTTCTTCCTTCTTCTAAATAGTGTGTTTCTACCTCTTCAATCGGTATCAACACTCCAGGGGTCTCTCCGGGGTCATCAATTTCACCCTCACCCCCAGAAAGCCCAACAAACTGCTATTGCTCGTTGGTGCGAGCTGCCCCCAGTGTTCGGGGAGCCAGAGCAGTAGCATAACATTCCCTTGCAATCTTTTGACTGCGCCGGACGACTCCAACCTGTCCCTGAACAACATATTTCAAGCACTGATGGATTGTTGAAGCCACTACATGCATCCTAGAGAGCCAAGACCTCCCTAGAATAGCACTATAGCAAGTGGGACAATCCACCACAATAAAGAGTATTCTAACCATTTTCTTGAAAGGGCCCTTGCCCAATAGAACTTCCTCTTCGAACTCACCGATCACATCTGCTGAGCTGCCTGTAAAGCCCTCAATTGATCGGTCCGAACTCTGAATTACAGCTGGATTTTTCATTCTCTTGTATGTAGCTAGGAAAATGATATTGGCTGAGCTTCCAGTATCCACCAAAATTCGTCTTATGTCGTTGCCCCCAATAGATGCTCTTATGACAACAACATCCTCATGAGGGCCAGCAATATCTCTTAAATCATCTTCATCAAAAACAATGAAGAGGAATGAATTTTGTGACTGATAGGAAATCATGCCTCCTTCTAGCTGGGAGGCTAAAGTATAAATGTGCCTCTTCCTCGAAGAAGCAGTAGGAGCTGTCATAGTGTCCCCTCCGAAAATTGTAAGTGACTCAAAAAACTTAATGAGTCCGGAGACCGACCTAGAACATTCCTCAATTGTACCCACTCTGTTTCGAGTTGGATCAGGATCCAAGTACTCAGATTCCACATCAAACCTCTCAATTATAACCATGGCTCCCTCCGGAGCAGCATTACTTGGACCAACCCGGTGAGTGTTGTCACGTCTGTTTCCTCCTCTTCTTTTGACGTAAGCCCCCAGCTTTCCCCTCTCAATCAAGTTCTGAACTTCCTGTTTCAACGCTATGCAGTCATCAGTGGTATGACCAATATCATTGTGATATTGGCAAAAAGAGTTATTGCGATGTTCTCTGGGAGACTGCAATGTGGCTGGTCTCCGATAATGCACCTCGTCCTTTGTTTTATCAAAAATGGTGGCCACACTTTCTTTCAATTCTGCGAACCACTCCGGTTGGACCCATGGCTCTCTCTTGTTTCTGGATTGCTGACTTTGAGCAGGAGCAGCTGGCTGAGACTGAGCTTTTGCCCTACCATGCCCCTGTCCGGTCTCTCTTGTTTTGTTCCCGGACTGATTCTGATTGGGATTTGGTGCCACCGGGGTAGACCTCACCTGCCTGTGCACCCTGGTTTTCTATGTTTCATCAACGTTTATTTGTTTTCCAACCTGATTCAGCAACCCTCCCCATGTCATGGCCTTCTTCCTGGTCACTGAATCAGCTAGATTGCCTGGGTTCAAACCCTGCCTTAGGGATGCTATTGCCACCTGTTCGAAGCAATCAGCCAACCCATTATTGGTATTCACAAAACGGCTTATATATTCTTTCAAGGACTCATTTGGTTCCTGGGCACAGTGGATTATTGTGTCTCCATTGCCCTTTAGCTCTTTACTCCTTACAAACTGCCTTCGAAAGGCTACCCAAAAAGTATCAAAATCTTTAATACAACCCTGAGGTAGGCTGTTGTACCATTTTAGAGCACTCCCCGTAAATGATTGGGAGAATGCCCTACAAAGTAGTTTATCATCGTCATCAAAGTTCATCATGAAGTTTTTGAATTGTTCCAAATGGTTGTCCGGATCAGTACTGCCATCGTACTTCTCTATTTTGGTGTTGTCAAACCTCTTAGGGAGGTTTCCGGAGAGAATTTTAGAAGATAATGGAGATTGCCTCCAGTTTCTTCCACGACTGAACACAGTACCCTCATTGGGAGTTGTAAAGATACCTGGTTCATCGTGAAAAGCGAAGGGATCCATCAGCATCTGGTCCACATGCTTCCGGCTATGAGATGATCCTTTACCAATATGCCTCTTCATACATCCTTGTCTATCCCTTTTTCTTGAATATTTTTTAATATGCTTTTGCTTCTTTCTAGTTCGACCCTCATCGCTACTAGAGGATAAGGATTTTTCAACTCCCTCACCGTCCGAAGAGCTATCAGAAGATTCTGAGCTTGAGTAAGAACTCTCCACCGGCTTAGACCGGTGAGACTTTTTGGAGCTGGCATGAGTCTTTTTGGTGCTCACATGAGTCTTCGAAGACTTTTCTTTCACGCCCATCTTAGCCTTTTCGGCCCTCAGAGCTTCTATTTCACCCTTTAGCCTATCACGCTCTTCGATAGTGTACTCATCATTCTCTCCCACCACTTCGAGCAGAGCTGGTGGTACTTCTGGATTGTCCGGATTCATTCGGACAGATTTTCTTAGCTGGTTTTGAATGCTTGATTCAGGCACCTTCGTGCTCCCACTGTGGTCGCCAATTTGGTGAGGATAATTATCGCCTGAGGGTAGGCTTATAATTTGGTTGGTGTATTATAGTAGTATGTGGGTGTTATGTGTTTAGAGTAGAGAGTAGAGAGATAATTAAGTTGGCTGGTAGCAGTTAATTCTTATTACCCACACTTAATGCAGGTGGTTGGCTATTTATACCCTAATGTTTGGGCCCTTATGGGCTTTCGGGTCATGTTTAATGGACCCGGGTCATGTTCAAAAACCCATGAGCTCTAAGAAGAAGAGCAAGTAGCTTAGTCAAGAAGTGTTTAGGTTTTTTAGTACTTTTGTCATAGTTCGAACAGTCCTATGGCCTGAGTGTTCGAAGTGATCTGTCCAGTCCGGAGGCCTTGGACCGATCTGTCCTTGTCCGGGGAACATGCAGAATTCGGACTCATCAAGTCCAATATTTAATCGGTTCGATATGCGGGTTGGAGAAATCCTACAATTATCGGTAGCCTCTCTAGTCTTAATGAAGAATCTTTAGGATTAATAACTTTAGCATTTCTTCACATTTCGTTTATACCCTTGCTCTAAACTATAAACAACCTTGTGATAAAAAATAGTTTAGATCAGATAACCTTGCCTCCAATTATCATTGCTGCAAAAATTATTAGTCTCATGAATTATGCATCACGCGTGGTTTTATTCTTGTACACGTGTCACAAAGGCATTCGGTTTACGCAGTAGACCCTTAGTGGAGAAGCGTGAAATTGTATCGAATAAACCGTTCCACTTCCTCGTATAAGTATTCATTGGGGTGTGAAATAAAAACTAAAAGACTTTTTTACTCCCTAACATAGGTGTCTGTTGAGCTGTCGTAAGGTGTTTGTTGGGCTTTCGAAATATCTCTATAAATTTGTTATCCCATCTCTTATTATTCTTACTTTTTACTGA